>JAPXFY010000017.1:17991960-18019460 GCA_030674185.1 Monoplex corrugatus | reverse complement strand
AGAAAAAGGACAAGAAGAACAAGAAAACAGCTACCAGTTTCATAGACTAGTTTATAAATAAGTTCTCTGATCGACTATATGATAATGGAGTCGAATTAATTGCAAACCTCCCAACTGGCAGGCATCTGTGTATCATACTGTATCCTTAAGTTATGTTCACATTTGTATCCAGGTTTGTTTTCTGCGAAATCTTCTGGTGATAAATTGGACGGAACGATCAACGCCAGGTGCATATCTTTAGAATATGTGCGTGCATGCATTGATATGTGTACTTAGTTTTCTTTTCCAGTTTTTCGCCCGACCAAACGTCGTGTACGTTTTTAAATTGTTTTAGCCCTGAAGTCATGGTGATCAGTAAAAAACATGAAATCCCCTCATTCAAAATAACAGCAAACGGCACAACCTTGAGACAGGTTGATAAGTTTCAATGCCTGGGAACGATCATTTCACCAGACGGCAGATGCACATCAGAAATAGCCAGAAGAATCGGCCTAGCCAAAGCAGCATTCAAGAAGATGAAAAGCATTCTTACCAACAAATGTCTGTCAATTAACATCAGGAAGAGAGTTTTTGAGTGTTATATAGAACCAATACTGTTGTACGGTTGCGAGGCATAGACAGTCAACAAGCAAAGCCAGAACAAGATTGAGGCAGCCGAGATGTGATTTCTAAGAAGAATGTTGAGAGTTCCATGGACAGCAAAGAAAACAGACGAGACAGTCTTGATGGACGCAGACACAAGTAGATCATTCATAAGGAAGATTAGGAAATGACAGGCAACATTTATGGGCCATTTTATGAGGAAAGGGGAATTGGAGCACCTGGTCACAACGGGAAAGCTGGAGGGAAAGAGAGCACCGGGTAGACCCAGGGAGAAGATACTAGACGGACTTGCAGAGTGGCTGGGGACAAGGAGGGTGGAAGAGATGCTTGAGGCAACAAGAGATAGAGACAGATGGAAGTTCATAATCGCCAACGCCATGCGGCAAGGCACCTGATGATGATGATGATGATGATGGCTGGGCTTTAAACAATAAGAATTAGAATAGGGTAGGAGATCTATTTCCCAAATGGAAGAAATTAAAAGTAACACGGACCAGTAACAGACGTTAAATGAAAATGTTTCTTTCTTCCTTCCTACATGCAAAATGAAATGTTTCTTTCTTCCTTCCTACATGCAAAATGAAATGTTTCTTTCGTCCTTCCTACACGCAAAATAAAATGTTTCTTTCTTCCTTCCTACACGCAAAATGAAATGTTTCTTTCGTCCTTCCTACACACAAAATAAAATGTTTCTTTCTTCCTTCCTACACGCAAAATGAAATGTTTCTTTCTTCCTACCTACACGCAAAATGAAATGTTTCTTTCTTCCTTCGTACATGCAAAATGAAATGTTTTTTTTCCTTCTACCTACATGCAAAATGAAATGTTTCTTTCTTCCCACCTACACGTAAAACAAAGATGAATATATCAGATGGATGGTCACCGTTCTTGCGGGCAGGTAGACATCACAGTAATGACAGCTAAAAGCAGCGATATCGCCTAATTCAGGTGTCTATCCCGCCACGACTCCTTGTGTAAGACTATCATCCGGGAGAGTCAGATGGCAAGCAATGTAAAGGCTAACAACGCAAATTATACTTTGATATTATTATAACGACGGCGCTCCTCAAACCCACTGTCATATCTGTCTGCGGTTAATCAGAGACTGAGTGACCATCAACGCAACTCTTAAGACCTCCGACAGTGATGTGTTGATGTTGCTGCTGCTGCTGATAATAATTACGGTTAAAAACTTTGCATGAGTAGTGCCGGAGCTTCATGTTATTCCCTCATCCCCTATAACCCTAAACCCCCCCCCCCCCCCCCCCCAATCTATCCTCTTCTCTAAAAGGTGGCTGACATGGTTGCCAATGGCTGGCTGGCTGCCAAGCAAAACGTGTTGGCAATTGATTACTGGCTATCACATCGAGAGTAGCTGTGCTTTTTGCTTCTCATCCTTTGCTCATCAGTTTCACCATCCATCTTTACCTCTCATCCATCGCACCCAACTTCCTGGATCAAAAAAAGCCTTCTTTGCCTGGACCAGAGACACACATAGAGAAGATCGGTCATTCCCTCTCTCTGTAGTGTCGCCACTAAAGATTTACGGCTTGCAGTATATAGAGCTGTTTTAGGGTTGAGGACGTTCACTTACCAGCCATATACATATAAACCGTTCTCAAATAGCGCTATTCTCAAAATTCATTCGGAATCACTGCGCGTTACACATAATCAGACTTTTAATGGAGCACGGAGAACTGAAGCCGTTAGGAGAATGACCACGTTCTACTATAACCAGAAAAAAATAACAAAAAAACACGAAAAAAAAAAAATAAAAAAAAAAAAAATAACGCGTATTTAATTTAACCAGACAAGACAGGCGCAAATTTTCGGCCAACTGGCCTTTGTCAAATGTAGACCCTGTTAGGGAAAAATGCGAAACATACTCACACGCTCACTCACTGTACAACATCAATCCTTGGAATGTTGGCTGCCCGTATTGCTCTCCGAGTCTGTCCTCCACATCTGTCTTTCTTCAACCAGGTTGAAAATCTCTGGATTGTTACGAATTGTCCACTCTTTGGTGTTTCCTAGGTAATGTGTTCATAAACATCATACACAAATGATATAGGAATCAACATAAATATTTCAGAGAAGTAAGAATTAATCCTTTTACTCCCACACCCTATCCACCAACTGCAAGTCAAAGAGTTAAGTTCTTGCTTTGCCAGCATGGCTGACAATACAGGATGCTGGTAGACAGGGTGCAGGAGTTAAAGGGTTAAAGATCACTTTAAAAAAAGATTCAAGCTTTTTTAGAGAGAGAGGGAGAGAGAGAGAGAGGGAAAGAAAGAGAGAGAGAGAAAGAGCGAGTAAGTGTGTGTGTGTGTGTGTGTGTGTGAGAGAGAGAGAGAGAGAGAGAGAGAGAGAATATGGTGTTGAGAGAGAGACAGACAGACACAGAGAGACAAACACAGAGAGAGACAGAGACAGAGATCCACAGAGAGAGAGAAAGAGAGAGAGAGAGTGCGTGTGTGTGTATGTGTGTGTGTGTGTGTGTGTGTGTGTGAGAGAGAGAGAGAGAGAGAGAGGGACAGACAGACAGACAGACAGACAGGCAGAGAGAGACAGAGATTGTTAGGGAGGAGATGGGACTGTGTGTTGTCTTGAACCACTGTGATTGTGATTTACTGAACAATGACGAAGGTATAGACAGCCTGCAAGAAGAAATGTTTGGTTAATCGTTCTCAGGGTTCATGTCCTACATCATTCTCAGGGCTGTTCTTCATGAAACCTATCGGGATTTTTCAGTGCGAGGAAAAGAACTGGTCGTAAATCGCCCTTACAATTAGTCAGACAAACGTGTTTTCTTTCTTTCTTTCACACGATTTTATGCTATTTACCGGAGCACGCGTGCACTTGCATAGATACGCACGTACACACCAACAGGCACAGAGACACAGACACACAAGCACACGCACGCCCACAGACACACAGACGCAGACATACCCACACACCCCACCCCCCAACCACGGACGCACACAAACGGACAAACACACACGCATTCCCCCAGCACACACACACACACACACACACACACACACACACACACACACACACACACACACACACACACACACACACACACACACACAATTATAATAGTAATAAAATTTAAAAATAAAGGGAAAAACCAACGCGTAACTTATTTCATTTTGTTATATCTTAATGCATTTACCATAATTTATTTCATTTTATTTTATTTTATCTATTTTATTTCATTTTATTTTGAACCGACAATGTTATACGGTTGTGAGACGTGGACAGTCAACAAGCAAAGCCAGAACAAGATTGAGGCAGCCGAGATGTAGTTTCTAAGAAGAATGTTGAGAGTTCCATGGACAGTAGAGAAAACAAACGAGACAGTTTTGATGGAGGCAGACACAAGAAGATCATTCATAAGGAAGATTAGGAAAAGACAGGCAACGTTTGCAGGCCATTTTATGAGGAAAGGGGAATTGGAGCACCTGGTCACAAAAGGGAAGCTGGGGGGAAAGAGAGCACCGTGCACCAGGTGAACCCAAAGAGAAAATATTGGACGGATTTACAGAGTGGCTGAAAACAGAGAGGGTGGAAGAGGTGCTTGCAGCAACAAGGGATAGAAATAAATGGAAGGCCATGATCGCCAACGCCATGTGGCAAGTCACTTGATGATCATGATGATATTTTATTTTATTTTTATTTCATTTTATTGTGTTTTATTTTATCTTATTTATTTCATATTATTTTATTTATTTTATTTCATTTCATTTATTTTATTTTTTAAATTATTTTTTATTTTATTTAATTTAATTTAATTTTATTTGTTTTATTTTATTCTATTTTATTTTGTTTTATTTTATTCCAATTCTCTAAAAGAAAACAGCAAGACACCGAGCACTCTCTTTCTGACACAAGACAGGTCAGACGGCCACGTTGCACGGTAACACCAGAACAACATTAATGGGAGAAACTGCACGGCATGTAATTTCACGACTAATCTTTTCCCCCTCTACCCGCTGAAGCTATTCCGGTTAGAATTAAGGATTTATCCGTTTCTCAGCTCTTCTTTCCATCCCCTCCGACTCCATGCTTCCCTTTGAAAGTTTTTTTTTCTTCCCAAATACCACACTCCCTCCTTTGAACCGTTCCCCTCTCCCTATCTTCTTTTTCCACTAAGACGGAAGAGACAAAGTCGAAGGAGATGAAGAAGAGGAGGAGGAGGAGAAAAAAAAAATTAAGATGATGCTGATGATGATAAAAAAAAAAAAAAAAAGGAGAAGGATTTAATGATGGTCTAGCCATTGTTTTTAATTGACACATGAAGTAGATATGGTATTATACAACTTTAAAATGCTTCCACAACCAACCAATAATTCAATAAATCAATCAACCAACCATCCAACCAACTAACCATCAACAGACCAACCAGTCAACCAGCCAACTAACCAACGAACGAACGAACGAACCAACCAACCAACCAACCAACCAACCAACCAACCAACCAACCAATCAACCAAACCAACCAACCAACCAACCAACCAACCAACCAACCAACCAACCAACCAACCAACCAATCAATTAATCAATCGATCGATCGATGTTCCTTTCCATTTTACTCACGCACACACACACACACACCCACACACACACACACACACACACACACACACACACACACACACACACGCACGCACGCACACACACACACACACACACACGCTCTCACACTCACACAACACAACACACACCACACAAACACACCACCACACACACACACACACACAACACACACCACACACACACTACACACCACACCAACACAACACACAACACACACTTACACACACACACACACAACCACACACAACACACACACCACACACACACACACCAATACACACACACACACCACACACACACACAACCACAACACACACAGCTTCTTGCATGAAGGGAGGGAGTCCACAGGGTTAATTTTTTGCTTTGTTAGCATGGTTGACAATGCAGGATGCTGGTGGACAGGGTGCGGGAGTCAAAGGATTAGAGTGGGATATGGAACCGTGATACACATAAAAATCATCTACATGTACTAGGTATGTAAGTTTGTATAAATATCTATGCTCAAATAGGGAGTACCCCGAGGAACCGTAAGCTGCGTAAGATGGAGAAAAAGAATGACTCAAAGTTTGTAAATATCTCCCTATAACAAACCTGAGAAAAACTTGCTCACATATTTTTGTCAAAGACAGAAGAACGCACAGACACACAGACACAGACACACAGACACACACACACACACACACACACACACACACACACACGCACACACACGACATACACACACGCACATACACACACGTGCGCGTACGCACGCATGTAAGCACGTTCGACGTTCGCATACACACATACACGCACACACACACACACACACACACACACACACACACACACACACACACACACACACACACACACACACACACTCACACTCACACATACACATGCATACACACACACCCGACATCATCATTATGTATTATTTATTCTCAGGTTAACATAAAAGATGTATTCACACATACACATAAACAAATACAAACACACCCACAGACACGCAGACACACACATACACACACACACACACACACACACACACACACACACACACACACACACACACACACGCACACACACACACATACGCAAACTTTTACCCACCCATTCACTCACAAGCATAGACACACACACATACATACGCACACCCGCTCACACACGCCCCCCTCCCCCCCCCCAAACACACTGACACACACACACATGCACACACTGACACACACACACATGCACACACACATGCACACACACACACACACACACACACACACACACACACACACACACACACCTACACACACATACACGCACGCACGCATAAACGTGTTGTAGCTGCACAATCTGTACGTGGAATTGCTTGTCCGTCACGTGAATTCACATCATCCATGAGTTTGAATTTCTCAGCTGTTGGACTTCAAACTTCAATCACATTGGAGCTCTGCCATGACTAGTACCAGCAGTGAAAAGAAACCTGTGCTGTTATTTACTTCCTTATTTATTCATTCGTTTGTATTTATTCACTGGACCATTTAGAAGTGTCAACGGGCGGTTGAAAAGGCCCAAAGTGGAAACCAAATCAGCTAATACATCAGCTCTGTGAACTTTGGACAGGTAAGTATCTTTCTTTAAACGTATTTTAGACTTACAAGGATGATGGTGGGCATGACTTTTTAACTGTTTTTTTTTAAATTTTATCTGGGTGTCGTTTTTAACGTGGTGTTAGCCCTGACATGGCTCTCGTAGTCGGCTGGGCTATAAGCAGTATGAACCTGAACCTGGAAGAAATTTATGTTCTTTCGTAGTACGTTATAACCCTGCTGTCTGATTTTTACACAGGCTGTTGGCTCTGTTGATAGGTCCATCGACTCAATATCTAGTGTCTCGAGTTCAATCCCGGTGAACAACTTAAAAACTGGCTTGTTCGTTGCTCATCTTAATGTTTCAGTAACACCTATGGTGCTAACTTACTACTTAGTGTTTCTCAAGTAGACCTTTTTAGATTATATGCGCGAATGCACTAATATGTGTACTAAATTTTCTTCTTCTTTTTATCTGTTGAAATATTGTCTGTTTTGAAACTGTTGTATCCCTGATTTGGCTGTAAGCAGCCCGCTGGGCTTTAAATTAAATAAAATAACAATAAAGCTGATCAACCTAGGATACAAGAAACCCAGATTCCATTACTGATCGTATGTGTCTGCCCTTCCCTTTCCATTAGACCTTGAGTGGTGGTTTGATTGCTAGTCTTTGGCATAACAAACTTAAGTCCCGTACACAATATACATCTAGCGTAGGTTGAAGATCATACGGTAATAAAAGAATTGCATCTGTTAAAATTCTGTAGAAAAATGTGTTAATGAATAAACAAAAATACTCTACAAAAATGTGACAACGCGCTTCGGCGATTTCCTTTCCCCTGAAGGAGCGGCCCGTTTGTCACACGGGAAACCATGAAATTCGTTGTAAACAACAAAACGCCACAATCCAGTGCAGTTCGGAGTTCAGTCCATCAGGTATATCAGGATCTGAAACGGTGCGCCTTTTTAATCCTAAGCACAACGAACACATGATCAGAATATCGTGAACCATGATTACCATTTTTATCCGGAACGGTGCGCCTTTTCAATTCCAGGCACAAGCACAAGAGCAAAATATTGTGAACCATGATTATTACCGTTTTTATCCAGAACGGTGCGCCTTTACAGTCCCAGGCAGAACAAGCACAAGACCAAAATATTGTGAACCATATTTTTGTATTTTCATCCAGAACAATGCACCTTTAAGTCCCAGGCACAACAAATATAAGACCTGACCAGAATATTGTGAATTATAATTATTGTTATACATTCTAATAAAAGTTCCTGTGTCCACAGAAAGATGACAGACTGTGATCCTCCTTCACTGTGCCTTCAGTGGACAAAAAGCCCCACACATCCAGGACCAGTGTCAACATCCCAAGACACCACAAGGCGTCATTTACACCTTTCCCCACCGTCTGGTCCATCTCGTCCGATCTTCATGAAGACCCGGTAAGTAACTAGACCAAAACTGAAAAAAGGTAGGGGTGGGTGGGATGGGATGGATAGAGGAAAGGGGAGGGGTTGCGAGAGGGATAGTGAGGTGGTGAGGATTTCAACTTTTCTAGGGACCAGCATTGTGATGGCTGTGCCAATCTCTTCTCCATCTGATGACGGACTGACTCAGCCCAATACATCGTTGGCATCTAGAACACTGAAGATCCTCCCCTCTGTTCTGAGTCGGCCTGTGTATATTCTTCAGGGCCTTGAGATCTTGTTCTGTTCGTGCCATGATCCTTGGTCTTCCTCTTTCGCGTTTTCCTTCGTGCAAAAAAGTGGCAGAATGGTAAAGATGTTCGCATGCCAATAACTAAATTCGCGGCTCCAGGGTTCGTTTACCGTAAGAGCGTCGTTTTTCTTCTTAGTTTGACCGGAAAATCGAACTGGACGTCTAGCCCTTCGGAAGGGGACGAAAAACGAATCGAACTCGTGTACTTTCTGGCCTGCACACCCTAAAGAATCCACGGCAGTTGAAATCGTAAAGAGGAGGACATTCGCCCGGCTGACCTGGCAAAAAAACAGAACAGGCTCGAGTGTACTCTAACTTAGCATCGCAGTCTGGATAACGCGATTCTGCTTTCTTCGACAAAAACAAAAACAAACAAAACAAAACAAAAAACAAACAAAAACAACCACCAACCAACCAACCAAACAGAAAACTGTATGGTCATCTGTTGTGAACTTGACCACACAGTTTTAAACGCTGTGTTGATTCTTCTGGTTTCATGCCACAAACGCTATGAAAGCCACAATCCGAAAATCTGTATGGCCTATTGGAAGGAGTACGCACCAAGAAATCTAAGTTATATTCCCATCGGACAGTGATTTTTCTCCTCCCTCCACTACACCTTGAGCGATGGTTTGAGTGCTAGTCTTTCAGATGACATACAAAACCGAAATGCTGTACCCAAAAAGGGGTGTGGGGTGGGGTGTGGATGCCGGAGGATCTTTAGTACAGATGGCTTCCCCACCTTCGGAAAATTCAGTGCTAGAAATTTCCTCCTATCTTTCATTCTTAGTGTTTCTTCCTTGTTCCTTTTCCTTCTATCATTTCTTCCTATCATATTCTGCTATGCTGGTCTATTGATCTGTTTGTGTTCTGTGCAGTCTTTCATGCTTTCCATTGATATTGGTTGTTGGTACAGGTATTAACTACATTTTTGGCTCTAAGGAAACACGATAGGCAGAGGCAATTTTCGGTTAATTTAGGCCATGTTTTTATATGTTTTAGTGTCGTTAGTGATCTTTGTGTTCAGGTTTTGTTTTGACAACGAAAGGAACAACGATAACGAGAAGAATAACGACGACAACGAGAAGAACAACGACGACAACGAGAAGAACAACGACGACAACGAAAAGAACAAAAACGACGACAACGAGAACATCAACAACAACAACAACGAGAAGAACAACGACAACGTGAAAAACAAGGAGAACAACGGCGACAACGGGAATAACAACTGCGACAACGAGAAGAACGACAACAACAACGAGAACAAGAACAACAACAAGAACAACGACGACAACGAGAAGAATAACAACGACGACAACGAGAAGAACGACAACGACGACAACGAGAAGAACAACAACAAGGACAACAAGATCCACAACAACGATGACAATGAGAAGAACGACAACGACGACAACGAGAAGATCAACAACGACGACGACAACGAAAAGAACAACGACGGCAATGAGAAGAAGAACAACGACGACCGAGAAGAACAACACGACGGCGAGAAGAACAACAGCGACGGCAACGAGAACAACTACGACGACGACAACGAGAAGAACGAGAACAACGACGACGACGAGAAGAACGACAATGACGGCAACGAAAAGAACGACGACGACGACAAAAAGAACAACAACGAGGAAAAACGACGACGACGACCAAAAGAACACCGACGAGAAGAACGACGACAACGAGAAGAACAACGACGAGAAGAACGACGACGATAACGAGAAGAGCAATGACGACGAGAACAACGACAACGAGAACGACGACGACGACGACGACGAGAAGGACAACGACAACAACAAGAAGAAAAACAACGGCGACAACGAGATGAACGACAGCGATGACGACGAGAAGAACACCAACTTGAAGTAGAACAACAACAAAAAGAACGATAACGAAGACAACGAGAAGATCAACAACGACGACAACGAGAAGAAGAACAACAACGACGGCAACGAGAACAACAACAACGACGGCAACGAGAAGAACGACAACGACGACAACGAGAGAAAAACGATGACGACAATGAGAAGAACAATTACAACGACGGCAACGAGAACAACTACGACGACGACAATGAGATGAACGACAATGACGGCAAGCAGAAGAACAAGGAAGACGACAGCAAGAACGACAACGGCGACAACGAGAAGAACAACGACGACGTCGAGAAGAACACCAACGAGAACAACAACGACAACGAGAACAACAACAACGAAAACAACAACGAGAACAACGACGACGACAACGAGAACAACGACAATGACGGCAACGAAAAGAACAACGGCGACAACGAGAAAAACGACAACGACGACGACCAGAGGAACACCGACGAGAAGAAGAAAAACGACAACGAGAAGAACAACGACGAGAAGAACAACGACGATAACGAGAAGAACAACGACGACAACGAGAAGAACGACAATGACGACGACAAGAACACCAACGAGAAGAAGAAGAGAAGAAGAAGAAGAAGAAGAACGACAACGAGAAGAACGACAACGAGAAGAACGACGACAACGAGATCAACAACGACGACGACAACAAGAGAAGAACAACGATGACGACAACGAGAAGAAGAAACGACGGTAACGAGAAGAACGCACAACGACGACAACGAGAAGAACAAGGACGACAACGAGAAGAACACAACAACGATGGCAACGAGAACAACTACGACGACGGCAACGAGAAGAACGAGAACAACGACGACGACAACGAGAAGAACAATGACGGCAACGAGAAGAACGATGACGACAACGAGAAGAAAGACAACGGAGACAACGAGAACAACAACGACAACGACGAGAACACCACCAACGAGAACAACGACGACAACGAGAAGAACAAGGACGATAACGAGAAGAACAACGACGACAACGAGAAGAAGAACAATGATAACGAGAACAACAAAGACAACGAGAAAAACGACAACGACGGCAACGAGAAGAACGACAACAACGAGAAGAACAACGGCGACAACGAGAAGAACAACAACGACGATGACAAGAACACCAACGAGAAGAAGAACGACGAGAAGAAGAACGACGAGAAGAACGACGACAACGAGAACAACAACGACGACGAGAACAACAACGAGAAGAACAAAACGACAACGAGAAGAATAACAAGAACGATGAGAAGAACAACGAGGAGAAGAAAGAACAACAAGGAGAAGATTAGAACAACGAAGAGAACAATAACGAGAAGAACGAACAACGACAAAAGAAGAACGACAACGACAACAACGAGAAGAACGACAACGAGGACAACAAGAAGAACGACAACGAGAAGAACGAAAGAACGAGAAGAACAACGACAAGAACAAGAATAACAACGATGACAACGAGAAGAACACCAACGAAAAGAACGACAACGACGACAAAGAGAAGAACGACAACAACGAAAACGAGAGAAGAACGACAACGAGAAGAACGACAACGACGACATTAAGAAGAACGATAACGACGAAACGAGAACAACGAGAAGAACGACAACGATGGCAACGAGAAAAAACGACAACGAGGGCAACGAGAAGAACAACGACGACGGCGAGAAGAACGACAACGGCAATGACGAGAAAGAACGACAACGACGACGACGAGAAGAACAAAAACGACGTCGACAAGAACAACGACATCGAGAAGAAGAGCAAAAGCGACAACGAGGAGAATAACGACAACGAGGAAGAACAACGGCAACGAGAAGAAAAAGAATGACGAGAAGAACAACGAGAAACGAGAACAGCGAGAACATCAAGAACAACGAAAACAAGCACAACAACGAGAAGAACGAGAATAACAAAGAGAACAACAGAACAACAACGAGAGCAACGACAACGAGAACAACAATGAGAACAACAACGAGAAGAACCACAACGAGAAGAACAACGACGATGACAACGAGAACAAGACGAAGACAACGAGAAGAACGACGACGACGACAACGAGAAGAAGAACAACGACGACAACGAGAAAAACAACAACGAGAAGAACAACACAATAACAAAAACAATAGTGAGAACAACAAGAGCAACAACGAGAACAACAACGAGAACAACAACCAGAATGGGAACAAGAAAAACACAACAAGAACGAGAACAACAACGAGAACAACAACAGCGAGAGCAACAAGAACAAGAACAACGAGAATGACGAGAACAACAAGAACGAGAACAACAACGAGAAAAATAACGGGAACAAAAACAACGGGAACAAAAACAACGGGAACAATGACGAGAACAACAACAGCAACAACGAGAACAACAAGAACAATGAGAACGAGAACAAGAACAACGAGAACAACAACAATTAGAACAACGAGAACAATGAGAACAAGAACAATGAAAACAACAAAAACAACGAAAATAACAAAAACAACGAGAACGACAAGAACACTGAGAACAATGACAACAAAAACATCAATGACAACAAAAACAACGACAAGAACAGCAATGACAACGAGGAGAACAATATCAACGCAGAGAACAATAACAATGAGAACAACGAGAACGACAACGAGAACGACGACAACGAGAACAACGAGACCGACGACAACGAGAACAGCAACAACAAGAACGATGACAACTGAGAACATCAACGAGACCGACGACAACGAGAATAGCAACAACGAGAACAACGACGTGAAGAACGACAACGACGACAACGAAAAGAACAACGATGACAACGAAAAGAACAACGACGACAACGAGAACTACAACGACGACAATGAGAACTACAACGACGACAACGAGAACTACAACGACGACAACGAGAAGAACCACAACGGCAACAACGAGAAGAAGACAACACAACGAGAAGAAGACAACAACAACGAGAAGAAGACAACAAACAACGAGAAGAAGACAACAACAACGAGAAGAAGACAACACAACGAGAAGAACAAGAAGAAGAAGAACGAGAACAACAACAATGAAAACAAAAACACCAAGAACAACGAGAACAACAACAACAACAACGAGAACAACAACGAGAACGACGACAACGAGAAGAGCAACGACGACGACAACGAGAAGAACAACGACGACAGTGAGAGGAACCACAACGACGACAACGAGAAGAACAAGGACAACAACGAGAAGAACAACGACCGACAATATGAAGAGCCAAAACAACGACAACGAGAAGAACGACGACAATGAAAAGAACAAGAACGACCACAACGAGAACAACGACGACGACAACGAGAAGAACAAGGACGGCGATAACGAGAAGAACATCGACGACGACAACGAGAACAAATACGATGATAATGAGGAGAAAAACGACGACGAAAGCGAGAAGAACAACGAGGACAACGAGAAGAACAACGACGACAACGAGAAGAACCACAACGAGGACAACGAGAAGAAAAATGACGACAGCGAGAAGAACAACGACGACAGCGAGAAGAACAATGGTGACATCAACGAGAAGAACAACAACGAGGACAACTAGAAGAACAACATCGATGACAGCGAAAAGAACAACAACGACAACGAGAAGAAAAACGACGACGACGACAACGAGAAGAACAACGACGACAACGAGAGCTACGAGGACAACGAGAAGAACAACGATGACAGTGAGAAGAACAACGAGGACAACGAGAAGAACAACGACGACGACAACGAGAAGAACAACAGCATTAACGAGAACAACAACAACAACAACAACGAGAAGCAGAACAAGAAGAAGAAGAAGAAAAACAACAACAGCGAGAAGAAGAACAACGACGACGACAACGAGAAGAACAACGACGACGACAACGAGAAGACCAACAACGACGACGACAACGAGAAGAACAACAACGACGACGACAACGAGAAGAACGACGACAACGAGAAGAACCACAACGACAACGAGAAGAACGACAACGACGACAACGAGAAGAACAACAGCAACAACGAGAAGAAGAAGAACAACAACAATGAGATGAAGAAGAAAAACAACAGCGAGAAGAAAACAAAAAGAACAACAACGAGAACAACAACGAGAAGAACGACAACGACGACAACAAGAACTACAACGACAACGAGAACTACGACGACAACGAGAAGAACCACAACAGCAACAACGAGAAAACAAGAACAACAACAAGAAAAAGAACGAGAACAACGAGAACAAAAACATGAACAACGAGAAGAACAACAACGAGAACAACAACGAGAACGACAACAACGAGAAGAGCAACCACGATGACAACGAGAACAACAATGAGAGGAACCACAGCGACGACAACGAGAAGAACAAGGACAACAACGAGAAGACCAACAACGACGACAATAAGAAGAGCCAAAACAACGACAACGAGAGAACAACGACGACAACGAGAAGAACAACAACGACGACAATTAGAACAACAACGACAACAATGAGAAGAACCACGACGACGACAATGAGAAGAACAAGACCACAACGAGAACAATAACGACGACGGCAACGAGAAGAACAATAACGACACGACAACGAGAAGAACATCGACGACGACAACGAGAAGAACAAATACGAAGGTAACGAGGAGAAAACAACGACGACGACAGCGAGAAGAACAACAACGAGGACAACGAGAACAACAACGAGGACAACGAGAACAACAACGAGGACAAGAAGAAGAACGACGACGACAGAGAGAAGAACAGCAACGGCAACGGCGAGAAGAACAATGATGACGTCAACGAGAACAACAACGAGGACAACTGGAAGAACACCAACGATGACAGCGAAAAGAACAACGACAACGAGAAGAAAAACAACGACGATGACAACGAAAAGAACCACATCGAGGACAACGAGAAGAACAACGACGACGACAACGAGAACAACGACGACAGCGAGAAGAACAACGATGACGACAACAAGAAAAACAACAACGAGGACAACGAGAGCAGCAACGATGACAGCGAGAAGAAGAACAACGACGACAACGAGAAGAACAACGACGACGACAACGAGAAGAACAACAACAACGACAACAATGAGAAGAAGAACAACGACGACGACAACGAGAAGAACCACAACGACAACGAGAATGACAACGACGAGAACGACAACGACGACAACGAGAAGAACAACAAGAATAAACAACAACAACGAGAAAAAAAAAAACAGCGAGAAGAACAACAACAGCGAGAAGAAGAACGACAACGACGACGACGACAAAGGAAAAACGACGACAACGAGAAGAACAACATTGACGACAACGAGAAGAACCACAACGACGAAACGAGAAGAACCACAACGACAACGAGAAGAACAAACAACGACAACGAGAAGAACAACACACGACAACGAGAAGAACCACAACGACAACGAGAAGAACCACAACGACAACGAGAAGAACCACCACAACGACAACGAGAAGAAGAACAACAACAACGAGAAGAACAACAACAACGAGAAGAAGAAGAACAACAACAGCGAGAAGACAACAACAGCGAGAAAAAGAACAACAACTGCGAGAAGAAAACAACTGCGAGAAGAACAACAAGGACGACGACAACGAGAAAACAACAACGAGGAAACGAGAAGAACCACAACGACAACGAGAAGAACCACAACGACGACAACGAGAAGAACCACAACGACAACGAGAAGAACCACAACGATAACAACGAGAGGAAGAACAACAACAACGAGAATAAAACAACGAGATACAAACGAAAGAAGAACAAGAACAGCGAGAAGAACAACAACAACGAGAAGAAGAACAGCAACGAGAACAACAACGAGAAGAACGAGAACAACAACGAGAACAACTAGAACAACACAACAACGTGAACAACAGCAACGAGAACAACACACAAAGAGAACGACGACAACGGGAACGACGACAACGAGAAGAACAACAACGACAACACAGAAGAGCAACAATGACGGCAACGAGAAGAACAACGACAATGAGGATAACGAGAAGAAGAACGACGACGACAACAACAAGAAGAACGACGACGACAACAAGAAGAACGACGACGACAACAAGAACAACAACGACGACCAACAACGACGACAACAACGAGAAGAACAACAACGACGACGAGAAGGACAACAACAATTACGACAACGAGAACAATAACGACGACAACGAGATGAAGAGCAACGACGACGAAAACGAGAAGAACAACGACGACGACAACGAGAAGAACAACGACGACGACAACAACGAGAACAACAACGACAACGAGAACGACAATGAGAACGAGAACGACAACGAGGACAACGAGAACGACAACGAGAAACGACAACGAGAACAACGAGAACAACAAGAAACCAACGAGACGAGAAACCAACAAGACGAGAAACCAACGAGACGAAAAACGAACGAGAAACCGAGACGAAAAACCAACAAGAAACCAGCGGGACGAAAAACCAAAAGAATATAAGTGAAAACTAGATCGAAAAGTAAGAGCCCTTTCCCCTTCCAAAATAAATGAATTTAAATATAAAACAGTAAAGCAGAAGAACAAGAAGACAGATCAATAATAACATTAACTTAAAAAAAAAAATGTTAAAGAACTACCACCAGCACAAACATGAAGACTAGAAAGGTAATTGGACAACAGAATGTGCATTGTTATGATCTCAGGTTTTGTTGTTATTGTTGTTTTGTTTTTCGCTCCCGTATCGTGTGACACATATGACATCAAGAATGCTCCAACGGGTTTGGTCGGCAGAGACTCCCAGGTCATCACTCCAGCGTCTATCCACCAGTTGGTCTTTGTCGACCGTCTGGCGCCAGTTCATTTTTGGTCTTCCACTCCTTCGCTGTTCTCTGGGTTCTAGTTCAGGACTTGGTTGGCATATCTGGAAGTATAGTAGCTTGGCCCAGCCAATTCAGTCGACGCCTGCAGATGATGTTGGTAACTGGGATCTGTTTGCGTCTTGACCGTACTTAATCGTAGTCACTGACTTTCCATTTGATGCCCAAGATCTTGCCTAGGTATTTGCGCGAGGTCAAAAGATTCGAGTCTTTTTTTTTTTTTTTTTTTAATTCTGGCTTGTTTTCAAGTACCACGTTTCACAATTGTACAGTTAACAGAACGTTGGAGTTGTAGAATCGCAATTTTAGTTTGAGTGAAATTTTCTGTAGTCGCTTCGCCATGTGACAGTTAAGTTCTATAACCATTCTTTTTTGATTTTTTTTTTATTCGTATAAGAGAGAAGAGAGGGAGGGAACTCGGGACGTGGGGGGTAGGGGTGACGGGAGAACAGAGGGAGGGAACTACGGATAGGGGGGGGGGGCGGGAGAACAGAGGGAGGGAACTCCAGATGGAGCAGGCTGTAGAACGGAGGAGGGAACTCCGGATTGGGGCGGAGGGGGCGGGAGAAGAGAGAGAGGGAACTCCGGACGTGGGGGTGGAAGGGGTAGAAATAAGTGAGGAAAGTTTGGATGAGGGGGAGAAATGAGGGTAGGAGGGGTGGCAATGTGGGTGGGGTGGGGGGAAGCGGAGATAAACCCTGGTAGTTTGGGGGAAATGGAGGGAAGGAACTCCGGGTAGGATGGGGAGAACGGAGGGAGGGAAATAAAGGTGGGGTGAAAACAGGAGTGAACTCTGGACAGTATGAGGACCAGAGGGAGGATGTCCTGGGGGGGGGGGCGGCTGTGGAACAGAGGAGGAACTCATGAAGAGAGAAAACAGGAGGGACACCAGAGGGGAGGGGCTCCAGAAAGAGGGAACTCCACATGGGGAGAGAACGAAGGGAGGGAACTCCGGATGGCGGAGAACAGATGGAGGAAACTCGGGGGTGGGGGTGGTAACAGCAGGAACTCTGGGAGGTAACTGAGGGCGGGAACTCCAGGTTGGGGAACAGCAGGAGGGAACTCTTGGTGGGAAAACATAGGGAGGGAACTCCAGGGGCGTAACAGAGGGAGGGAACTCTGGATGGAGGAAAAACACTGGAAGACAACTGGGGGGGGGGGGGTTGTGGAGAACAAAGGAAGGGAACTCTGGAGGAGGAACTCTAGATAGGAGAAACAGTGAAAGGGAACTCTGGGTGGAGGGAAATATGGATGGGGGAACTGTGGAAGGGAACTCCAGGTGGGGGAAACGGTGGGAGGGAACTCCGGGTGTGGTACAACGAGGAAGGGAAGTCCGGGTGGGGGAAATAGAATGAGGGAACTCTGGGTGGGATGAAACAGAGAGTGGGAACTCGGGAGATGGGGAACAGACAGAAGGAACTCCGGGTGGGGGAGAACAGAGGAAGGGAACTCCGGATGGGGGAGGGGGTTTGAAGAAAGGGAGGGAACTCTGGGTAGGGAACAGAGGAAGGGAACTCCGGATGGGGGAGAACAGAGGGAGGGAACTCTGGAGTGGGGTAGAACAGTGGAAGGGAATTCCAGGACGGTAGAACAGAGGGAGGGAACTCAAGGTGAGTAGAACAGAGGGAGGGAACTCTGGATGGGGGTAGAATAGAGGGAGGGAACTCCAGTGGGGTAGAAAAGAGGAAGAGAACTCCCAGGGGGTAGACAGAGGGAGAAAACTCCATGGGGAAGAACAGGAGGGAACGCTGGAGTGGGGAAGAACAGAGGGAGGTAACTCCAGATGGGGGAACGGGGCACAGAAGGAGTGAACTCGGGAGCTGGGGTGCGGGGAACAGAGGGAAGGAACTCAGGGGGTAGAACAGAGGGAGGGAATTCCAAGGGGGGAGAACAGAGGGAGGGAGCTCCGAAGGGTGGGTCGAGAACAGAGGCAGTGAACTTGGAGGTCGGGGTGTTGGGGAGCAGAGGGAGGGACTCCAGGGAGTGTGGGGAAGAGAGGGAGGGAACTCGTGGGGGGAGAGAGGGAGGGAACTCGGGGGGAGGGAAGAGAGGGAGGACACTCAAGAGGGGGGGGGGGAGACAGAGGGAGGAAACTCCAGAAGGGACAAAAGAAGGGAACTCCAGGTTGGGGGAAAACAGGGGGAAGGAACTCTGGATAGGGGGAAACAGAGGGCGGGAACTCAGGAGGGGGGAACAGAGTGAGGAAATCCGGGGGGGGGGGGGGAGGGAACGGAGAGAGGGAACTCCCTGGCTGGACAGAGAATGGTAACTCCAGGTGTTGGGTGGTACAGAGGGAGGGAACACCCGGTGAGGAAGAAACAGAGGGAGGGAACTCCAGGTGGGGGGAACAGATGGAGGGAACTCCAGGGGATAACAGAGGGCGGGAACTCTGGCGGGTAACAGAGGGTGGGAACTCCAGGTGGGGGAGCAGCAGGAGAGATTTCTGGATGGGAGAGCACAGGGAGGGAACTCCAGGAGGGTAACAGAGGAGGGAACTCTGGATGGGGGGTGGAGAACAGAGGGAGGGAACTCTGGATGGGGGGGAACAGAGGGAGGGAACTCCAGGTCAGGTGAACAGAGGGAGGGAACTCCAGGTCAGGTGAAAAGAGGGAGGTAACTGCAGGTGGGGGAACAGAATGAGAGAACTCGGGGTGGGGTGGGGGAAACAGACAGAGGGAATTCTGGGTGGCGGGGGAGGGGGGCAGAAGCAGATCCCTCTGTTAGGGGGGGGGGGGAGGAGAAAAGGAGGGAAATCCGGGTGGAGATGAAACAGTGGGAGGGAACTCTGGTTGACGATGAAAATAAAGGAAGGGAACTTTTGTTGAAGAGGGAAACAGAGGGAGGGAACTCCAAGTGGGGGAGGGGGGCAGAGGAAGGGAACTCTGGGTGGGGGAATAAAAGGAGGGAATTCTGGGTGGGGGTAAATAGAGGGAGGGAACTCTAGATAGGGTGAAACAAATGAAGGAACATTTGGGTGGGGGAACAAAAGTCAAAATTCTGGGAATGGAGACAAAGGGTGTGGCGTTTAAAAAGAAAAACAAAAAGAGGGAACTTGGAGGGCAGTTGACGGAAGGAAGTCTGGGAGAAGCAATGGAGTAGGAGGGGGACAAGTGAGAGGGAAATTCAAGAGGAAACGAGGGGAGAGAACGTCAGGCAGGGAGGATAAAGCAAAGGCTCTTCCAGGGAACATCAGGGAAGGGTAGAAAAAATTCAAATGGGAAGGAACAATGGGGGTAAAGTGTGTGTTTTTTTTCTAGAGGAGAGGGTTACAAATAGATAGGAACTTCAGGAAGAAACGCAGAAAGGAGTGTACACTTCGGAGAGCACCAAAGGAAGGGATATATGGGTGAGGAAAACAAAAGGGAGGAACTCAGGGTGGAGGACATGAAGGGACAGAACTATAGGTGGAGATAATAAAGGAAGTAAAAGGCGGAATACCAAATAGGACCAAGAGGGAAGAATTTTAAGGGGGGTGGGAGAAGAGGAATGAAAACAAGGGTAGTGTGTCGGGTGGGGGGGGGGGGAGGGAGGGGAATTTGGGAAGGAAACCATGGGGTGGGGTGGAAATTTGGGAGAGAACCAGGGGGATGAATGGTATGTAATTTTTGGGTGGAAAGAGAGGATAAGTTGGAAGGAACTTCAAGGAGAACCAAGGGGAAGCAATTACAGGGCAAAGAGAGCAAGGGGAAGGAACTTAAGACTTGGAGAGGAAGTAATAAAGGAAACACTGGAGGAAAAAAATCAGTGTGAAGGAACTCTCAGGAGGGGGGGAGGGGTTGGCAGATGGACAAATGAGAGGGAACAATGGGGTGGAATGTGGAAACAAGCGGGAGGGAACTTCAGGGCAGGACGAGCAAGGGAAATAAGCTTCATGACAAAGAGACAAGAGAAGGAAACTTAAGTGGAACTTTTGGAAGGGGGGAAGGTAGTGGAAGGGAACCTAAAGAAACCTAAAGGAAAGTGAAGAGATGGAGGGATACAAGTTGGAGAGAACTTTGAGTTAAGTGGAAAGGAGGTGCACAAGTGGAATGGAAAATAGGGAGAAACAATTATTGGGGGTGGGTGGGAGGAGACTCTCTGGGAGAGACAAATTGGAGGAAACTGTGGGTTGGGAGGAATAAACAAGCGGATGGGAAGTTCAAAAAGAAACAAAGAAAGGAAACTTTAGGCAAGAAGAGCAAGGGGAGGGAACATTGGAGGAATTTATAGTAAAGGGGACTTGGGAAAGGGAACTTCAGGAGAAGCTAACCAATGAAGGGGAGTCAGGCAGGCTGGGGGGGGGGGAGGGTTACTTAAGACAGGGAGCTCTGGGTTAGATCTTGGGGAGTGAGGGTAGTGAGAGAAAATTTGAGGAGGTACGCTCAGAGGAATATGGAAGCTGTTAGGAGGGGTACAAATGGAAAAGAACTTCAGGGGGAACGTCGGTGGGGTGGAGATTTGGGAGAGAACCAAAGGGATGGATTCAGGGTGGGGGAAACAAAGGGGGAGGGGGAATTCTGGTAGAACAAATTAGAGAGAACTTTGGTGGGAATCGGTGGAATGAAACCCACGATTGGAATCGTCCCTCACATGTCCCTCCCATTTCCCCGGTTTGGCCGAACCAAATGGTGGAGCTTGAGGAGGAGCAAGCATATATTTCAATATAGACGTAAACACTCTAATCTCCGTGGGTTGGCCTCCAATGCAGATATTTGTTGTCTATGAAAATGGACGCGATGGTAACCAAGAAGCCTTTAACTCTTTGACGACGGGCTATTTCGATTGAAGTAACAGCTGAGCTCTCACCGAGGACGGGCTACTTCGATCATAGTAACAGACGGTCTAGGGTATATAACTCCTCTCTACTTTTGTTATGCTAATGATTTAGTAGTTGGCAGTTGCTTCCCTTGTGGAGGGAACTTCCGTTGAACGCTTCAGCTACTTTTTGCCGGTTTCTTTGTCTAAAATCGATGGAAAATGGCTCAAAGGCGACAGTTCTCAGTGATTTCACTCTGGCAGCCCTAGGCCAGCAGAAGAGCTCAGCCATGGCAAGTGCAGTCACACTAGAGTTAAGGTCGTGTAGGTTGGCTCTTTCTCTGTTGTTTTGTTTAATTTACATCGACACAGTTGTGAAGATCTTGCTACCCCACACAAGGTTTGCGTACGTGAAGGATTCGGTATCAAGTGCGTGTGTGCGTGCGTGCGTACACGTGTGCGCGTGTACGCGTGAGTGTGCATGCGTGTGTGTACATGTGTGCGTGCGTATGTGCGCGCGTGCGTGCGTGTACCCGTACGTGTGTGTGTGTGTGCGTGCATATGTGCGCGTGTGTCTGCGTGCGCGCGTGTGTGTGCGTCTGTGCTTGCATGTGTATGTGCGTGTGTGTGTGTGTGTGTGTGTGTGTGTATGTGTCTGTGTGCGTGTGTGTATGTGTGTGCATTTGCGTGTGTGTAGTTTAAGGTGCAATTTCTATCTCTCATTTTTGAGCAGGCTGGCTGGCTGTTGGATCTCAAGGTCTGAAGTCTCGGGTCCAGTTCCAGCCCGCAACATAAAAAAACTGGCGAATTCACTGTCCATCTTTATGTTTTAATCATTCTGGTGGTGTCAGTCGAGTGTCTCATAGGTGCTGTCCTTCACCAACCCCCCCCCCCCCACTCCCTCCATTTCATGACCTTGTCAGCGCATACAATTCTATGCAGGCTTAGATAGTCTGTCAGACAGCAGATGGCAAATTTGGTGGAGCGCATAAGGGATTGTCAGAGTGCAACGAATCCCTCATGAACAAACTCCAAACACGGAGCAGTATATCTCAAATGCCCTTAACAGTCCTTCAAGGCTATTTACATGTCTGTGTGATGTTAGGTAGGTCTGTGGTGAAGCACTTAAGGAGTCATTCTGGCGGATTGATACAATAAACAAATAAATGAATACATAAACATGTAAATAAATAAAGAAACAATCATACATACAAAAACAAAAACTAATAGATAAATAAGTAAATAAATAAACAATTGATTAAATAGATAGAAAAACAAACAAATAAACAAATAAATAAATAAATAAATAAATAAATAAATAAATAAATCAACAATTGAAATCAAGCCATGCAGACAGGATTTAATTTAACAAAAATTAAGTGTATCAAACTATTAAAACAAAATACCATGAAATAAATCAACACGAATTTAAGTCATTCAGTCAATAAATCTATTAATGGCAGTGTTAAACAACAAAATCTGTTATTTTCTTTAAAAGGAAGATGGTAAAAAAACAACAACAACAATAACACCATCAGCACTTACACAGCAATAACAATAGACAGAAAACCGTAAAGAAAAAAGATAAATCAATCTCAGACAGTAAAAAAGCTAAAGATATACGCTTTTAAACCGACTAAGACTAAGACTGAAAAGCTGTGTGACTCAATCTGTGTGAGAACAGGGTCAATGGGATGTAGTAGATAAGGGACGTCCCCAAATTACTACAAACAAAATATGTAGTAATTGGGGGACATTTTTCAAAATTACGTAATTTATATTTTATACGCAACGGTATATTTATTTCAAGCTTATTTTGTGATTTTGAGCCAGTTTTAATTTTGTGTATTTTGGGGACGGTCTCCAAATTACACACACACGTCCCCTTTGTACTACCGCACACGTCGAATTGTCCCCTACCTACTACACAGGCACGTTCCACACACACACACACACACACACACACACACACACACACACACACACACACACACACACACACACACACACACACAACAGGCACTGTTGTCTCAAGAGTTACACATTCCAATTTCCGTGTTTCTTTACATCTAATTCAACCGCTAACTTGTGACAGCTGCCTCGGAATTAAACCATAAGAAAAACACAAATATCTGGTGCCTATATGTGATTAGTTTCTATTTTCCAAGTCCGTTTTGACATTTTGATAGATTACGCACACACAGCTACAGACAGACAGACACAGACAGACAGACACAGACAGACAGACAGACTGACAGACAAACAGACAGACAGATAAGTAGATAGACAGACGGTCAAACAGATAGGCATACGCGCGCGTACACATACATACGCAGAGAGAGAGAAAGTGAGAGTGAGAGAGAGAGAGAGAGAGAGAGAGAGAGAGAGAGAGAGAGAGAGAGAGAGGGAGAGAGAGAGAGAGAACGAGAGAGAAAGAAAGAGAGAGAGAGAGTGTATTTGTGTATGTGTAAGTGTGTGAGAAGGAGAGAGAGAGACAAAGAGGGAGAGAGACAGAGAGGGAGAGATACACAGAGGGAGAGAGACAGAGAGAGAGAGAGACAGAGAGAGAGAAACAGAGAGAGACAGAGAGACAGAGAGACATAGAGAGAGAGAGATACACACACATAGCGAAAGACACACACACACACACACACACACACACACACACACACACACACACACACACACACACACACACACACACACACACACCAAACACGTGCTCACAACACTTGCACAGATACGCATACGCACTCGCGCACATATACATACACTCTCTTTCAACTCCAATTCCACATGAATACACGGAAATTTACACACACACACACACACACACACACACACACACACACACACACACACACACACACACACACACACACACACACACACACACACACACACACAGACATAGACATACACACACAGACATACACAGACACACAGACACAGACACACAGACACATACAGACAGACACACACACACACTCCAAACACACACACACACACATACACACACGCATGCACGCACACACAGACGCACACACACACACACAAGAGACAAACACACACACACACACGCACAAACCCTCCACACACTAACACATTAACACTCATGAAACTGAACTATGCACAGGCATACAAATACAAACACTCTTACCCTAGTCTGCGCTTCGAAAATGAAAGATTGTGGCTACCACGTAAAATCGATAGCCTCGCTGACCTTTCAAAGCCACACTTTTATTTTTCCACCTCCCCCGTCTGCCCATTAATAAAAGGACAACTGTTTCTTTGTGACTAGGGGAAAGCTGTCTGTATGTCTGTCTGCGTCTCTTTCTCTTGTCTTTATCTGCTTATCTGTTTCTCTTTCCCCCTATTTGTTTCTGTCGTAAAAGAACTTCTTTTTCCTTCCCAAATAGCCCATTGAACCAGAGAGTTTGTTCCTTTGCCTTTGACCAGTAGGACAATGCTTGTCTGTCCGTCTCTGTTTCACTGCCTCTCTGTGAGTGTGTGTGTGTGTATGTGTGTGTGTGTGGTGTGTGTGTGTGTGTGTGTGTGTGTGTGTGTGTTGTGTGGTGTATGTGTGTGTGTGTGTTGGTGTATGGGTGTGTGTGTGTGTGTGTGTGTGTTGTGTGTGTGTGTGTGTGTGTGTGTGTGTGTGGTGTGTGTGTGTGTGTGTGTGTGTGTGTGTGTGTGTGTTTCATGACAGAAATTTGCTACAAAACTGACTTGAAGCTAATTGAAAATCACAGCAACATTATTCAGTCCCATGAGTTCGTGAGCCTTGTGGTATAGCAAAACGATCATGTCCCAGAATGTGAAAGAGTTATTTTTATGTCTGTCCATCCATAGCTATAGTGGGAAGTTATGGATTCAAATCGGATCAGTCCTGACCTCAAGACAAGTATTTACATAACTGTTTCGCAAATAAGATCTCTGTCACACCGTGGAGGGGTTCCTTTCGAGTTTTTAACATTAGTGCTTGTCAAGACTTTGTTAGATTGTATGTGAATTAGCTGTCCAACGTAAAATGCTCCCAGAGATCAACAAAAGAAAACTGAAATGTACCGGGCACATGAATCAGAAACATAAGAACCGACTTGATGATATCAGTCCTGCAGGGAAGAGTCGAGGCAAAGAGAAAACAAGGAAGGCCAGCAAAATCCTTCATGGACAACATCGTCTACGGCGATGGAGATAGATAGATAGATAGATAGATAGATAGATAGATAGACAGATAGAGAGATAGATAGATAGATAGAGAGATAGATAGATAGAGAGATAGAGATAGATAGATAGATAGAGAGACAGATAGATAGAGAGATAGAGATAGATAGATAGATAGATAGATAGAGAGATAGAGATAGATAGATAGATAGATAGAGAAAGAGAAAGAGCGAGAGAGATAGAGAGATAGATAGACAGATATGTAGATAGACAGACAGACAGACAGATAGATAGATAGATAGATAGATAGATAGATAGATAGATAGATAGACAGGCAGACAGATAGATAGATAGATAGACAGACAGATAGATAGATAGACAGATAGACAGACAGACAGACAGATAGATAGACAGATAGATAGCTAGACAGATAGATAGATAGACAGACAGACAGATAGATACATAGATACATAGATACATAGATAGACAGACAGACAGACACATATACTACACGTCATTATTGAAGGGCCAGGAACGTTTTTGAGTCAATTTTTGAAAGGAGAAATAACCTATTTTCTCTTTCTCTTTTCTCCAATTCGTTGACGTAACTGAATGGATAAGAGCTCAGACAACATTGCAGTTTCCTTTTGGCACGTGTTTGGGGATTTGCCGATTTGCAATGGGCGGCCCAAGGAAGACAATTTCTTCACGAAATTGTCGAATCTTCAGCAGGGTCTCTCTGACGACGCAGGCAAGGTAGCGACAAAATTCGCTTTGCACGTGCAAGGCAAGCCCTTTTTGAACACTACTCCAGCCAAAGTTGCCCGCAGACGAGGATAAAAAGGACCCGTTCTTGGTTCGTTTTAACCATGCTTGCAAGACGACGGATGACGGATGAGCAGCGGGGGAGAGCCCTCGCTCTGCTTGATGAAGGCCTAGCGCAGCGGGAAGTTGCTAGACGACTTGAAGTGTCGCATTCCACAATCCAGAGACTGCTGGAGCGCTTCAATGAGACTGGAGCAGTCCAGGAAAGGCGTCACAAGGGTCGACCCAGAGTAACGACAAGACAGCAAGACCGCTACCTTGCCCTCTCCGTCCTGAGGGAAAGGGCATCCACTGCGGTGACCTTGAGGGGTCAGCTGAGGGACGCAACAGGTGCTAACATCAGCTGCAGCACGGTGAGAAGACGGCTACATGAGGCAAACTTGAGGTCACGGAGACCGGCCGTCCGACCCGTGCTGTCACCGGTCAACAGAGTGCGCCGCATGACCTGGGCCAGGGAGCACGTGACCTGGACAAGGCAACAGTGGGCCCGGGTCTTGTTTTCGGAT
>JAPXFY010000017.1:17966960-17979460 GCA_030674185.1 Monoplex corrugatus | reverse complement strand
GCCCTGTTAATGTCTTGAAATGGAGAAAGGGGTGGGAGTGTGGGATGGGGGGGGGGGGGAGATGCCTATGAAAAAACTGTGTTGACATCATCAGAATGATGGGAACATTGAGACAGACAGCGAGCAGGACAGTTTTGAATTGTACAGGCTGGGATTGAACTCGAGGTATCAGATCTTGAGTCCACAGCTCTATGGATAGAACCAACCAGTCAATGATGGCAGTCAGACTGAGTTAATTAAATGGGTTTGGTAGTATTTTGTGACGCAGGAATATATAAAGACATGGGATCGATGCAACTGAGTTATTTTAGAAAATGAGATATAGAAAAAGATCAATGGCAACAATGCTGCTGCTGTTGCTGCTGCTGATAATGATGATGATGATAAAAATATTTATAACTCGCCAATCTTTAAAAACAAATCAAATAAAAGTATATATATTAAAATGAAAAGTTTGTGTCTCAAAAACGGATCAAACTTTCAGTTCAAAATGTACGTAAAAATTGCAGTAGTTTCCCTCTCTATATCATTTGAGATTGATTGTTGCGTGTGTGTGTGTGTGCGTGTGAGTGCATGTGCGCGTGGGTACGTGTGTGTGCATGCGTGCATGTATATGCGTGTGTTAGTGTGCTCTGTATGCGTGCATGAATGTGTGTGTGCGTGGGAGTATGTGAGTGCTATACATGTATGTGTATGTGCGGGCTTATGTGTTTGCATAATTTATCGTATATATGTGAGTGTGTGCTTACGTGTGTGCGCGCGTTACTGTATGTACGTGCGTGTGTGTTTGCGGGCTTATGCGTGTATGAATATGTGTGTATTGGTATGCTTGATTGTGTATTATGTGTGTGTGTTTACGTGTTTGTGCTAGGTTGAAAGTGTGTGTGTGTGTGTGTGTGTGTGTGTGTGTGTGTGTGTGTGTGTGTGTGTGTGTGTTGTGTGTGTGTGTGTGTGTGTGTGTGTGTGTGTGTGTGTGTTGTGTGTGTGTGTGTGTGTGTGTGTGTGTGTGTGTGGTGTTGTTTGCGCGTGAGCGTTTATGTGTGCATGTGCGCGTGCGTGTGTGTGCGTGTTCCTGCAGAATTCTGCTGACAGTACAGCCCACACCTCCACCCACCCCACACCCCTACATACATTAACTCGCCGTTTCAACTCAGCGGCTTGTTTCCTGTCCTGAGAAACGGTGACATTACCTGAGATCTTTAAAAGACGTGAAAATCGCATCTCTGGTAACGGCGCAATGCATCTTTTATGAAGCGCTGTTGCTGCGGGCAGCTAAACATGTGTTGACAGCAGACCAATCGATACCGTGTGGCTGGCTAGCCGTGCGCATGGCACTGCACACAAAATTATGGCAGGACACGCAGCATTCTGATCCCCTCCCTCCCTCCCTCCCTTCCCCACTCCCTCCCCCACTCTTACAATTCTTCTCTTTTCCCCTAGAGGTAGCTCAGCCAACGACAATTCATTATCACCACCAACGCTGTAGACTTTTGGGTCACTCTCACTGGGTTTTCGCCCAGTATGTACCCAGCTACGTTAACAGTTTGTCAGCTTTGTGGATAGACTTCAGTGAAATACTGAGAGAAGTGTGAAAAAAAATTGTGTGGAAGACCAAACTTAAGAGGTTTGACTCTAAATAAACAAAATAGTTGGATATTTGACTTCTGATAGGCTCGCTGATTTTAAGTCCTATGAAGCTCAGCAGCTGTGATTAGAAATATCGGTTTTCAGCCGAGGCTATGAACATACAGGAAAAACCACTCAGAGTGAGTTCTGACGGAAATTGAATCTGATCTTTATTCGCAATTTCTGCTGGGAGATCGATTGGACGATACCGAGTGGGTGGGTCAGAGGAAATAATTCAGAATGGCGTGGACTGAGCGTTTTCATAAAACGCTTTCTTGTAGAATGTTACTGCTGCCGTTTTGGGCTGTTTTCGTCTGTTGTTTGTTGTATGTCAGCCGAGAGAAAAAGTTGTCAGACAATTCCCCGGTTAGACTACATTCTATAGACTTGCCTCTGTCAAGATCGGAGAGGTCTTCTCAAACTGTGTCCAGGTCTGATCGGGATCAGTGTATGATAGGTCTTCCCACACACAAAGATTTACAGACTCTGAAGAGGTTGGTCAAAGGCAGAAAACATCATACAAGACAGTCTGTTGTACACTGCAGTGTGGTCCAGTTGTGCCATTCTCGCCGTTTTCAGGCCGACTGTTTTTCTCATGAGTGTAAAACGTTCGACGTTCATGTAAAGGAGAGCAGCCACTTGATCCCATCTGTGTCCAGGGAGGAACTGTCAGAGATTGTTGAAACGAATCTTCAGCAGAATACGTTCATGTTCGTGGACGACCTGAACCTGCATATCGACATCCATTGTCATGACAACACCGCTTCCAAATTGGAACTGACTGGGGATGTCATTTCTAGTGAAAACTGTGACAGTGTTCCCCCTCTGATGGATTCTGATACCAAACACAGGACACATGCTCCCAAGAACAACATCCACGTCCTGTATTTTCGGTTTTTGTCAAGATGGGAGTTTCAATTCAGTTTCCCAGGTCTTGCTTTACTGGTGAAGAAGTATAGTGAGGAAGGGTCCATAAGTCACCTCAGTTTTGACAACTTTCAAGCAACTAGGTGGGGAGACGATGAATTACTCTCCTTGCTTCTTCAAGGAAAGACTGGTCCATTTGATTTCCAAGATTCTTTGCTGAATACTCTGGACAAAGAAGGATACTGCTTCAGCTTGGAGGACTTTTCCTGCAGCAGGTCACATGAACAGGAGGTGCTACTCACCAACATCACGTCATCACAAGCTGGAGTCAAATGTCAGAATAATCGTGTGCGCCACCACAACTCCATCATGGAGAGACTTTGCATAGATGACAACATGACAGAGACCAAGGTTCGTTCTGTGCTGACCTCACTGTTGTACAACGTGCACCAGCTGAAAGGAGAGAGAGCAGATCCCAGGCCTGTGTTTTCTGTCAGCGTGATCAACATCAGAGATTTCAAGCAATCTGAAGTGATGGACCACGTTCTCAGGAACTTCTTCATGAGTGTCATGACCCAGAAGAACAGAGTGGTGCTGATGCTGAGTGGTATGGGCAATCCCAGTCTTCTCAGACTGGACCAAGACGTTCGTCTTCAACTGCTGGCCTCCAGCCCCTTTATGATGATGTCATCTACTGCTAACACGTCCCTAGAGAACTTCCAGGGTGCCAGACATATAACCCACTCTTCGTTCTCCATGCAAGGCGTGTACCATTTTCTTCAGAGATTCATTTCGAAACAACACGAACTTCAAAACCCCCAACACTGGTCCTTTAGCAGTGACTTTTACAGTGACGAATCAAACACGTGTGAAAGTTTACACGTAAAACCACCGTTCATGTGTCTGTGTGATGAACACTTTGTGCAGTACGAGAACGACACTCTGATGACCAGTTTTGCTGAATTTGCTGTAGGAATCATCAACACTCGTTTACAGCAACTACCACATTTGTCACCTTCACAAGAGAAACAGTCTGTGTTTCAATGTGCGAAAGTGTCAGGCGTGTCCTTCACTGATGTGCAATTTGGTCGTGCCCAAGACAAAATCAGAATTCTGATGAACCTGCATCTCACAGACGACCTTTCACACGAAAGAATGGATCGTCGAGCCGTGTTAGACATTTGGGACACTGACAAAAGGCCTCAGGCAGAGCTGCAATTTTACACAGAAGATTCCCTGCCTACAGTTCTTTTGCATTTTCAAACCGATAATTTGTTAAAGACAATGTGTAAAATGGGAGAACAACTGGATTTTCACACTTCTTCTGAAACAGGTCTGCTGAAACACTGGAGTCAGGAGAGACATTTTGGACGTAAAGCGACCTTGACCCACTTGCACGACAACTGTCTGTATCTGCTGGTTCGTGACTATGGTGACAGCGTCAGTGTGGAGGCCGCCAACGTGTGTCGTGACAGGCGCTATGACGTCATGCTGCATCTCAGTCTTATCAACATGATGTCACTGAGTCCTCTTCCCTTGGCCGTGACACTGGGGCATGCGCAGAGAGAGTTTGTGGCAGCGGCCGTGAAAATTTCGTACTCTGTAGCAACGTTTGCGTATAAACTGGATTCTGACTTCGATGTCTTCTACGATATCTAACAATAGTTCACGGTATTCTAGACCTTTAACTCTTTGAGTCCCGCACCTAACCCACGAACTGAAAAATCAAAAAACAAAACAAACAACAACAACAACAACAACACAAAACCAGTTTGACTCCCTCACCTTATCCACCACCTTCCTGCAGGAAGTTGGTAGACGGGTTTAGGGAATCAAAGGGTTAAGTTCTGGCTTTGTTAGCATTGTTGACAATGCAGGATGCTGATGGACAGGGTGCAGGAGGCAAAGGGTTAAAGACTGTGTCTTTCTATTGCTTGGATCAATTGTATTTTTTCAATCATGCAATGGTAATGACTGCAAGGACTGGAGGAGACAGAGGGGATTGTCTGTCTCATAATGGGGCGGTTTAATTTTGTAAGTAATCTAATGGTGAAGACTAGGATTGGTGAAGGTGGCAAATTCTATATTGTATTTACCGTTGTCTATTTATTTCTCTGTTTGCTCTCAGACGCTTTGAGTGTTGTTGTCTTGGCACATTTTGCCATTGTTTTAGTGAATCAGAAATACCATTTGTCTTTGATTTCCATTGTGCCCTTTTCTATTATGTAGACAGCCTGTGGTACCTAACATGTGCACAAGTACGTCTTTTATCCGGCTCTCCCATCTTCTGCACCGTCACCACGCCTCTTCTGGCTCCATACTACACCCCAGCTGATATTTTAACCCTTTGATTCCCGCACCCTGTTCACCAGCATCCTGAACTATCAACCATGCTAGCAAAACAAAACCTTAACCCTTTGATTCCCTCATCTTATCCATTAGCTTCCGGCAGGAAGCTGCTAGATAGGGTGAAGGAATCAAAGGGTTAAAGTTTTGCAGTTGGCAGATAGGGTGTGGAAGTCAAAGGGTTAAATATCTTGGAACAATCATCTCACCAGACGGCAGATACACATTAGAAATAGCCAACAGAATCGGCCAGACTAAAACAGCATTCAAGAAAACGAAAAGCGTTCTTTTCAACAAACACCTATCACTTATAACATCAGGAAGAGATTTCTTCACTGTTATATAGAACCGGTATTGTTGTACGGAATCAGTGAAGCATGGACCGTCAATACGCAAAGTCAGAAGAAGATAGAGGCAGCTGAAATGTGGTTTCTAAGAAGAATGTTGAGTTCCATGGACAGCAAAAAAAGAAAACTAGATAGTCTTGAAGGAGGCAGACACAAGAGAATCATTAATGAAGAAGATTAAGAAAAGACAAGCCACATTTATAGGACATTTTATGATGCAAGAGAAATTAGAGCACCTGGTCACAACAGGAAAGCTGGAGGGAAAAGAGCACCAGGTAGACCCAGGGAGAAAATATTGGACGGACTTGTGCAGTGGATGAAGACAGAGAGGGTGGGGGAAGTACTTGCAACGATAAAGGATAAATTCATATGGAGGGCCATGCTCGCCAACGCCATGCGGCAGGGCACATAATGATGATGACTACACCCCCAATCTTTAAGTTTATTTTGTCGAAGTGCCATTGTCATGAAGCCCACAGAAGCCAGGTATGTCAGGTCGCCATGTGGCTACCCACCAAAGGAGACAATGTAGACAAACTTCAATGCCTAACATGTAATCAAATGTCGGGACATAATACTTTGTTTCGATAGTATGCTTTCTTTTTTAACATCAAATCTGCATGCATACCATTGGTTTCAGAAAAAAAATGATTGGGCTATAATTAGTTAAAAAAAAGTGCGCATGCGCGCGTGTGTATGTATGTGTGTACATGCGCGTTTTTTTGCATATGCTTGTGTGTCTGTCTGTTTGCATGTATGTATGCATGTTTATATGTATGTGTATATGTAAATCTATTGTGACAAAAAGAGATGAACATGAATATGAATATGAATATTACGTGAATATGAAGATGAATGTTTAAAAGTCACAATCGGTAAGACAAACAAACAGGAAACAAACAAACACACAGACAACAAACAAACAAACAAAAAACAAACAAACAAACAAACAAACAAACACACAGACAACAACCAACCAACCAACCAGCCAACCAACCAACCAACCAACCAACCAACCAACCAACCACACAGGCACACACATCTGAGAAACCTCTCAATGTCTTAAATGTGAACCAATGTTTACATCTGATAGCTGGCATTTTAAACCCGAGATATTTGCCAAGAATACTATGCCATTTAAGAAAAGTTGGTTCTTATTTTACGCCTTGCAAATGCCTATATGTAAGACATAAATTGAATGAGCTTCCGTAACGTAAAACGGTCTATATATGACTAAAAGCTTTTCTATGTATGTATCTATATATGTTTGTCTGTCTGTCTGTTTGCCTGTATGTGTGTGTATGAGTGTATGCATGTATGTATGTATGTATGTATGCTTGAATTTGTGAACACACACACACACACACACACACACACACACACATACATACATATATATGTATATTATATATATATATATATATATATATATATATAGATAGATAGATAGATAGATAGATAGATATGAGCAACGTTTGTACTCTCTGTCTCTTTCTCTGTCTGTATGTGTGTATATGTGTTTAAGTCTCTCTCTCTCTCTCACTGTTTGTGTACGTGTATGTGTGTGCGTGTGTAACTAGTGTTCTTAATCATTGTAAAGGAAAAGTTTCCTGAGGAGAAAAAGAAAAGAAAGACAAAAAGGGGAAAGAGAGAGAGAGAGAGAGAGAGAGAGAGAGATATATATATATATATATATATATATATATATATATATATATATATATAGAGAGAGAGAGAGAGAGAGAGAGAGAAAGAAAGAAATCAACAAACACACACACATACACGCACACACACACACACACACACACACACACACACACACACACACACACACACAACACACACACAAACATCAAAAACAAGAAATAAAAGAAAGTATAAAGAAGAAGAATAATAATAATAATAATAATAATAAATGGTTATTTATGAGCGCTTTCCACTTGCACAAAGCGCTTTACAACAACAATAAAAGTAAAACAAACACACGAATTCACAGACACACACCAACACACACACAAACACGCACAGACACACACACACAAACCACACACACACGCACGCACGCACGCACACAAACACACACGCGCACGCATTTACACCCAAAAACACGCACATCAAAAATACAGAGCGGCAGGAAGAGGGTCTACAAGAAATGTTGCTGGAAGAGAAAAGTCTTCAGACTAGTTTTAAAGGAGGGAAATGAAGGGCTGTGACGGAGATTGTGAGGCAAGGAGTTCCACATCTGCACAGCAGATGATGAAAAAGCTCGACCACCATGCCTCTCTCGTTTATATTTTGGAACGCGGAATGTTCTATCATCGGAAGCAGAGCGAAGAGATCTGGGTGGTACATAGATCGTAAAGATGTCAGAAAGGTATTTAGGCGCAGTGCCAATTATGACTTGGTAGCAGAGACAAGAAGCTTTGTATTTGATTCTTTGTTCAATAGGTAACCAGTGTAACTCTCGTAGAAGGGGTGTACAATGTGCCGATCTTTTTGCTTTGCACACTATTTTGGCTGCTGAGTTCTGTACTTGTTGTAGTGGTCTGATCAGGGTATGTGGAGAACTGACAAGAAGAGAATTGCAATAGTCTAGTCTAGATAGTACACAAGAACTGACAAGTGTTTTTGTTGCATCAACTGTGAGGTAGCGACGTATAGAGCTGATGCGTCTGAGTTCATGGTAGGCTACTTGACAGGTTTTACTGATATGATGTTTCATGGACATCTCTTTATCAAGGAAAAAGCCAAGGTCACGTACATTGTCTGAAAATGAGACGGGCGTATTTCCTAGGTCAAAAGTAGGAGGTAGGGAAGTGGCATCAACTGATGGAGGAAGGAGTCTAAGAGCTTCAGTCTTGTCATCATTTAGTTTCAGTTTGTTTTCGGTCATCCAATTTTTAACTTCTGTGACACTATCTTGGAGAGATTGAATAAGATTATCGTAGTTTGAAAGCGTGTCAGAATGTTCCAGTTGAGTATCATCAGCATACATTTCATGACGAATGGAATGAGTATCAATGAGATGAGTGAGTGGAGTGGTGTAGAGTATGAAAAGAACAGGGCCCAGAACAGAGCCCTGAGGAACGCCGAAAGTGAGAGTAGATTCAGAGGATCTATTTCCGTCTACTAGAACAATTTGCTTTCTGTCAGAGAGATATGATCGAAACCAGTTGAGCACGATATTTGTAATTCCAAATGTTGTATTCAGGCGTGAGAGAAGGATGTCATGATCTATTGTGTCAAAGGCAGCAGAAAGGTCCAAAAGTAGAAGAACAGATATTTTGTCTTGGTCAATAGCATTCAAAAGATCATTTACAATGCGTAAAAGAACAGTTTCTGTAGAATGGCCAGGCCTGTAAGCAGACTGGTGATCGCTGAGAAGTGAATGAGAGGTCAAATGGGAGAAAAGCTGGCGAAGCACAAGTCGTTCAAGAAGTTTAGAGAGGTATGGAAGGTTGGAGATGGGTCTGTAATTTTTCAACTCGTTGGGGTCCAGATTTGATTTTTTCAGAAGGGGTTTTAACACGGCTGTTTTAAATTCAGTTGGAAAGACGCCGGAAATGAGTGATTCGTTCATGATATGAGTAATGCTAGGCAGAAGAAGGTCTATATGCTGAATTAGAAATTTGGTGGGCATTGGATCTAGTTCACAAGTCTTTGGAGTTGTCTGCATGATCGTTTTTCTCACTAGATCTTCACTAACGGGAACAAAAGCAGACAAAGGGGTGCTAGAGAAGGGCGGGCTGATGTTATGAGACTGTAATGTTGACGGGAAGTTGTTTCGAATGGTTGCAATCTTGTTGCTGAAAAATTCGGCAAACATATTCGGAAGGAGCTTTATATCTGAGACAGAAGGTAGTGAAACGGACTTATTTTTACCAAGAAGGTGTGACATATTTTGGAAGAGCTGCTTGCATGTGCGAGAACCTGACACTAGCGACGAATAGAAGGTCGTTTTTGCAGTGTGCACTATGTCCGTGACATTGCGCTTCGCAGCATCGTAGATTTGTTTGTGAACAGTGAGCTTTGTTTTTTTCCACTCACGCTCTGCACGTCTGCGTGCGGTTTTAGCTTCGCGAAGTGGACCAGAGACAGCGTTGTACCAGTGGCTTGGTTTTCCATCGCGAACTTTTATCTGTCGCATAGGCGCATGCTTGTCAAAAATAGATGAAAGATTTGAGTTTAATTCTGAGATTGACAGATTTGGTGTTAAGAACTGCGCGATGTCGTGTGCAAGTTTATCGTGATCAATTTTTCCGATGGAACGAGTGGAAACATATTTCGGAGGACGTTTAAGTTTAGGTGTAGATAGATGGCACAAAATGGCGAAATGATCAGAAGCAAGATCATGACACACATTGGTGGAATGAATGATATCGTCATCATTTCTATGTATAACTAGGTCAAGAATATGTCCACATTTCTGAGTTGGTTCGGTGACTGTCTGTATCAGATTAAACATTTGAAATTGTTCTATCAACTTCAAAGCATTTGTGTTAGTAGTGTCATCAACATGAAAATTAAAGTCACCAGAAATCACAAGTTTGTTTGGGCATTGTAAACAAAAATCAAGGAAACCGGTAAGTTCAGTAAAGAACAGAGGCGTCGTGAGTTCATTTTTCTGGTTTGGTGGAATCCTGTACACAAGGAAGAAGCTTACACGTTGTTCGTTTACTGTTAGTGTTAGCTGGGCCAGTTCAAAAGACACATGATTAAAAGGAAAATTAGACACACTGAAACAATTCTCAGCAAGATGGTCTTTGATGATGACAGCAAGGCCGCCACCACGCTTGATCTTGGTTGTGTGTTGTCTCGGGAAGGAGAGCAGTTTGTAGCCTGGTGGAGTCAGGTCGTTGAGCTTTGCTTCGTCGCCAGTCTTACGAAGCCAGGTTTCCGTAAGGAAGAGGACATCAATGTCGTGCTCGTGAATAAAGTCACGAATGGCCGAACGTTTGACAGAAGGGCCTACAGACTGCGCATTGAAAACACCCATGCACAGCTGATTGGGAATTGTTTTTGCTTCTTGAAGAGGAACGGTGATTAGGTTGGAGAAGTTGGCGCCCTGGGGTCGTGGAGGCAGTGAGGTGATGTCAGACAGGATGGAGGGCGGTACAGGTCCATGGACAGCAGCCGGATCCCTATCAGGTATGCCGCAGACAGCCTGAATCCTGCGACGCAGACCGAAGAAAACAGCGAACAGCTCAGTTTTTCTTTTTTATAGGCTGGAACTGAACTCAAGACATGATGAGATCCTGACTCCACGGCTCTTCAGACTTCAGACTTAAGAATATTTTATTACTCAAGGATAATAGCATCAGGTCCCAATGAACATGTCTTGCAGCCGGTCCTTGCTAATGTACACACAGAATATCAGCCTTACAAATACCATGAAATGCAAGATATAAAATGAGTTGGGATAACATACTGAATATTGCATATGCCAATGGTTCATGACCTTTACAAAAGCAGGAGAGACAAAGGTAGATATATGTGAATAAATGTATGTAGACCCTTAACAATAACGACGGGAACAACACGACAATATAAAACTATTGTTAGTAGTGGTTGTATTAATATTACACACACGCACACACACACACACACACACACACACACACACACACACACACACATATATATATATATATATATATATATATATATGTGTGTGTGTGTGTATATATATATATATGTGTGTGTGTGTGTGTGTATGTATATATGTATATATACATGAGTGTGTGCATATACATGTATATATGTGTGTATATTCTATCTATCTATCTATCTATCTATCTATCTATCTATCCATCCATCTATCCATCCATCCATCCATCCAGCTATCTATCTATCTATCTATCTATCTATCTATACATATATACATACACATATATCAATATACATACATATATATGTATATGAAAATTACAGATATATAACCACAGGAACAGAAGGAAGTGAAGGGAACATTAAGAACAACCAAGTGTAGGGGGGTGGGGAGAGGGAAGGGAAGACATGTCAACCAACGCAATAATGGAAACAGGAACAAATAACATTTGCCACGCCATAAAAAGCATAAAGGATAGTCCTGATAAAATATCACTTCCCATGTACATGTGTATGCCTATCATTCAAATGCATTATAAGAGCAGGAGATAAAGGCAGATACACGTAAAGCATTGCATGTCAATCCCTAACAACAACAAAGGAGAAGGCCGGCCTTCATAGGTTGCATTAATGCCAGAGAACACCATTATGGACACAAAGCTCACTTCTGTGCATCTCTCATGGAGGTATCGGGGGCTCTTTCCCCATAATCATCATCATCGCCATGTGTCCTGCCGCATGGCGTTGGCGATCATGGCCCTCCATATGCATCTATCCCTTGTCACCGCAAGCACATCCTCCACCCTCTCTGTCCTCAGCCATCCCGCAAGTCCGTCCAATATTTTCTTCCTGGGTCTACCTGGTGGTCTCTTTTCCTCCAGCTCTCCTGTTGTGACCACGTGCTCTAATGCCCCTTTCCTCATAAAATGGCCTATAAATGATGCTTGCCTTTTCCAAACCTTCCTTATCAATGACAGTCTCGTGTCTGCCCCATCAAGACTGTCTAGTTTGTTTTCTTTGCTGTCCGTGGAACTCTCAACATTCTTTTTAGAAACCACATCTCGGCTGCCTCAATCTTGTTCTGGCTTTGCGTGTTGTCTTTCCAGCTTTTGGAAATTCTGTGCCACGAAATTCCTCTGTTCTGTCACTCTCTTCCTTTCAGTCTTGCTCCTTTGCTTTCTTTCATTTCTTCCTATAATTTTCTGCTTTGCTGGTTGGTCCCTTCACCTGTATTTGTTTTACGAAGCTTTCTATATTGTCGATTAGGATTGACAATTGGGAACGTGTGTTAACTACATTTTTTGGCTTTATGGAAATGTAATGTGTAGAAGGAATTTTGATTAATGCAAGCGGGTTTTTTTTTATATATGTTTAGTGTACTTACTACTGATTATACAGTTGTATTTAGGTTTGTTTTTAACTCTTTCACCGCCAAGTTTCCCCAGAAACGGCACTCCTCAGTGCCAAGTATATTTTGGGCAGCCAATTTTGTAGCGCAGTATGCATTTTAAAAGCTTATATCTCAAAGATTATTAAAGATTTTCACTTACTTTTTTTCTTGCCGTGTAAAGGGCAGATGTTGTATTTATATATGAATGCTTGCTTATGTTTATGTGTTTGATTGATTATTCCACAGATAATCTTATTATAAAGAAAAACAAACATTTTTTTCGTACGGTTTATTAGTTGTACTACAGACCTTATTTC
>JAPXFY010000017.1:17956960-17959460 GCA_030674185.1 Monoplex corrugatus | reverse complement strand
CCAGGAAGACCAACCAGACAACTAGCGTCAGCAACAGTGAGAACAAGAACATCACCATATCACTCCTCAAGCCTTTGACTCCCGCACCCTATTCACCAACTGCAAAAATTCAATCCTTTGATTCCTTCACCCTATCCATCAGCTTCCTGCAGGACTGTGATGAGCCGTGGAGCATGACACCTCGATTGCTGGGACTCGTACGATGTGAGACAAAAACACTAATCGGCAGATTCCTAAACCTTTTGGCTCCGGCATCTTGTCCACCGGCATCCTGCATTGCCAAGTATGCTAACAAAGCAAACATTTAACCCTTTCATTCCGTCATCCTATCCACCAGCTACCTGCAAGAACTTGGTGGATGGGTGAGGGAGTCAAAGGGTTAAGTTTTTGCAGTTGGTGGATATCGTGCGGGAGTCAAAGGGTTAAAGAACCTCTCCCGAGACGTCCCTCCTGATGCAATTTTCCAGTTTTTACAAGAGATCAATAGATGTCACCTGATCTGATTTTACGTCTGTTTTTCTTTTATTGCATTTTAGACTTGCAAGGTTAGCGGTGAGCATGGTTTTTAACTGTTGTCTTTTATCTTAACCGGACTGTCGTTGTTTTTGACGTGGTGTTAGCCCTGATATGGCTCTAGAAGTTGGCTGGGCTATAAGCAATATGAACTGAACTGAAGTGGAGGGACAGGAGACATGGCCGATTACAACACCTTCGGCAGTCAGCAGGAACCGCAGAAAATGGCCACGTTCATCGCCACATGTGGCCTGACGTTAGACAGTGAACCACAGAAGAATGAAATAAAATGCCTTAAGTACATACGCATCATCATCATCAGGTGCCCTGCCGCATGGCATTGGCGACCATGGACTACCAACAATCTATATCTCTCGTGCCCCCAGCAAAAAACCCCCACCACCTCATACACCCAGCCACTCCGCAAGATCCGTACCAGCATCTACCTGTCAACCTGAGTCTCTATCATCACACTCCCGTTGTGACCATACAATACTGCACACGGTTAAATACTTCCAAAAACTTTATCTTTATCTTTACTACATCCTGTGTGCTCCCATCCAAAGTAGCCAATAGATCTGGAATTAATTTCAACACTGATTCTCTATAAGTGACATACTATGTAAACAAGGATATAACAAAAACCCATAAACTTAATGGAATGCCATTCTGGATTGAAAATCACAATAAAGGATTTTCCGTGATATCAAAAATTTCCCCCACCACGCAAAAACTTCACTAGATACCATAGTGCTTGTATTTCGAATAGAAGCAAAATCGAATCCCAAGTGCAGACAACCCACGAGCGCACGTTAAAGATCCCAGGCAATAAAGGAGTTGTCCCTGCAAAATTACTGTGAAAAAATCGCTTATGGGTAAAAAATAAAACCAGACAAATAGAGAAGAAAAAAAACAAAAAAACAGTGTGGCACCGAATTTGCGGCGAACCGCTCCCTCAAAGAAAGACCGCCTGAATTTCACAATGTAAATCAATGAGCACAGAAAAAGAAAAAAAAACCAGTACAAAGATACAACATATAGGACATATCCTGGCATCAACCGGCCAAAAAATACAACGCACTAATTACGCCTCAAAACCCCATGAAAACAAAAAAACAAGTGAATAATAAACAAACACGCAACAAACCAAAAAACAACAACCAAACAAACAAAAAAACCCCCACCAAACAAACAAAAAAAACAAAAACAAAAGAACAAGGAAAGAAACTAAAACAAATGTACAATAAGTAAACAAACAAGCAAACAAGCAAACAAGCAAACTGAATAAAAAAAAAAAAAACAAAAAAAACGAAGGAAAGAAACATAAATAAACAGATGTAGGACACCAAGTCTCAGACCTTCTCTCTTTTTTGTAAAGGTTAAAGATGAAAAGAGCAAAATCCTCAACCAACCATTGAACCAGTCTTCCTACTCGTCAACACCTGTTTAATCTCCTGACAATATAAAAAAAAGTCTTGTCATAATAATAACTCTGTGTTATGATGCAGTTAACGACGTATATTTTTTTTTTAACAGTCTGTTGTTACTTTTTGATAACGCTGTAGACTCAAGATCTCAAATCTAGGTTTCTCCCCAGCCGACATTATCATATAATACCTGACCTGTTCACTTTTTCACTGTTGAATCTACTGTTCATCATTCTGGTTTGGCACTTACAGTTTCATACTCTTCCGACCTCCATTCCTATTTCAAAACCTTGCCGCACTAGGTTTCACACAGACTCAGAAGTCTGCACAAACTATGTCAGATTTCGTTGAGCGTGTATGACTGTCCGAGCGCGATGAATCGTTTGAGCAAAGTCCAAACTTCATCGAAACTTTCGAGTATTGCTCTTGTATCGCTTCCCAGCATCTGAGGTCAGGACTAAAAATTAATCTGTATCAAATATCTCCTTTGCTATAACTTTATTACTTAGGCAGTTCTTTTGAAAGTTTTAAAAGGGAGGAGGTGGGATAGGAGAAATGGA
>JAPXFY010000017.1:17951960-17954460 GCA_030674185.1 Monoplex corrugatus | reverse complement strand
CGAGTACTCTAGCAAAACCTCAGTGGTGATGGCCACAAAAGCAAGAGACTCGTGTAAATAGCCAGGACAATGCCTATCAGCTACGATGACCACTCCGACACCCATCCACAAACTAAAGCGATCATCCATCTACCCACCCACCGTACTCATCCAAGCGACCATCTACCCCCTCCCCCTCCCCGCCCTCATTCAACCAACCAAACAACCAACCAATCAACCAACCAACCAACCAACCAACCAACCAACCAACCAACCAACCAACCAAACAACCAACCAATCAACCAACCAACCAACCAACCAACCAACCAGCCAACCAACCAACCAACCAACCAACCAACCAACCAACTAATCAACCAACCAACCAACCAACCAACCAACCAACCAACCAACCAACCAACCAACCAACCAACAACCCACACATCAACCAGTGAAAACAACAGACTATCATTCATTCATACACAGAATCAAACAAAATATTATCATCATCTCCACTACTCCCAATCAAATAACCAAACAGCAAACCTTCACATTCGTGTACTTACCAAATGAGCCGGCGAGGGTTGGCCAAGTTCGCGAGAGTTTGTATGTGTGTGTGTATGTGTGTTGTGTGTGTGTGTGTGTGTGTGTGTGTGTGTGTGTGTGTGTGTGTGTGTGTGTGTGTGTGTGTGTGTGTGTGGGTGTGTGTGTGTAGTGTGTATGTGTGTGTGTGAGAGAGAGAGGTGTGTGTGTGTAGTGTGTATGTGTGTATGTGTGTGTGTAGTGTGTGTGTGTGTGTAGTGTGTATGTGTGCTGTGTGTGTTTGTGTGTGTGTGTGTATGTGCGTGTGTTTATGTTTGTGTGTGTGTATGTGTGTACGTGCGTGTCTGTGTTTGAGTGAGTGAGAGATAGAGATAGAGAGAGAGAAAGAGAAGAGACAGAGACAGAGACAGAGACAGCGAGACAGAGACAGGAGAGACAGAGACAGACAGAGAAAGAGGAGAAAGAGAAAGAGAGAAAAGAACGAGAGAGAGGGGAGAGAGAGAGAAAGAGACAGAGACAGAGAAAACAGAGACAGAGAGACAAGAGAGACAGAGACAGAGAGACAGAGAAAACGAGAAAAGAGAAAGAAAGAAGAGGAGAGAGAGAGAGAAGAGAGAGAGAGAGAGAGAAAGAGAACAGAGACAGAGAAACAGAGACAGAGAAACAGAGACAGAGAAAATGAGAAACAGAGAAAGAAAGCGAGAGAGAGACAGACAGACAGACAGAGAGAGTGAGAAACAGAAAGAAGAGAGTCTGAGACGGACGGAGAGAGAGAGACAGAGACAGAGAAAGAAGACAGAGAGATATTCGAGGAGAGAAAGGAGAGAGGAGAGAGAGAGAGAGAGAGAGGTGAGAGAGAGGTGAGAGAGAGAGAGAGACAGACAGACAGACAGAGAGACAGAGACAGACAGACAGAGACAGACAGACAGACATACAGACAGACAGACAGACAGAGAGCAATTAATTACCACTATCAACGGTAGAGTCAAGTCAGGTCAGCGTATGTGACTGTCAACAGGGCAATGATCGATAAACCAGGCCCGAACACCTCAAGCAAGAGAGCAGCGGCCATGTTTCGTCGCAGTCAGGGTTTTTTTGTTTTTTTGTGTTTTTTTTTTGTTGAGAGAGAGGGACAAAACAAAACACGATGGTCAAGCCATATTAACTATCTCCATCTTCATATAAACGAAAACGAACTAACACTTCACTTGCCCTGAGGAATGATGGTAGGGTAGACTTATCACAACAGTGAACACTGAATTTTTAATGTTCTCCGGAGTTCCTGAGAAAGTTTATGTTCACGTACCATCCTCTTTATGAGATGATTTTACGCATTTGTTTTTTTGGTCCATGTGACACTGACCTGAGAGCCATGGCTTTCAAACCAACGCAAAATATTCGTGTTCCTTTTAAGCGAGCAGTAAAATCGTGTACCAGATGTGCAAGTGTTACGTACCAATCATATCGCGGTAGATTCTGCCACCTTGAAACATGCGCCTGTTGTCTTGGTAACTTGATCTTTCTCCCTGCCCCCTCTCCCCCTCCCCCCTCGTGGGGATGCCGGGGGCTCTTTCAGTATAAATGGTATCCCCACCTTATGGAATTTCTGTGCCAGACATTTCCTATATTCTGTCTCTCTGTGTTTCTGCCTTGTTCCTTTATTTTCTGTCATTTTTTTCCTATCAATTTCTGCCTTGCTGGTCCAGTCACCTGTATGTGTTCGATACTGTCTTACGTACTTTTTCATAGGATTGATAACTGGGTACATGTATTAAGTGCATTTTTGGCTCTAGGGAGGTGAGATACGCGGAAGCAATTTTAGGTAATTTAAGTCCGTTTTTATGTATGTTTTGGTGTCCTTTGGTATGCTTAAATTTGTATTCAGGTGCGTTTTTTTTAAATCTCCTGTGTGATAAATTGGACGGAGTGATCAACGCCAGGGGCATGTCCTTAGATTATGTTCGCGTATGTATTGATATGT
>JAPXFY010000017.1:17924460-17946960 GCA_030674185.1 Monoplex corrugatus | reverse complement strand
CTTCTGTTCTCTCGATGTCTTTAACTACCCCTATCTATATACAAAGAAAAACAAAAAAAGAAATAAAGAAACATACGAACGTACACATTAATATTTGAAAACATAACGTTATGTTACCTATCCTGATTCTCTGGAGTCGAAGGGATTACATTGATGACTTTTGATGGTTTCCTTTATCTCTCCATAGCCTCTTACAAACTCTGAGAACTACTAAAGTGCAGGCCTGTCCATTCCTGGAAGTTGTCTTCCCATCTCTTCTTCTGCCTTCCATTTCTTCTCTGTACATACCCGAATGAATACATTCATACATACATACACACATACATACATACATACATACATACATACATACATACATGCATACATACACACACACATCTCTCTCTCTCTCTCTCTATATATATATATATATATATATGTATATATACATATATATATGTAGATATACGTATATATGTATATATATATATATATATATGTAGATATACGTTATATATGTATATATATATATATTTTATATACATACATATGCATATACAAACGTTCACACACATACGTGCGTAGGCCTCAACATACATACATACATAGATGCATACCCGAATACACACACATACATAGAAACACGCATATACATATTTACATACATACATACATACATACATACATAGGCCTCCACATATATACAATCATACATAAATACATACACATGATGATAGTCTCTTCCGTCAATCCGTAGGCAGAGTAGGCACGCCAGTCTTTTACAGCCTGGTAGGGATCTTCACGTGGGATACAAGACCACATGTCGTTCGACAAGCGCTGAATGGAAAGGGGTCCTGTGGTTGTGGCTTCTGTTTCCTCCGGTACCTCCTTTGTTGAATAGCAGCCTTCTGCGCTGTTCAAATGTGATTGTGCCAGCTGCCAGCTGATTCCGGTGCAGCAGTCATTTTACAGTTGATGGCGTTGATGCCACAGCTGATATGGTTAGGCTTCAGAATATTCTTGATTGCTTTAGTGGTCTTCCCTGGTCATGGTGTCCTTGCTTCGGCTCTCCGTGCAGGAGCATCTATGGGTGATATGTACAAATATCCATGCATAATCCATCCATCCATCCATCCATCCATCCATCCATCCACTCCATCCATCCATCCATCCATCCATCCATCCATCCATCCATCCATCCGTCCGTCCGTCCGTCCGTTCGTCCCTTCCATCCATTCATACGTATATAAATGGACATCCATCCATCCATCCATCCATCCATCCATCCATCCATCCATCCATCCATCCATCCATCTGTCTATCTATCTATCCATTCATCCATCCATTCATCCATTCATCCATTCATCCATCCATCCATCCATCCATCCATCCATCCATCCATCTATCTATCTATCTATCTATCTATCTATCTATCTATCTATCTATCTATCTATCTATCTATCTATTCTATCTATCTATCTATCTATCTATCTATCTATCTATCTCTATCTATCTATCTATCTAATCTATCTATCTATCTATCTATCTAATCTATCTTCTATCTATATATCTATCTATCTATATATCTATATCTATCAATCTATCTATCTATCTATCTCTATCTATCTATCTATCTCTATCTATCTATCTATCAAAAATCTATCTATCTATCTATATACTACACGTCATTATTGAAGGGCCAGGAACGTTTTTGAGTCAATTTTTGAAAGGAGAAATAACCTATTTTCTCTTACTCTTTTCTCCAATTCGTTGCCGTAACTGAATGGATAAGAGCTCAGACAACATTGCAGTTTCCTTTTGGCACGTGTTTGGGGATTTGCCGATTTGCAATGGGCGGCCCAAGGAAGACAATTTCCACACGAAATTGTCGAATCTTCAGCAGGGTCTCTCTGACGACGCAGGCAAGGTAGCGACAAAATTCGCTTTGCACGTGCAAGGCAAGCCCTTTTTGAACACTACTCCAGCCAAAGTTGCCCGCAGACGAGGATAAAAAGGACCCGTTCTTGGTTCGTTTTAACCATGCTTGCAAGACGACGGATGACGGATGAGCAGCGGGGGAGAGCCCTCGCTCTGCTTGCTGAAGGCCTAGCGCAGCGGGAAGTTGCTAGACGACTTGAAGTGTCGCATTCCACAATCCAGAGACTGCTGGAGCGCTTCAATGAGACTGGAGCAGTCCAGGAAAGGCGTCACACGGGTCGACCCAGAGTAACGACAAGACAGCAAGACCGCTACCTTGCCCTCTCCGTCCTGAGGGAAAGGGCATCCACTGCGGTGACCTTGAGGGGTCAGCTGAGGGACGCAACAGGTGCTAACATCAGCTGCAGCACGGTGAGAAGACGGCTACATGAGGCAAACTTGAGGTCACGGAGACCGGCCGTCCGACCCGTGCTGTCACCGGTCAACAGAGTGCGCCACATGACCTGGGCCAGGGAGCACGTGACCTGGACAAGGCAACAGTGGGCCCGGGTCTTGTTTTCGGATGAGTCCAGGTTCACCCTGACCTTTAACGATGGCCGGGCTCGGGTGTGGCGACGTCAAGGGGAGAGGTTCGCTGACGCCACTGTCCAAGAGCATAACCGGTACGGCGGCGGGTCGGTGATGGTGTGGGGTGGCATGAGCCGTGGTACCTGGACCCCCCTGCTCCCCATTGACGGCATCCTGAACGGGGTCCGGTACCGGGACGAGGTTCTGGCGGCCGTGGCACTGCCTGCGCTTGTGGACCTTGGTCAAGGCGCCATCTTCCAGGACGACAATGCACCTGCGCATCGAGCACGCCTTGTGACCGACTTCCTGGAGCAGCATGAAGTCGCCCGTATGGCCTGGCCAGCGTGCTCACCTGACCTGAACCCAATTGAACACCTCTGGGATGTGCTCGGGAGGCGCATCAGGGACAACCACCCCCCATCGGGCACCCTGGCCAGGCTGGTCGACATCCTGCAGATCGAGTGGGCGGCCATCCCTCAGGACACACTCCGTACCCTTGTGGGGTCGATGCATCGGCGCTGTGAAGCATGCATCCAGGCTCGGGGCGGACACACGCGATATTGAAAACAGATTGGCCAAATCTGACACTTTCTGTTTTTTGAAAAGGGGGGATGTTCCTTTAAATGCATGTGCTGTTCACTAATGGGTCATTGTGCTAATTTCTTTTTCCAAAACAGGTGTGGAAATGATGAAATAAAACATAGAATCAATTCTAAACATTGTCAATTATTTCAACTTAAAATTAGAGAGGAAGGAAGAAGTGGCCCTTAAATTATGATTAGGAGTATATGTAGACACACACAGACACAAATACACTTATATACTATTTTATATTATGTGTATATGTATATATATATGTGTGTGTGTATGTATGTGTGTATATATATATGTATATAGGCCTACATGTATGTATATATAAGTTTTTATTTGTATATATATATACATATATATTTATATGTGACCCATTCTCACAAAAGGCACAATAAGTCTCAGTTTAGGCATTTTTAGGTTTTGGTACCACTATAAAGTTTAGAATCTAAGCTTTCAAATGGTACTAAAGTTGAGTTCCAGGCTACATAAACGAAAACGTTATGGGCTTTCAAAGATGAGAGGGGTCAAGTCAGCTATTTTGAGAAAAACTGTTGAAGAGAATAGGCCTGAATTGAAAAGGCTTTGTCAGAAACTCCTTAGCAACAAGCATTAAATATCAATCAAATCAGCTGAAATTCCATACTTCCCTTGTTTACTTAATTTTCCATCCATCCAAAACAACAAAAAGAAAAATAAATTTAAGAAAAGCGCACTTTAATCTCCAAAATGTTACGGAACTTAAGAATATTTTGAAAGGAGAAGAAAACATTAAAACAAAACAAAAAGATACTTATCGATTGAATTTGACTTTATTGTGTTAGGACATAGTGTAAAAGTGGTTATAAAGCATGAAAATGCAGAAAACTCAAAATCGACTTATTGTCCCTGTTCAGAGTTTTCAGCCCACAGCAGCAGAAGGCCTCACACGACTTATTGTACCTTTAGTCAGAGCGGGTCACACACACACACACACACACACACACACACACACACACACACACACACACACACACACACACACACACACACACACACACACACACACACACACACACACATATATATATATATATATATATATATGAGAGAGAGAGAGAGAGAGAGAGAGAAAGAGACTGTGTGTGTGTGTGTGTGTGTGTGTGTGTGTGTGTGTGTGTGTGTGTGTGTGTGTGTGGTGTGTGTGTGTTGTGGGTGTACGTGCAAATGTGGTGTGCGCGTGTGCATAAATATTGTTGGTCAAAATATCGTTCGTATGTTTTATGTAGTTTGACAAAATTGTTGGGTTTCAAAATTTTCTTTAGTCTGAGTCTGACTAGTGTATCTGCGTATAATTTTTAATTAATGTCAGTGTTGCATTCTGACTCCACATCAGAACTTGTGATGGGTTTTCACGTTGATGCTGGTGATGTTGATGATGATGATTGTGACTAAGTGACAACAATAACATCGACGACGACAAAGACGATGTTGATAATACTGATGGTAATATTTTACAGATAAAGGATTTTTCATCCCAAGCGTTATATTCACGAGAATCCATGCCACCATCAAGAGCAGTAACTCCTCTTCTTCTACCTACATGTACCAATTTGACCAAAGGTCACCGGTTCCATCTCCGTTCCCCTGGATGTCTGGGTCCCTGCACAAAGACCAGGACCTCTACGTGCTGGGGCTGCCACAAGCTCTGCTGTCTGGAGTTTCTGTGGACCCCAGTACTGAGGAGGGTGCCACAGAATGGCGTTTCTCTCAGCGCGTTATGACTTACTGGAGCAACTTTGTGAAAAGCGGGTAGGCTTGGGTGTGTGCTGATAACTGTGTTGTTGTTACGTGTTTTCTATGTTTTTGTTTCTTTTAGGCTTCCGTTACAAGTTAGTATCTCTTACTGACGTCATGTTATCACTGGAAGCAATCACCGCAAACAAACTGTTACATCTGTAAGAAGCAGTGCTAAACATCATGTGCAAGAGACAGGTATTGCAGTGTCTCAGGAAATGAAGAGGCGGACAAAATGGTTGCGGTTGGAACAGAGCAAGGACAGAACTACAGATGAAAACCATCATCAGTTATCTTTTCAGGACACCCCAGTTACATGAGATTTACCACCAGCTGTTCTGGAAAGACCAAGTCATTATTCTGCGCCTGTGGATTGCATGCAACAGACTGAACCAGCACATGAACAAGCGCTTCCAGTCTGTACCATCCCACCGGTCTCCCTGTGGAGAAGCTGGCCAGCCATCAAAACACATCTTCTTGGAATGCGAGAACTATCGATGCAGGAAGATCTGGCAGACACCCTGAGCCTGTTGGAGAAGCTGTACGGGCCTGTGGATGTGCTGCACAAGACGACCTATTCCATCCTAGAGACTGAACTCCATGTGTGACTGCGAACAAAAAGAAGACATTAAGAGTCAGTCACCGATGCAACTGCAGTACTTTTACTTTTGAAACTTGATTTTTTTTTCTGTGTGTGTTTGTTTCATCTGTCGGTGTGTATGTCTGTTTCTCTTTCTTCCTTTTCTTCGTATTCGTCCCTGTCGGATGTTTCTATCTGCCTCTCTGTGTGTTTCAGATTTCTGTTTCCCAATACTAGAGCTGAAAATATTGACTGCTAAAAGTATGTAAGTTAATCTTTGAAATTGTTTAAGATGATTTGGATTGCAGCTATAAAACATACAGAACGTCATCTATGAGTATTGCTGAAACTATACTGGTTCTGAGACTTGAAGAAACATTTTTGTTTGCGTATTAGAACTTATTCTTTTGTTCTTTGTCTACGTGGAAAGACAGCATCTTTCGAAGAATGTGGCTGTTTATCCAATTCCTACCACACATGGTCAGAGGAGCTGGCCGTGTCTCCTAACTCTCTCGTCAAAAGATACATGGGAAGCAAGCAGAAACAGCGTGCGCTGTTGCCTGAAAAATCACGTTACCTATTTTAATTATCCCTGATAGGGCCCTGCGCTGTCGGTTTGGCTGTACACAAAAATTACCCTAACCCAGTTTAATATCTTTAGATGAAAGGAGGGGGGGGGGGGGACAGGGGGGAGGTTCTTAGTTTATTATAATGTCATGTTTTATTAGAATTGTATTGTTCCTTTTGGGTTTACTTCTGTGTTGTGCTATGTTGTATGATACTGCAATGTGGTGTTATATCGTACTGTGTTGTAATTGTCTTTTTTCTTGCAAACAGTTAGGGCAATTTTCTCCAGGAACAGCATGTCGCCATTATCACGACAGTGACTATGTATTATTTTTTTCTTCTATTTTTCCCTCTGCACACACAGTTTTCATTCTTATTATCAGATATATCAATAGAGAATTCTGCAAATGGTAAGACTTTTGCTGCCACGAGTTCGTTTACGTGTGCAAGTGCATGCTGCACGTGGACATTAGTTATTTTGTGCTGCACGTGACATTAATTATTTTGTGCTGCACGGGACATTAATTATTTTATCACCCAGACCACCACCAAAAAAACAAAAAACAAAAAACAAAAACAGAGAGAGAGAGAGAGAGAGAGAGACGCATGCTCTCTCTCTCTCTCTCTCTCACACACACACACACACACACACACACACACACACACACACACACACACACATACACACACACACACACACACACACATTCACGCACATACACAAACACACACACACACAGACAACAACAGACAGACGCACACACACACACACACACACACACACACACACACACACACAACACACACAAACACACACACACACACACACACACACACAACACATTAGCAACAACAATGTTTTATTTTCCAACAGTAATAGTTTATTGGTTAAAAGCAAGATCTGAAATTTGCCGTTGCTAATCTACATACGTATAATTTTGCCCACAACAAGAAATAAAACAATGCAACACAAAAAATACATCAGTTAGTCTTTGACACAAGACCTACACAAATCAAGAAATAAACGCAATAAGGAGGATGACGATGAAGAATATGGAGAAGGTGGAAATGAGAGAGAAAAAATCTAAATTTTGTATATACATACACATACATACAGACAGACATAACTACATACCTATCTACCTGCGTACATACATACATACTGTACATATATACATACATACGTCCGTACATACCTATGTACATACATTACATACATACATACATACATACATACATACATACATACATACATACATACATACCGTCTAATATCACTCATAGTGAAAAGACGTTAAATCAAAGAACGAACGAACACACATACATGCATACATGCATACATACATACAATACATACATACATACATACATACATACATACATACATACGTCCGTGCATACCTACCTACATACATACATACATACATACATACATGCATACATACATACATACATAATCATACATACACACACAATACATACATGCATGCATACATACATACATACATACATACATACATACGTCCGTAAATACCTACGTACATACGTGCATGCACACATACACACATGCATGCATACATACAAACATACATACATACATACATACATACATACATACATACATGTATACATATATACATACATACACATACTACTTACATACGTACATACACACACACATACATACGAGTGTGTATGTGTGTGTGCGCGGGGGAGGGAGGGAGGGGGGCGTGAGAAACTGGCAAGAAGGAATTAAAATTCATCCCACGATCCCATTAAAACCTCTCTTTTACACTAGTATCACCTGCCACTGACAGCATTTGGAAAGAATGAAAATGAAACGGATAGGGGCTGTTCAGGCCGGGGATGTCACATCTTCTCTATTTGTCTCAGGTAAAAGGATCCTTTTGTAAACTTGAATCAGGGTATTTTCAATAGCTTATTCGGCAAGCGTTTTTTGTGTATATATATGTGACCTCCCACCACGAAATCAGTCTTAACTCGCAGTCAGTCGAACAGCACCAGGAGCTGAAAAGGTGACTGAGGGTCTATCTGGGATGTTTTGACTTTTTCTCAAAATTGATTTCTGTAGACTATAATCTATCCCCCGCAGATTTTTTTTCTTGCAAAAATATTGTTAATCAATTTAAAATGGCATTTCAATGCACTGATCGCAGCAGAAAGAACACAATTTCCTACCAAAAGTACCTATTTTTGTCTCTTATTATGAACTGTAACCTGTACAGTACCCGCACATGTAATATACTGATGGAAAGCTCTTTGGTGCACCTTTCAGATAATGACAGCGAAAAATAGAAACAAACTGGGTCAAAGCCACCAAATAAAGAAATTTAAGGAAAATGTGTAGGAGAGCACACAAAAACTTAAGAGGCCGTTTTCTCAAAATGGCCGTCATACAACTTGATGACTTTAAACATACATAACTTCATTTTTTTGAGTACAAGCTTTAATCAAGCACCAAAATAATCAGCAGACTGTACACTTTCCAGTGATATGTATATCTCAAAATGCCCCAAATGCTAGTTAAGACTGATTTCGTGGTGGGAGGTCACATATATATTCTTGTTTTATCATATCTGATGTTCTTTAATAGCATGGAATTAGGTAAAGAGTAAAACCTCTGGCTTGTGTTCCCTAAAATGTCAGAATGTCCCGACGCGCTGGGAGAGGGAAGAGATACAGGCGAACCTTTATTGGAAGTTATACAATCTTTTCTTTAATGTTCCTCGTGCTATTTTCCCCAAGCAATTATATTTCTCTGAAGCTTTCATGCACTTCGTTTGACTCATTCTTTGCGAAAAGTTATACTGAACAGTCTGCATAGTTTTGTATGCTTTGAAGAGGTTATAGCCCTGATATGGCTCTGCGCAGTCGGCTGGGCTTTGAACGGCAATAACAATAACAATTCTTTGTAATCTTCCCAGACGGACACAATACACTTTCTAACTACGTTTGTCACTTTCATGGGCAGAAATCCTAACACACCTAAATCTGTGCCTGTCGAATGGCCTCCCTTTACTCTGACCAACGAGGATTATCTGCACTTGAAAGCGGAACAGACGACCGCCAGACGTCACTACCGAGGCCGAAAGACATCATTCTGGTTGGATTACCTTCCGAAGCTGCAGACGTATGTCCGGAGAAAGGGAAGTAACTGCACTCAAGGAGGAAACACGAGCAGTCACGCTGGCAAGCCTGTACATTCCAACAGCACACGTGGAGTGCTTTGGGCTGCCGTCGTCATGATGCTGTTCGTCAGGACTGTCTGATCATAGCAGGTTCATACATACATGTTGAATTCGTTGATGTGTATACATGTATAGCTGTATTTTCAACAATACAGACTCCTCTCACCCACCGTGGAGGTGCTGTAGGCTTTTTGAATTATAAGAAGTATCGCCTTCTGGAAATTATATGCTAGAAATTTCCCCTTTTCTGTCATTCTCATTGCTTGTGCCTTGCTCTTTTCCTTTCTGTTATCTTTCTCTCTTTTTGTCCAGTTGAGGTATTGTGTATGTTTTGAGAGTCTGTAGCCCTGACATAGCTCTATGCAGTCGACTGGGCTTTAAAGAACAATAACATGTCTTCCTATCATTTTCTGCCTTGCATTTCCAATCGCCTGAATGTGTTCGATAAAGCCTTACATATTTTCTGTTAGAATTGCTAATGGGTGCATGTATTAACTGAATTTTTGGCTGCAAGGAAATGCTATGTACAGAAGCAATTTTAGATAATTCAGCTCAGTTTCATTTTTGTTTTATCGTACTTAGTTACGATTTATCTATTTGCTTTCAGGTTGTTTTTTTTTAAAACCTGGTATTCATGAATTGTGCGGAGTGGTGAACTTCAGGGCCATTGCTTTAAATTATGTGTACTTAATTTTCTTTTTTAAAGTTTTTTTTCAGATCAGCGAGGTGTTGTATGTATTGTAAAATTGTTGCACCACCCATATGGCTCTACGCAGTCGACAGGCATTTATACAAAAAAATGATAATTATACTACTACTACTACTACTACTACTATACAACAACAACAACAATAATAATCATAACAATGATAAAAACAAAAAAATGGTGATGATAGTGATGATGATAATAATAATACAATGATGATGAAAATGATAACGATGATGATGATAATGATGATGATGATGATGATGATGATGATGATGAGATAGAGGACTGGACAAAGACGGACTGTCTGTCCGTCTATCCGTCTGTCTGTCTGTCTCTCTGTCTCTCTTTCTCTGTAAAAATGGCAGTGGGAAATGAAGTAGATTTCTATTTCTTTCTTCAGTGTGTTGCCTACGCTAGTATTCGTTCATAAGTATTACCTTTTTTTTAATTTTACAATAATCTTACTAAACAGATATGAACGTAGTCTATTTCTTATTGAGAACGGATGATGACAGTGCTGCCTTTTCCTTGGCAAAAAAAAATTGTCATAAATGCTTTGAAACGCAGAATACCCAATCCTGATCAGAATTCTCTTTGACAACTAATTTGAAATACTTGTTATAAACCGCCAGTTGTTATTCAAATATGTGACCTCCCACCACGAAATTAGTCTTATACATATCGCTGGAAAGTGTACATTCTGCTGAATATTTTGGTACTTGAATAAAGCTTGTACTCAAAAAAATGTAGAAGTTATGTATGTTTAAAGTCATTAAGTTGTATGACGGCCATTTTGAGAAAACGGCCTCTAAAGTTTTTGTGTGCTGTCCTACACATTTTCCTTAAATGTCTTTATTTGGTGGCTTTGATCCAGTTTGTTTCTGATTTTTCCTGTTATTATCTGAAAGGTGCACCAAAGAGCTTTCTGAAGAATATTACATGTGCAGGTACTGTACAGGTTACGGTTCATAAAAAGAGACAAAAATAGGTACTTTTTGTAGGAAATTGCGTTCTTTCTGCTGCGATCAGTGCATTAAAATACCATTTTAGATTGATTAATAATATTTTTTCAAGAAAAAAATGTCGGGGGGGGGGGGGGGGGGGAATAGATTATAGTCTACAGAAATCAATTTGAGAAAAAGTCAAAACACCCCAGATCGACCCTCAGTCACCTTTTCAGCTCCTACTGCTGTTCGACTGACTGCGAGTTAAGATTGATTTCGTGCTGGGGGGTCACATATATCAGCAAAAGTATTGCACCGTTCCCCATTTTCATGGATTAACTTTGTACATATACTCCTAATCATAATTTAAGGGCCACTTCTTCCTTCCTCTCTAATTTTAAGTTGAAATAATTGACAATGTTTAGAATTGATTCTATGTTTTATTTCATCATTTCCACACCTGTTTTGGAAAAAGAAATTAGCACAATGACCCATTAGTGAACAGCACATGCATTTAAAGGAACATCCCCCCCTTTTCAAAAAACAGAAAGTGTCAGATTTGGCCAATCTGTTTTCAATATCGCGTGTGTCCGCCCCGAGCCTGGATGCATGCTTCACAGTGCCGATGCATCGACCCCACAAGGGTACGGAGTGTGTCCTGAGGGATGGCCGACCACTCGATCTGCAGGATGTCGACCAGCCTGTCCAGGGTGCCCGGTGGGGGGTGGTTGTCCCTGATGCGCCTCCCGAGCACATCCCAGAGGTGTTCAATTGGGTTCAGGTCAGGTGAGCACGCTGGCCAGGCCATACGGACGACTTCATGCTGCTCCAGGAAGTCGGTCACAAGGCGTGCTCGATGCGCAGGTGCATTGTCGTCCTGGAAGATGGCGCCTTGACCAAGGTCCACAAGCGCAGGCAGTGCCACGGCCGCCAGAACCTCGTCCCGGTACCGGACCCCGTTCAGGATGCCGTCAATGGGGAGCAGGGGGGTCCGGGTACCACGGCTCATGCCACCCCACACCATCACCGACCCGCCGCCGTACCGGTTATGCTCTTGGACAGTGGCGTCAGCGAACCTCTCCCCTTGACGTCGCCACATCCGAGCCCGGCCATCGTTAAAGGTCAGGGTGAACCTGGACTCATCCGAAAACAAGACCCGGGCCCACTGTTGCCTTGTCCAGGTCACGTGCTCCCTGGCCCAGGTCATGCGGCGCACTCTGTTGACTGGTGACAGCACGGGTCGGACGGCCGGTCTCCGTGACCTCAAGTTTGCCTCATGTAGCCGTCTTCTCACCGTGCTGCAGCTGATGTTAGCACCTGTTGCGTCCCTCAGCTGACCCCTCAAGGTCACCGCAGTGGATGCCCTTTCCCTCAGGACGGAGAGGGCAAGGTAGCGGTCTTGCTGTCTTGTCGTTACTCTGGGTCGACCCGTGTGACGCCTTTCCTGGACTGCTCCAGTCTCATTGAAGCGCTCCAGCAGTCTCTGGATTGTGGAATGCGACACTTCAAGTCGTCTAGCAACTTCCCGCTGCTCTAGGCCTTCATCAAGCAGAGCGAGGGCTCTCCCCCGCTGCTCATCCGTCATCCGTCGTCTTGCAAGCATGGTTAAAACGAACCAAGAACGGGTCCTTTTTATCCTCGTCTGCGGGCAACTTTGGCTGGAGTAGTGTTCAAAAAGGGCTTGCCTTGCACGTGCAAAGCGAATTTTGTCGCTACCTTGCCTGCGTCGTCAGAGAGACCCTGCTGAAGATTCGACAATTTCGTGTGGAAATTGTCTTCCTTGGGCCGCCCATTGCAAATCGGCAAATCCCCAAACACGTGCCAAAAGGAAACTGCAATGTTGTCTGAGCTCTTATCCATTCAGTTACGGCAACGAATTGGAGAAAAGAGTAAGAGAAAATAGGTTATTTCTCCTTTCAAAAATTGACTCAAAAACGTTCCTGGCCCTTCAATAATGACGTGTAGTATATATTAAGAACATAATTCATGTCGTCGCCGCTATGCGGGGGTTGATGTGTGAGTGGGTAGGTGTGTGCGAGTACGTGGATCGTGCGCACACGCTTGCATCCTTTGATATATGAAGGTAAAGCGCATGCTTGTTTCGTTGCGTTAGGATAGATTACCGATTTGATCAACTAGATAAACAGATTGATTATCGCCTGACTTAATGGTGGTATGACAAGCAGATCGTTATCATGTCTCTAGCCACTCTTTTTTTTTCTTTTTCTTCTTCACTATTATTACCATTGTTTATTTTGAAAACAGATCTCTGTCTCGTTATATTTAATGTTATTCTTGTTGGGGTGAATGCTTTCAAAGACATTTAATCATCAGTTTGTCTCTCTCTCCCCTCCCCTTTCTCTGTCACCCTTTCTTCTCTCCGTCTCAGTCTGTGTCTGTATCTGTTTCTTCCCAGTGTCTCTGTCTGTCTGTCTTTCTGTCTATTAGTTTCTCTCTTTCTCACTTACTCATTTGCTCTTCTTTCGTTTTTTTCTTTTTGTAAAACAGACTGGGATGAAGAATGAGAGAAAGACAAATGCATGCCAAAGACAAACGAAGGGACTGAACCTCGAGCAAAGAGATGTCAGATTTTCAGCACAAACATTATCTCCCATGTGTTCGTTTACTCTCTCTCTCTCTCTCTTTCTCTCTCTCTCTCTCTCTCTCTCTGTCTCTGTCTCCCCGCGTGCGCGTGCGTGTGTGTATGTGTGCGTGCGTGTGTGTATGTATGTGTGTGTGAGCACGTGTATATGTGTGTGCATGCCCGCGTGCATGTGTGTGCGTGTACTTGTGTATTGCATTGTGTTGTGTTGTGGTGTGTGTGTATATGTGTTGTGTGTGTGTGCGCACGCGCGTGTGTTTTCTGTGTTATGGAATGTTGTGTTGTGGTGGTGGTGGTGGTTGTGTGTGTGTGTGTGTGTGTGTGTGTGTGTGTGTGTGTGTGTGTGTGTGTGTGTGTGTGTGTGTGTGTTTGTAAAACAATGAAAATAAGAACAGTAGTTTACCTGAACAAAATCATAAAATCTAAACAATGGCCGTTCAATCATCATAGAATTGTCAGAGCTGTCTCAGCTTCTGTGGCCATTAACACCCTCCCCCCACCCACACACACACACACACACACACACACACCAAGCTCAAATTATGCAACAACGAAAGTGCGATGATTCTCCAAACCAACCAACCAACACCAACTAACCAACCAGCCAGCCAACCAGCCAACCATCCAACCTACCAGCCAAACCAACAAACCAACCAGCCAGCCAACCGACCGACTGACCAGCCAACCAACCTACCAACCCAACCAACCAACCAACCAGCCAGCCAACCGACCGACTGACCAACCAGCCAGCCAGCCAACCAACCAACCGTCCAATCAGAAAGCCAATCAGCCAACCAACCAACCAACCATCCGACCAGTCAACCAAACAAACCAAACAAACCAACCAACCAACCAACCAACCAGCCAACCAACTATCTAAACAACCAACCCAACCAACCCACCAACCAACCATCTAATCGACCAACAAACCAACCAGGCAGCCAACTAACCAGTCAACCAACCAACCATCTAACCAATCCAACCCAACCCAACCAAACCAACCAACCAACCAGCCAAACTCACACTACAGTGACCAGCGACTGTAGCACACATAGGCCTTGAGGCCAACTGAATTTTGAATTAATTTTACCGTAACCTAGTATCCCGACGTTGCAGCGTACCTGTGCGGCATATATCAGTCGAGTGTCGATTGATTGCTGTACCACTCCTCGTGTCCACGAAGCCCCTGCACACCCCCCCCCCCCCCACCTCCTGTGAAAGAGTTTTATGCCCAACCCAGTGAACTACTTGCATTCTCTCTCGGAATAAAAAGAGAGAAAGGCGAACAGCTCGAAAAATTATTACAAAGGGACTGAACCTTGCGCGAACTGCAAAACTCACCTGCCATCAAGTTTTTCCCCATTGTGTGTGTGTGTGTGTGTGTGTGTGTGTGTGTGTGTGTGTGCGCGCGCGTGTGTGTGTGTGATTGTGTGTGTGTGTGCGTGAGTGTGTGTGACTGTGTGTGTGTGTGTGCGTGAGTGTGTGTGACTCTGTGTGTGTGTGTGTGGGTGTGTGGGTGTGAGACTGTGTGTGTGTGTGTGTGTGTGTGACTGTGTGTGTGTGTGTGACACCGTGTGTGTGTGTGTGACTGTGTGACTCTGTGTGTGTGTTTGTGTGTGTGTGTGTGTGAGACTGTGTGTGTGTGTGACTCCGTGTGTGTGTGTGTGTGACTCTGTGTGTGACTCTGTGTGTGTGTGTGTGTGACTGTGTGTGACTATGTGTGTGTGTGTGTGTGTGTGTGTGTGTGTGTGTGTGTGTGTGTGTGTGTGTGTGTGGTGATTGTGTGGGTGATTGAGTATGAATGTGATCGTGTGTATGTGTGCTTTGAACTTTACTGATTCAATGATAGTGCATCAGGTCCCACTGGACTTGTATTACAGCAAGTCTTTGCTACTCTACGCATGTAATACAGGCATATAAACAACAACAACAACAAAACATTAGCAGCAGCAGCAGCAACAACAATAACAACAACAACAAAATAACAACAACAACCAAATAACCAAGGTACAATGCAAAATAAGTTGTTAAAGAAGACTTCAGACTTCAGAACATTTTATTATAATAATTAATAATAATTACAATATTTATATAGCGCAAATCTTGATAAATCAAATCTAAGCGTGAAACAGACACGCACGCACGCACGCACACACACGCACACCACACACACACACACACACACACACACACACACGCATGCTATAAATGGGGAGAAAGAATAAAAGCAATGGAAAATTATAGAGCATATTATATACAATTATATATTACAATGTGATTCCCTCCGAGTGGAGACAGGCTGCAGAGGGGGTTGAGTGAGGTCAGGATTTTATGCAGAGGAGAAAAGGTGAGTTTTGAGAGCGGACTTGAAGGAGACAAAACTAGGTTGCTGACGACCTGTTTTAAGCTAGTCCTTGCAACCCACACACAAAATATGAGCATAAAAATGAACATGACCCATTACATTGACCTATTCGTGTATGGACTTTTTTGTGTGTAAAATGCAATGAACATTCTCGAAGAGACAGAAAAACAAAAAAAGAAAGAAAAGAGCGAGCGAGCGAGCGAGCGAGCAGAGAGAGAGAGAGAGAGAGAGAGAGAGAGAGAGAGAGACAAAGGGGGAAGAGTGAGGAAGAGAGAGACAGAGGAGACAGATAGAGAGGACAGAGACTAAGGAGACAGACAGAGAATGAGACAGACACAAAGACAGACACAGACACATAGACACAGACACTCAAATACAGACAGACAGACAGACAGACACACACACACACAGATAGATAAGAGAGAGAGAGAGTGTGAGAGAGAGAGAGACAGAGAGACAGAGAGAGACAGAGAGAGAGAGAGAGAGAGAGACAGAGAGAGAGAAAGAAGAAGAGAAGAGACAGAAAGAGAGACGACAGACAGAGACAGAGACAGAGAGAGAGAAGAGAGAGAGAGGGAAAGAGAGAGAGAAGAGAGAGACAGACAGACAGATGGACAGACAGACAGAGAAAAGAGAGAGAGAGACAGGGACAGAGAGCACCTGACTATTACAAACGTCTCGAGCTGTCTTAACTCTTTTCCCGCCATGGTCGCAATCAAGCGACTTCCCGTACGACCGCCATGGTCGCATTTGTGCGACTTGGAGGGGCCATGCTAAACGAAAACTTTTCACGCGGGTACAAAGCTTCTGTCAGCTCCACTGGTGAATGCAGGCGACTGTGCTATTTTTAAACTTTACCCAGCGACCTAGTTTTTCAGCAGTAAGGCCGAAGTATGGCTTTGTTAACTGTCAGAATTACGTCACGTTTTCTCTGAAGCGTTTTCTCCAAAATGGCTGGAAATCGACACGCATTGTCTACTACTCCGAGTAGAATAAGCAGACAGCTGACTTTGTGTGTAGATTTCTATTGCTTTTCCTCATTTACTATAATGATATCTGGCGCACAACTCATGAAATAAGGTCAGTAGTACAACTAATAAACCATATGGAAAAAAAAAGTTTTTCTTTACAATAAGATTATCTGTGGAATAATCAATCAAGCACATAAACAAAAGCAAGCATTCATATATAAATGCAACATCTGCCCTTTACACATCAAAAAAAGTAAGTGAAAATCTTTAATAGTCTTTGAGATATAAGCTTTTAAAAATGCATACTGCGCTGCAAAATTGGCTGCCCAAAATATACTTGGCACTGAGGAGTGCCGTTTCTAGGGAAACATGGTGGTGAAAGAGTTAAAGTGAAGCACTCAATTAAATATTGGACATTTGAGTGACACACTTCGATGTTGTGCAGGAGAGCCTGGCAGACTGTCAGCCATTCAACATTCACGCCAGGTTGAGTCTCTCTGTGGCCAGACGACGCACGTCCTGTCTCAGAGGCTTATCCGTGTACGTTTTGGGAAACGTCTGGAAGGTGAGGTAGTAGCGAGGTCGCGGTGACATTGGGTCTTCCACTTGAGTCATGACGTCACTCTCCACCTTGCCGCGCACGTGCTCTTCGCTCAGCGAGGGGTCAGAGGGGACAAAGCACACGCAGATCTCTTGTCCCATCAACGGGTCGGGAACTCCGACCACGAAGACGTCTTGCAGACCTGGAACACATCGTAAGATAGAGGAGTATGAATACAGGCATGGTAGTCCAGTGGGTAGAACGTAAGACTTGCAATTAGAAGGTCTGGGTTCGATCCTGCCAGAGTACCTTCCACACGGTGGGTGATAGTTTCTCTCTCTCTATCCCAGGTCAACATGTGTGGTGGCCTGCCAATGCCTTAATCCCCCTTCATTTGTATATGCCCTCACGTTCAACTGTGCACGTTAAACACCCTGTAATTTATGTCAGTGTCTGGCGGCTTATGGAAACATGACAACAAGACTGTACACACGGCTTATGGTTGTTATTGTTATTGTTGTTTAAAGCCCTGCCGACTGCATAGAGCCATATCAGGGCTATAACCTCTTCAGAAAATATAGAACATTAACAAGAAAAAAAGAGAAAAGGAAAAAAAAAAGTACACATATCAATGCTTTTGCGCACATAATCTAAGGACATGCCCCCAGCGTTGACCACTCCATCCAATTTATCGCACAAGGGGATTTAAAAATCACATCTGACTACAAATTTAAGCATACTTAAGGACAAAGAAACATATATAAAAACGGGCATACATTACCTAAAATTGCTTCCGCACACCTCACCTCCACAGAGCCAAAAATGTACTTCATACATGTACCCAATTATCAATCCTAAGAAAACAGTGCGTAATATTTTATCGAACACATACGGGTGAATGGACCAGCAAGGCAAAAAATGGTAGGAAGAAATGACAGAAAGCAACGGAACAAGGCAGAAACAAAGACAGTGACAGAAAAGAGGAAATTTCTTGCACAGAATTTCCAGAAGGTGGGTGTTCCATTTATACTGAAAGAGTCCCCGGCATCCCCACGGGGTCTAATTAGACAGACGAAGCCATTACACATTCTCTCCGTCTTTATGTCTGACCTGAAGTGAAGATGACTTTACACAACTTTTATGCGACATCGCTTCATTTATTAGCAGTTTTGGAATATTACATTATACAGACAACGGTCAAAACTAGCAAAGAAATTGTTGAAGAAAAAATGAGGTTGTCAGGTCCTGGGCAATTGATTTTTGAAAAATCTATGTTTGTCAATTTAGTGCTCCTAGCATACAAAATAAAGGAGTCTGATCTTCAACACTATTTGCTTCTGAAAAAAATGTTTTCGTTTTGCTGTCAGGAAAGTTCAAATGAGTCTCAAAGCAAATGTGTTAATCATTTTTATCGGACATTACTTTTCGGGTTTTAGAGGAATCTGAACACGTACATCATGACTGTGAAGATTAAATACATTCCCATGAACATGAAAATTAACAGTCCGACCCTAAAAAAATTTCTTTGGTTTTCTGTGTTATGTTTAACAATGTCAGACCAAATCAAAGATCTAAATTCTTTGTTCAGTTTTCCAATTGCTGTTTGCTGATCTTCTCGTCCCCTAGAGCCACAATATGTGAAATATGACATGCACGCTAAACCATTCTTCAATTCCAAACAGCGGTGGCAGAAAACATAAAACAGAATGATGGACGTACAACCTGAACACATCAACAACAGCAGTTTTGGCTGGTCTTACCCTGGCAGCAGTTCAAAATACGATTCTCCAGCCAGGATGGGTAGAAGAGGTAGTTGCCCCTGTGGATGACATCAGGATGACGTCCTTCAACCAGCAAGGACCCGTCCTCCAGCATCACTCCAATGTCCCCAGACCTCATGAAGCCATCTACTGTGAAGGAAGCTGCCGTGTCTTCTGGACTGTTTAGGTAACTGTCAATCATGAACTCAGTCTTGGCGTAAATGATGCCCTTCGTCCCTCGAGGAACCTCCTTACCATCGTCATCGCAAACCTGGACTATGTTGCCAGGCAATGGTTTCCCCACCAGGTAGTCCTGATAATTTGAGGCCTCCGTAACAACCTTAGCCGAGATTGAAAAGAGCTCCGTGGAATTATATGATACGATGACTGAGTCAGCCAACTGTAAAGCCTGGGAAACCATCTCTCTCTTGATGGGCTGTCCGCTTATCACAACACCCTTCATCTTCCAGGCTTTCCTGTCTTTCAGGCCTAAGATCTGGGGCAAAAGAAAAGGCATGATGACGCCAATGTAACAGTTCTCCTGGACAATCGTGTCCCACACCAAGGATGCAATGTCATCTGGAGGTCCTTCCCACATGTCGAAAAGAACTCGTCCATTGCCTACGATCAGATTCATGAATATGTAACCTCCAACCCATCCAACGGGAGAACAGCTGAACATCATGGAAACTGCACCCAAGTTTCCCCTTCGACCGAACTTATAAAAAGCTTCTATGAGTGAGCCATGGATGTTTGAAGTCAGCTTAGAGAATCCTGTGCTGCCAGAGGTAATGAATACAGCCACATGGTCCTCATCTCTGACCTCAGCTTGGTAGAACTGATATCTTTTCCGTAAGCCTGTGATGAAATCTTCAGCGTCTGGACAGGTGAATCCGTTGTTTAGACCAAGTTCTTCCTTGGCCTCCTCACTATCAGGCCTTTGTTGGCTGATTCCATCAGCGGGAGTCTGGTCTCCCAGCCCTTCAATCTGATGGACAGGCGTCGTTCTGCGGATGAAGAAGACGTGGTGGAGGTGAGGCAGGGTGGTAGATGTGAAGGTATGGGTGAGTGGATCGAGCTTCACGTGTTGTTTCAGCACGCTCCATGGCCCCCAGGTCAGGTCAGGGTTCAGGCACACACCACGTGCTTTGGACTGACGTAGGACATGCAGTAGATCTGACCCTGAAAATTATAAGCAGCACATCCTTATTTGTTTTCTTTCTTAAAAAGATCATCATCATCATCATCATCATCATCAATCATTCTCAATCATCATCATCATCATCATCATCATCAATCATTCTCAATCATCATCATCATCATCATCATCATCATCATCATCATCATCATCGTAAGTATCATCGTCATCATCATTATTACTTCTATTGTTATTGTTATCATTATTGTTATTATCATTATTGCTGTTGTTTTTGTTGTCTTTATCATTAAGTACGTGCATCTGAGACAGCAGTGTTCAGAAAACAGACAGACGATAAAGTACGATACAACTTCATTGGATCAGACTGACCATCAGCCAGCTGACACTGGGCATTGACCACCACGGCCCCCGCCATGATGATGCCCACGTCACACAGCACACGTTCAGGTCCGTTGGGCAGCGTGCTGACCACCAGGTCGCCCCTCTCCACCTCCGTCCCGTGCAGTTGTGCTGCCCACCGGCCACCCAGCTGGTACAGTAGTGAGCGTGACAGTTCAATCCTGCACAAACAGGGGACAAATAATCCAAAACAAGTGCGACTGCCTCGCGTTCAAGCAAACAGGAACCACAAAACAACAACAACAACAACAACAATAACAACACAACAACGACAACAACAACAACAACAATAACAACACAACAACGACAACAATAACAACACAACAACAACGACAACAACAACAACAACAATAACAACACAACAACGACAACAACAACACGACAACAACAACAATAACAACACAACAACAACAACAACAACAACAATAACAACACAACAACGACAACAACAATAACAACACAACAACGACAACAACAACACAACAACGACAACAACAATAACAATAACAATAACAACACAACAACAACAATAACAACAACAATAACAACACAACAACGACAACAACAACAACAATAACAATAACACAACAACAACAACACAACAACGACAACAACAACAACAATAACAACAAAACAACAACAATAACAACAACAACAACAACAATAACAACAACACAACAACGACAACAACAACAATAACAACAACAACAATAACAACACAACAACGACAACAACAACAACAACAACAACAACAATAACAACAACAACGACAACAACAACAACAACAAAAAACGAAAATAGAATCATAACGCGTATTTAATACAACAAGACAAGACAGGCGAACATTTTTGGCCAACTTGGCCTTTGTCAAGCATGACTGTAAGATCACAAACATACACCAAATACAAAACTTAGGAGAAAAAGACTGAAACTTCCCTGCTGCTTCGTCCAGTGGGAGAAAAAGAATGATAATAATAATGATACTTCTGGTACTACTACTATTACTGATGATAATGATAATATTAATGGTAATAATAATAATAATGATAATAATAATAATAATAATAATAGTAAGCCTCCTTTAGTCGGCATCGATTATGGATGACACGTCAAGTGTCGTGTCGAGTCGATTTGACGCCTCTGGAGCAGCGTTGGCTGTGGCTGGTAAGGTCGATGCGGGAAAGACAATCTCTGCGACCTTGGATGCATGTATGGATGCTGTCCATGGGATTGCCTTCACAAGAGTTTACTTTCCGCCTGTTGTTTCTGGAGCACACAGCGCCATCTGTTGTAGCCGGCTGCTGTGTCTTCCCAGTTCTCTGTGTTGCCGTTCGGAGCTTTCATATCGCTCTTGCAGACGTCTTTGTATCGTAGCTGGGGGCGGCCAACAGATCTCTTGCCAGAAACCGGTTCACTGTAAAGGATATTCCTTGGGATATGTCCATCTTCCATCCGATTCACACCGGCAAGCCGGCGCAGGCTGCATTGTTTGAGTAGTGTGTGCATGGTAGGGAGACCAGCACAAGCTAGGACCTGGGCGTTTGGCATTCTGTCGCTCCACTTAATGCCAAGAATGCTGCCAGAGGAGTGCAGATGAAAGCTGCTCAGCTTTCGCTCTTCTTTGGCATCTGTTGTCCATGTTTCGCTGCCATACAATAGAGTACTTATGATGCAGGCATTGTACACCGCCATCCTGGTCGGATTTGGTAGCTTTGCTACTCCCAGACGCGAGCAGTAAGTTGGCTGGAGGTTGCTGCAGCCATGCCAATGACTTGTTGATCTGAGCACCGAGAGACAGATTGTTTCTGATGATAGACCCGAGGTATGTGAACTGGTGGACGAATCA
>JAPXFY010000017.1:17911960-17919460 GCA_030674185.1 Monoplex corrugatus | reverse complement strand
ATACACACACACTCCTCTTTCACAGGCTCATCTGCACACTGACACCAGACTTCAAAACACTTGACTGTGTTTGTGAGGATATCAAAAGATGACTTGACTAGCAGCCACTTGATGTCCTCAAGAAAACTGAGGCACTTTTGATTCAAACAGCAGGAGAGCAAGGTGGGATATTTCTGAGAAACTGACTCAGACCTACTGTGCTGATATACACTCTAAAGACCGAAGACACTGCTGAGCATGCTCCCAAGTGTGATGCAGGAAATTCCAGAAAAAGATGTAACAGTGCAAAACCATTATCAAAACGCTGTCCTCGGAAACCACAAAATCTGAAACAGTGAGGAGAATTCTCAGTAAAGCCGACCAACATGTAAAGTTGTACCTCACCATTCCAATGACCACCTCCCAAACTTAGCAAACTATCTCAGCAATTAACTCCTTGACTCCCAGACCCTGTACACCAGCCGTCCTTCATTGTCGTCCGTGCTTGCAAAGCAAAAACTTAACCCTTTGACGCCCTCACCTTATCCACCAGCTTCTTGCAGGAAACTGGTGGATAGGGTGAGGGATACAAAGGGTTAAGTTTTTTTTGCAGTTGGTGGATAGGGTGCGGGAGTCAAAGGGTTAATTAAACGTGTAAAAACTTACCTCAGGAGCTCAATGACACAGAACTGAGCGTCTCAACAACTGTCTTGTCATGCACTTGTTCAAACAAAGGGTCGATCAGCTCAGTTTTTTTAAGCAATGCACACGAGGTTTTTTTTTTTTTTTTATTTTTTTTTAGTAGAAGCCAGAGAAGGCGTTCCTTCTTTGACACAGTGGTTAACAAGCTTCACTAAAACAATTACAGGCGTGCCAAGAGCACATCCTCAACTGCGTCCACCTGCCTAGCTCGCGCCAGGTCCTGGATATCTCCTGGATTTTCTCCATCACACGGCACTTGTGACGTTAGTTCATATGGAATTTCATTCCGAGCGCGGAGACATCATCTTGAGAAACTCAAACTGAAACTGGAAGGATTGCGAGCTAAACAAAGATGTCTTGCATCAGTCCTGCACGCCAAGAATGCATGTCCTATACACACAACGATGAATGCACTGGCTTAACTTTCATCCACAACACACAGGATGGCTGCATCCTAAAAAAAATATACAGTAACGAAAGCTTGCTGCTTCGTCCAGAAGTGGCTTGATAGGACACACACACACACACACACACACACACACCACACACACACACACACACACACACACACATACACACACACACATACATACACACACACACACAAATACACACACAAACACACACATACACACACAAACACACACACATACACACACAAACACACACACATACACAAACACACACAAACACACAAGCACACACACACACACACATACACACACACACACACAAACACACACAACACACACTACCTCGGACAGTTTATCAATTGTTTGCTAGTATTATTATACCATCAATACATACCCACACCTCTTTCACAGGCTCATGTGCACGCTGACACCAGAAGGACGAAGTACTGAACGAAGCAGCAGGGAAGTTTCAGTCTTTTTCTCCTAATTTTTATATTTGACGTTTGCTTGCGATCTTACATTCACGCTTGACAAAGGCCAGTTGCCAGAAAATTTGCGCCTCTCCTGTCTTGTTGTATTGAATACGGGTTCTGATTCAGTTTTTGTGTTTTTCTGGTTTCAATTGGAGCAAAAGCTCGAACTATGCCACCTATCTTTTTGGCAAACATGACTCGATCGTCCTTGACATTGGCTTGGAGTGTGAGTGTGTGCCCTTATCACTTACGTCCTCTGTCCCGCTTTCCTAACCAGCACACCGCTGTAAACAAGTAGGGACTGTTTTGTTCAGCCTAGTTCGTGTCTGTCATTTGATTCTTCATATTTCCTCGTAGTTACGGCTCTTGTTGCTTGAATATTTGGTTACGTTTACGTTTCCTCTCTCTCTCTCTTTCTATCTCTTAAACACATACACACACAAACACACACACGCACACACGCACACACACACACACACGCGCACACACACACACACACACAAAACAAACAAACAAACAAAAACGCGCGCGCACATACACACACACGCACACACACACGCACGCATACAAACAAAAAAGAACGCACACACACACACACACACACGCACGCACACAAACACATACACACATATGCACACACAAACACACATGCACGCACACATACTGACACACATACACATGTATACACATACATAGACACAAACGCACGTACACTCACACACATACGCACGCACACACACACACATTTACGTATGCACGCACGCACACACACACACACACACACACACACACACACACACACACACACTCATGCTCAGTGATGCACACAGGGCAGGTCATTGCCGCTTATGTAAAGCAATAAATGACTTTACCACAAGGACTTTTTGGGGGGGGGGGGGGGGCACCATTATCTTTTCCTGTAATGACACGGTGTTGCGCCCACAGAAAAAAAAAAGAAGAAGAAAAAGAAAGGTTGCTGTTAGTACGCCATAGAACGTAGTTAGTCATGTGTGCTGTGATTTTGTATCTGGTTTTTGGCTGTGGTTTTAGTGTCCTACATGTATTAACCCAGTTGTTGTGAAACGATAACGTTGCTTTTCATTGTGCATCTTGAACTCTATTGTCGCTTTCTATTATTCGGTACTGAAGTGGACAAACGTCGGTATTCCGATCAGAATGTCCTGGGTTCGATCCACCTCGACACGTACGTTTAGCAGGTAAAGAGTGTGGATTTTTATCGATCTTCTCAGATCAATACGTGTGCAGACCTGCCAATGCCTAAACCCCTTTTGTAGGTGCATGTATGCTGAAGAAGAGATATGCACGTTAAAGATCCTGTTGTAAGCTATGTCCGTGTCTGGCTGCTGGGAACAGCATGCACGCCCACCAAAGATTCAGGCTGTACAACAACATTATGGAATGTGGACAGCTCGCCTAACAGATCGAGTTCTAGTTGTTTCATTAAGTCTGACTGTGTGTAATACGCAATGGATCATTGCTATTGCTATAGTTGTCCAAAGCCCAGCCGACTGCGTAGAGCCATACCACGACTATAACCGCTTCAAAACATACAAAACTTCAACAGGATAAAAAATGTTTAAAAAGTAAAGAAAATTAAGTACGCATATCAATGCATTCGTGCACATAATCTAAGGACATGCCCCTGGCGTTGACCACTCTGTTAAAATGACTGGAAAAGGGGATTTAAAAAGCACACCTGAATGCAAATTTAAGCATACCTAAGGACACCAAAACATACATAAAAATAGGCATAAATTACCTAAAATTGCCTCCGCATATCTCACCTCCTTAGAGCCAAAAATGCACTTAATACATGTACCCAATTATCAATCCTGAGAAAAAGTACATAAGACATTATCAAACACATACAGGTGAATGGACCAGCAAGGCAGAAAAAGATAGGAAGAAATGACAGAAAGCAAAGGAACAAGGCAGAAACAAAGAGAGTGACAGAAAAAAGGAAATTTCTAGCACAGAACTTCCAGAAGGTGGGGATTCTATTCATACTGAAATAGCCCCCGGCATCCCCACGGGGGTGGGGGGGGGGGGGGGCGCAATGGGTTCGAGTGAGTTTGGAGAATAAGCATTCTAGAAGAACAATTCCCTCTTCTTATTCTTCTTTGAAGCAGACTGCAACGTGATTCTGTTTGCTTACATATTTTATTATTAACCTGTTCAGACAACGTGCGTTTAATTACCTATGGGTAGAGTTCACTTACCCCCATTATGCATTACTTATACAGGTAAAGATAGAAAATCAGATACAACACTATTTCAATAGTAGAATTTGCAGACATCTGAGACCCAGTTTTTCCTTATAATTCGAACCAGAGTGCAAAATATCTCCTCTTTTTTTTCCTGGGCAACTTCAGTGGAGCACATACGCATCTAAAACGTCTGATGAATCTCCCTTAAGTAGATTCCAGCTCGAGAACTCATAGTGCTTTGAAAACGCTCAAGAATCTTTCAGGTCTTAGCTATCACACGTGAGTGAAGTATACAGGCAATGGCAGATGCAGCTGAAAAGAGTTCCATCCGGATCTGGGTCGAGGAGGAACAAGTGTCAACTTCATAATGCTTAAAATGCCTCCATGTACAACAGTTGTCTGATTTCTAAGTGGTTAAGACTTTTATCCCTCGGCCTCCAGATGCCTGACTACCTTGGAGGCATGGGTTTGTACCCAGGTGGAGAAAAAAAAATGGCGAGAGCAGAAGGGCATCAGGAGTCATGACCTGGTTACAGCCAGTCCCTCTCACAGTGTTTAGAGTTTAGGGCTGACAGCCAGTCCCTCTCACAGTGTTTAGAGTTTAGGGCTGACAGCCAGTCCCTCTCACAGTGTTTAGAGTTTAGGGCTGACAGCCAGTCCCTCTCACAGTGTTTAGAGTTTAGGGCTGAAACACTCTATTATCATGATGTTTGTTTTTCTGTAGGATCATCACACTCAGGGAGGCTACCTTTGTGCTCACCCCTTATTTTTTCGTCCCGTTTTCTGCGCCACCTTAATGGCCACAGGAAGTATCTCTCTGTGGAAACAACCGCAAAACTCGTTCTCTCCTTCATAATGTCTCGCATTGACTATTGCAATTCACTCCTGTCTGGTCTTCCTGCCTCCACCATTCACATCCTGCAGCGCATTCAAAACGATGCTGCACGCCTTGTACTCAAAAAGAAAAAAGCTGACCACATATCTCCTCTCCTGGCACAACTTCACTGGCTCCCTGTATCAAAGCGCATACAGTACAAACTAGACACCATGTGCTACAAAAGCCTCAATAACGCAGCCCCGATTACCTGTCAAGCCTACTTGAGATCTATGTTCCCTCACGTACCCTCCGCTCTGCCTCCGATCCTCTGACTTTTCGCTTTCCACGCACTAAGCTCAATACCTATGGTCCACGAGCCTTCTCTGTTTCTGGTCCACTTTCCTGGAACAAACTTCCTCTCTCAGTCCGTCAGCAACCTACTTTTGTCTCCTTCAAGTCCGCTCTCAAAACTCACCTTTTCTCCTCTGCATAAAATCCTGACCTCACTCAATCCCCTCTGCAGCCTGTCTCCACTCGGAGGGGAATCACATTGTAATATATAATTGTATATAATATGCTCTCAATAATTTTCCATTGCTTTTATTCTTTCTCCCCATTTATAGCCGTGTGCGTGTGCGTGTGCGTGTGTGCGTGTGTGTGTGTGCGTGCGTGCGTGCGTGCGTGCGTGTGTGTGCGTGCGTGCGTGTGTGTCTGTTTTAGCGCTTAGATTTGATTTTATCAAGATTTTGCGCTATATAAAATATTGTATATATTATTATTATTAAAAGCTGACACAATTTTTACAATGTGATGATGATAATGTCGATGAGGATGGTAATCATGGTGCTATGGACTTCCCCATCTAGGATTGAGACTGCGTGACAGGGCTGTCAATGAAGGCATGGACAAGGCATGGACAATGAAGAAAGAGGATGAAAGACGAGTGGAAGCAGCAGAGCTGTGGTTTTACCGAAGACTGCTGAGGGTCAAATGGACGGATAGGCGCTCAAATGAAAGCATACTGAATGAGTTGGGTACTACACGCAAGCTTCTAGTACTCATACAACAGAGGAAACTGAAATATGTTGGACACGCAATCCGTAATGAGAGAACAGACTTGATGTCCACTGTCCTCCAAGGTAAAGTGGAAGGAAAGAGAAACAGAGGACGGCCACCTGCATCACTTGCTAGAAACATCACAAACATCAGTGGCAAGAAACTCCAGGAGGTGGTCAGACTTAGCCAAGATCGAGAGTGCTGGAGGCAACTTGTGAGGACATCATGTGCAGCGGCCAACACTGTTCCCGGTGACGCCGACAGGTGAGACAGGTGAGGTGAGACAGGGCTGTACTCCACGCTTACTATCATAATATATCCTGGCGTCAACCAAGCCCGAGAGATACAGATACCTGCGGTGCTGGTCAGAAAATTTGAGCAACACCCTCAATAACGCACGCATCCGTGAAGTGGATGAGACTCGACTGTGTGGTCCCAGTCTTCCCAATGAGCCCATAGCACTCCCAACTCTGGGTAGGAGCCGGTTAGAGCCGAAAAAATCTGACAACGATTTTGGAAGGGACTGATGGGGATTCGAAGCCACAACCTTCCAGTCGGTTGCCCGTTGCGCTAACCACTACACCACGGCGACTGGAAGGGCTGAAATACTTGCTTGAAGAGGAAGAGTGGAGTAAGTATGGGAAGAGAGAGGGGGGAGGGGCTTCTCGTCTGAGGATCTTTTTCTGTCCAGCTGTCCCCAGAGTTTCACGCTACATATGTAAAAGTAAATTCGATATAAGATTCTTCCACACACAACTCCCATCACAGACGTTCTGGCCTCAAAATATTAAACAGAAGAACACAAAAATTGGCGTGGAACTCACGAGCTTTCGACAAAAAATGACCGACATATTCGTCGTTAATTACATCTGAAGTTTCATACCATTTCATGTTTTCTTGCAATACAGATAGTATCAAAATACGTATGAAAAATTAACATTAAACTTAAATTTCTGAGTGACTTATCAGCGTTTCTTTTTATTTATCATTTTATTCTTTGTAGATTTTTATTATATTGTACGCAAATGAGCGTATTGTAATATCGATGTATACTTTCATTTATGCAGGTATATGAACTTTCAAACATGAAGTTGTAATTGCAGCTACGCTTTGCTGTTGTGGCCATGTATTTGTCCACGCAAGTGTATTTGCACTTTGTCAAAAAGCCATTGAAAAGAAGTTAAAAACAAAACACACAAAAAGGCCAAACTTGTACAGTTATGATCATATACAAGTAGACAATGCAACGCCTAGCCTGTCGGTCCGTACCTCTGCATTACTACTGATCTAAAATATGGTTTAAATAATGAGAAACACTCGCCTGAAAATTAACAACCCACTGCTTGGAACGTCAAAAGCTTACCTGAATTACGCCTCTGTGTGAAAGACTGGCCTATTACTTGACTGGCAAGGGTTCTGTGAGTGGCGTTGTGAGCAGACGGGGACAAGGAAATTGCACCACGTGTGACCCGATTCGGTATATACATGTATACGAGACGAGCTTTACATTCGCAGGAAACGGTGCGTAATGCAATCAGTCACAGTGACATATTCAGGGACTTTGTCAATGACTACTTTTTGCAAAGTTTCGAGAAGCTTTAAACAAATCGGCAAACAAAACAAAACAGAAAACAAAACAAGACGAAACAAAAAACTAGGATGGTCAAACCATTCTAGCAATCTTTTTTTTTTTCGTACAAAAATCATAGCGTAAAATCAATTTGCTGTTTTTTTTTGTTTCGTTTTTTTTTTTACTTCTCAAGTCTCTGTGACCCTGAAAAAGCTGCAGTTGAAATAAGAAATGTTATGCATTGAGGACGATAGTAGAGCTT
>JAPXFY010000017.1:17896960-17906960 GCA_030674185.1 Monoplex corrugatus | reverse complement strand
ATAGCTCTTCCTCTACTTTTGGCTTTAACCTGTTTAAAATTATTATCAGCAGTATTTTACTGGCATGACTGATCAGTGCAATTGTTCTATAATTGTTGCAGTCTTTGACATTTCCACTCTTATGTAACATGACAAATTCTTGGAGCTTCCAGTCTGTAGGCCACTGACAAGTCTTCCATATCTTGCAGCATAAGTGATGCATTACTTTGAGTCCACCATCACCTGAGTGTTTCAACAACTCTCCAGGAATATTGTCAAGACCAGGAGACTTTCTGCATTTTAGATCTTTAATGGCAGATTCAACTTCGCTGAGCAGAGGTTCAGGTTCCGTATCTCCAGGGGTCAATTCCAAATTTGGCTCTAAATTATTTTCATGGCTGTCAGGCTTGCCAAAAAGTGATGTGCCATATTCGTTCCACCTATCCAAGACATCATCTGGTTCAGTCAGAGTGTGACCATCCTTGTTGTTGATGCATTGGTTTGTTGCTTTGAAATTTGTTTTTTCCACTTTTTTTATTTGTTTGAAGAGCTCCCTCGACTTCCTGTTTTCGTTGTGTTCATTGATTTTACTGCATTCTTGTGCCAGCCAATTTGCTTTGTCTCTTAGTTGAGAAAGAGGGGACGTAAATAGGCCGCAAGGCCTAGGCCATTGAAAGCCAGTCCAAACTACTACTACTACTACTACTACTACTACTACTACTACTACTTATCTCCTGGTAAGTCTGGTAGCGCATCTTCCCGCGTGATTGCGTCTGGTTGTTCCGATGGCTAGATCTATCGCGCATTTTTTCGCACTATTTTCCTCAGCAGTTTTGCCCAGAATGACGGTGAAGAAGAGTTCGAATTGCCTCTTTCGATCATGCAACTCTGTTCCTTTCAGGTCGTGGTTGATACATATGCATTGACAAGATGTTTGCCGTATAAACCAAATTATCAACTTATCACTGGTCGGTTCGGTTTGAGATACAGTCGCACGTCAAACACCCATCATGGCAGGAAAAAAATGACATCAAACAAAACCCTGACGTTTCTAGAAAAACCAACGTGAATTCAAAACTACTGTATCTTCTACAAATACCAGCTCTAGGTCTAATGTTCTCCCAAGTTTCCTCATCATACATGACTGTGTTAAATAAATACGAAAGGTAGAAGGAAAGACGTAGAATAATGACGAGCATTATTTACAAACGAAAAACAGGACACTACATTAAGTGCGGAATGCATGATCCGCTATTTTAAAGGCTTGTGGGTAATAGTTGTCTTGGCAACGTAACAACTGAATACGAACGTTCAAAACCATCTCTCTAGAGTGTCAGTCTTTATTTCGTGTGTGTGACTGTCCGAGAATAATCGATACAAACACGACATGGTGTCAGAACTGGGATTGCAACAGAGAAGATGGAAAATCAATGAGCGGTGAGAAAACTGTGACTGACTGTAAACAGAAAAATTTTACAGATCAATGTGATTCAGTATTGGACATGACGTCGGCTTCGGTATCGTCAACGAGCCGAGAAATGAAACAGTTTATTGCCAGTGTACCAGCTCTAGCTAAACTGGATTGTGGGAGCAGGTTGCCAAACAACTGGCGAAAATTTAAAAGGCAACGGGTAGGGATGGACCTTTTTGAATTCAAGGGTCATAAATATCTGCTCATAGTAGATTATTTCTCAAGATGGATTGAAATTGCCTACTTGTTATCAACAACATCAACATCTTTAATTGCTCACTGCAAAGCCATTTTTGCAAGAGAAGGCATTCCTGAAATTGTTATTTCAGATAATGGACCACAGTTCTGTTCGAGAGATTTTAGCAAATTTGCAGGATTGTATGGCTTCACACATTTGACAAGTAGCCCTCTATACCCTCAAGGAAATGGAGAAGCAGAACGGGCCGTACAAACAGTGAAAACTACTAAAGAAAGCTGAAGACCCATACATAGCTCTTCTAAATCACAGAGCTACACCCCTACAACACGGACAAAGTCCACTGAGCTTCTCATGGGGAGAAGAGTCAGAGCCAAAGTTCCATCTGTGACTCCACACCATGTTCCTGTCAACTCAGATCTACAGAAGTTCCAGCAAGTGGATGCCCATCTCAAACAGCAACAGAAGAAGCACTTTGATCGTCGTCACAAAGCAAAGTCACTGCCGCAGATGAAGAGGGGAGACAAGGTGTGGATCAAAACTCCCACGGATGAGGAAGCAGTCATAGTTGATTTGCCATCACCATCATCCTACACACTTCAAACACAAAACACATGTGGGAAAGCAGAGAAGAAATCGCTGTCATTTACGTCAAAGAAGTAGCCAACCACTTTCAGCAACACGTGTTGTCCCGAAGCAAACATCAACACTTCCATGACTTCAGCAGCAGAACCAGATGTGCAGTTCAGCATTATTCCTAATGATAAACTGATGACTGAAGCATCATCAGAAGAACAGTTCCAACCTGGCGTGCGAACTAAATCAGGAAGAACTGTGAAACCTAGAACAATTCTGGATCTTTAAATTACAAAAAACTTTTCATTGTTGTGTACACATGGAACTAAAAGTGAAAATGAAAGTTGGAATGTTGGAGACAATAGTTTTTAATAAGTAATATAAAAAAATTGTTGTAAGATTGTCATAATTTAATTTTGAGATTCTTCAAGATACTAAAAAAGGGGGATGTAGAATAATGACGAGTATTATTTACAAACTAAAAATAGGACACTAGATTAAGTGCGGAATGCATGATCCGCTATTTTAAAGGCTTGTGGGTAATAGTTGTCTTGGCAACGTAACAACTGAATACGAACGTTCAAAACCATCTCTCTAGAGTGTCAGTCTTTATTTCGTGTGTGTGACTGTATCCGAGAATAATCGATACAAACACGACAAAAGAGACTGGGCTCTTCCTACAGGTTCCAGGTGGAGACAAGGAAGACACATACTATCGAGGACTGTAAGACAGCGAGTCAAAAGTCTAAAGAAGAGCTGACACCTGAACCTGATTGCGTAGTTTTACTTGTGGGGATAACGGATCTAAAAACGAAGAGCCCAAGGAATATAGTACAAACCTGGACATCTGTGTGAAAAGTGTTAACACCCAATTTCCCAACGCCAAGGTAGTGTTGAATTAGGTCGCTCCTGTGATAAACGAGCACCTAACTGTGAAAAGGGAGCATCTTAATGCCCTGACAAAAGCGAGACTCCAAAAGCAGTGAATTTCGAATACATCAACCACGATAATCTACAAACTAGCAGCTACACCCCCAAGTCAGCCAGGATGACGTACACCCAGCCATTAGATGGGCGAGTGTTCTGGCCAGAAACACAGGGAAGCAAATCCATCAGCTTTTCTGGGAAACACCGAGGAGGAGATCAACCCGACAACGCCACCTACAAGGACCCGGCTTTCACCCTCCGTTTTTATCCCTTCCCTGGTCATTTTAGATGCCGCCCAGATTCAGTTCCTCTCCGTTCAGTACTCAGCTATATTGTTTTACTTATTTATTTGCTTGTTTGCTTACTTATTTTTTATGACGTGTGTAAATTTTATTTCAAAGTGAATTCATTCTCTAACTATGTAAACGTAGTAACTATCTCTCTTCTAAAAATATCCAAGTCTTACTTCTACAGTCGCTGAATACCATCAAAACCAATATACCTAAAATATCCGGTTATTATTATCCACCAATATATTACTCTGTAAATGGTGGTGGTCGAACACAAACAGCTCTATAATTCCTGAAGGACTGAACTACTGTGAAAGAACATCTCCAGTACCAAAATCTACCGCATCTGTTTCATCATGTGCAATCATAAAATGTTCCTCATCGTTAGTTCTGAATATGGCCTGTGTTTATATACCAAGAGTTCCAGATTCTGAGAACACTGAATGGCTGAGATATTTTCAAGATCAACAAGACAAGAGAACAATTGGTGGTGACTTTAAATGCACAAGCCCCATTTAGGGAAAAGAATTATACAAACATAACCAGCAACAGGTTGACTGATCATATTGTAGATTCTAATTTATACTTACTTAACAACGGACACGTTACGCGTATCTCTGATGTACCAACCCACAGACCCACAACTATCCACCTCACTTTAATTAGCACCAAACGCCATGCCACATGGCACACAGAGGATGATTTGTTGGGGTCAGATCACATCCCCATACTTCTTACCCTAAACCATACTGCTGAAATAGACACCATACCACAAGATAGTTTATCTAAGTTTAATTATAAAGACACAGACTGGGCAAGTTTTAAAGCAATCCTTGAAAGACAAGAACAGATCTATCCGAAACAATGAACATAAACGACATATAGGCATTTTTTCTGTAACTCACTCTTAAGGGCTGCTAACATTTCGATTCCAAAGTTTTAAGTATCGGAAACAGGAATACATAATGGAAATGTCTGGTGGAATAAGGATTGTGAAAAGACAGTGAACGAAAAGAAAGAAAAGTACAAAATATGTATAGCAAATAGGTCACCGGAAAATCATAACAGCGATAAGTGCCAACACAAACTGAAACAGAATCATAGAACAAGCTAAAGAACAATACTGGACATCTGTTTGTAAATGTGAAGTAAATGACCACAAAGATATGCAACAGATTTGGAAAAACTGACAATGATGAAAAACGGGATCAAGTTGCCCTCAATTCCATTAAAGCTAGAAAACAACTCTTCTAGTTCACTGGAAAAAGCAACTTTTGCAGACATGTTTGCTGAGGTCTGTCGTGTAGAAGGATTTCCTGTCTCTGGTAGAAACTACAGGGAGCGAGAAGAAAAGAAAGATGTATATAAAGATCCTGCCCCAGATAAAACTGCGTAAACGCATTAATCACACTCCAGGAATAAGATGATACCATAAATCAATTCCAAGTGTAAAGACATCAGTAGGATTGGATGCAGTTTCAAAGGAGATGTTGAAAAATGCACTAGAACATTTTGTAGTCTTGTTACATAATACATCTTAAAATGCTGGAACAGTGGCAAAATGCTCAACTATTTGAAACAAGCAATAGTGGTTCCTGTACTGGAATCAGGTAAATGTAATACCGATCAGAAAAAATTATAGGCGAATTGCGATAGCATCGTACGTATGTAAATTTATGAAGAAAATAATTTTAAAGAAATTGATACATTAATGTGAAAAGAACAAAAGATACATTAATGTGAAAAGAACAAAATAATACCAGTGAATCAGGCAGGCTTTAGAAAAGGCAGGTCACTAGCGGAACTCGTAACAAAGCTAACCACTAACATAAAACAGCAATTTGCAAGACGTCAATTTATTTTAGTTACATTTTTATATAACTAGAGCATACGAAAAAAGTATTGCATTCCTGATTAATGCTCAAATCTTAAAAGTATTGGGCTGAAAGGTAACATTTTGACTATGTTAAATGTTTCTTACAAAACGAGTATTTCGAACGAGGATTGAAAATATGTATTCCACAAAATGAATTCTTCAAATGGGTATCCCTCAGGAAACTGATGGATAGGGTGAGGGAATCAAAGGGTTAAGTTTTTGCAGTTGGTGGATAAACCACGGGAGTCGAAGGGTTAAAGAGAGCGTTTAACCACTTCAACAGTCGAAAAATCTCGTATAAAGAATATCTATCGGGCAGCGTATTTTTGCTGTTAGGTAGGTATGTTAAGGCAGAAGAGGTTGCTGGCATGGGGAGGGAGGTAATAGTTGGCAGCACACGTTCAAATGAAAGATGTTGAAAGGGGAAGTTTGACTGCACTGAAACTTTTGACGACAATGTTAATGTTGTTTCATCACAATGGCAATGCCACTACCACGGGTAGAGGCCTTGACTTTTCTCTTCAGTTTGAGCGGGAAATCAAACTGAACGTCCAGTCCTTCGAAAGGGAACGATAAACCAGTCGGACCAGTATACCTTCTGGCTGCGTAGGCCAAAGATCCCACGACAGTCAATAGTCGTGAAGAGCAGGGCATTTGCCCGGCTGCCTCGTATAAAACATTGGAGAGATAGGTTGATTTCCCAGGTCCCTCCCCTTGAAGACCAATTAGCTTTCTTGCCTTTCTGAAGTCTTGGTAAAAAAAAAAGTGAATATGAATATGAATATGAATATGAACATGAATATGAATATGAATATGAAGCGAGGGAGAGGAGATTGGGCACCACCCTCGTAATGCTGGCCCAGAGAAAAGTTAAGATCTCTACCACTCCCCTACGACCCCAGGGTTATGGGACTATCTGTATCTGTATCTGCGTAGGGCGAGGAAGGGAGGGAGGGGTGTGTATCCAGGTGGAGCAAAATCTTACTTCACCGCCTTGGAGGCATAGCTATGATTCTGAGCCTGTCACGCAAAATATGTCAACACTCTTGTAATAGCAGCCCTTTCTGCTTTTTGGAGCCAGTTGGTCGCGCGTTGAATGCACACAAGTTATCCTTTAAAGGACATTCGCTGCTGTGGGGGAAACGACTGAGATCAAACTGGAGTGGTTGGCAGTTGGCAGTATGACCACTGAGCTTTAGGGTAGACAGACACAGGAGTGGAGAGAGCAGATGTGAAAACAGGCGTGGGATGCTGCTTCTTTCTCCCAACTCGACCTTTGTGTTTGTGCGCTCGTTGAAACCCGATCTGTCGTTCAGAGGGTTAGGAAATTAGGATTGCAGTGCTTAGTAAAAAAAAAAAAAAAAAAAGAAAACAAAACAACAACAACAACAAAAACAGAAAAAACGTAAAAACTGGAGCGAAAGGTTGACACATTAACCTTTGCAAGCATGGTGTTATGAAATGGGGGAACACAAATTCACTCCGTAGATGAAGGTTGTTTGGGGGTGGGGGGGGGGGAGTTCAGTTTATAACTAAAGCGCACTGCGTTATGATTCAAACAATACAGGTCGCTTAAAACCGGTGAACACCTACTGACTGGTCTTGCATCTGTTGTCAGAAGGAAGAGCATCGTAGACGCTTATTTGAAACCGTTGATTCAAGCGAGAAAGCATGGTGTCATGTGTAATAACCCTACGTGAGAAACTGTACTCCAAAGAATTCTCAGCTGAAAATTGTCGTTTAGTATATAGCCTGTCTCAAGATCAGTTCCATCCTCAGAACTGTATATGACCTCCTGCCCACGAATGCAAGTCTGGTGAAATGGGGGAAATGAGATGACTGCATTCGAACTCTGCCAGGCAGACAAACACTGGAACATGTCCTGAGCTCATGCAAGGCAGGGTTAATCCAAGGAGGGTATACGTGGAGGCACAACCAAACCCTTAAAGAGATCGCACAAGCAAACGGTATTGTTATTGTATTGTTATTGTTGTTTAAAGCCCGGCCGACTGCGTAGAGCCATATCAGGGCTATAACTGCTTCAAAACATACAAAACTTCAACAGAAAAGAAGAAGAAGAAGAAGAAAAAAAAAGAAAATTAAACACATATATCATTGCATTCGCGCACTTAATCTAAGGACATGCCCCTGGCGTTGACCACTCCTTCCAGTTTATTGCATAGGGGATTAAAAAATTTAAAACACACCTGAATACAAATTTCAGCATAGGACACGTATAAAAACTGGCATAAACTGCCTAACATTGCTCCTGCATACCTCACCTCCCTAGAGCCAAAAATGCACTTAGTAATACATGTACCCAATTATCAATCTTAAGAAAAAGCACGTAAGACTTTATCGAACATCTACAAACCAATGGATCAGCAAGGCAGAAAATGATAGGAAGAAATGTCAGGAAGCAAGGGAGCAAGGCAGAAATAAAGGGAGTGAGAGAAAAGAGAAATTTCTAGCACAGACTTTCCAGAAGGTGGTGGATACTATGTATACTGAAAGAATCCCCGGCATCCCACGGGGGGAAGCAAACGGTAACAGAAGCTCTGACAACATTGTATGTGGCAGGAGGTAACACACTGTGGCCTGAAAAAGCTGAGATATTCAGAGCATGGATGCTGGGTCGTCTGGATGGAGCGAATGACTCGGAGTGCAGCACATTTTCCAGAATGGAAAAAGAAATACCGAGGAAACCGTCAGCAAGAGAGGTATGAGAACACATATGGTCCTCCACCCCCATTCACCAAAAACAAATGATTTTGACCTAACTCACTGTACCGTGTGAAAGAAGAATGGAAGATGCTCACATGTTCAAGACTGGAAAGCACGCCAGTCTAGCTAGCAACTTGACAAAATCTGGCTTTCAAGTCAAAGTCCTTGCCATTACGATTGGAACCAGATGGTTGGTAGGCACATTTGCCTATGACCTCAGGAAACAGGCCTAAGTATCTGGGAAGGAGAGACCAGAGCCCTAAAAGCAGTGGTAAAGGAAGCTGGAAATATGTTTCATCTGGGTTTGTTTCAAGGAACAACAAAAGGTAAACTTCATGAGGCTTGGCCTTCCCTACGTATAACGGGTGTCCATTAGTTGTGTGATTTGGACGTCTGTCACAAAGATGACTATCACCTTGGAAGTGTGGATTGAATCCAGTTGGAGGAAAAATGGCGACATTAGAAGCGCTTACTGAGTCATAACCTCGGTTTCAGTTTCAGTTTCTCAAGATGACGTCTTCGCGCTTGGAACGAATTCCATATGCACTTACGTCACAGGTGCCACGTGTATGGTGATCATGGCACAAGCCTTAATTAAGCCTGCACATAAACCCATGAGCTGATCATGTCCTGAGGCTTTACCTAGACTATGTTTTACCTGGTCTATATTTTATACTGGTATTTTATCAGCTTACCACTGGAATAATCTTGGTTACATGTAAATGCTATGTGTATATGTGTATCTTACCTTCAAAAAGGGAACATGTATATAAAGTAAATTAATAGATAATTAAAGGTCTGAATCACAACACAACTAGCTATCCTGTATAAACTCGTCTCACATGACAGAACCCCCCCTCCCCCGGTCAACAACTAAATGCTCAGCTGTCTATGAACTAGGTGAAGACAATATTCATGACCTCGATAATGGATCAGCCCCCTTAGGTGTAAGACGTTTAGGGCCGATACACATGCTTTAAGAAGGATACTGGACAGCAAAGAAAACAAACGAGACAGTCTTGATGGAGGCAGACACAAGTAGATCATTCATAAGGAAGATTAGGAAAAGACAGGCAACATTTATAGGCCGTTTTATGAGGAAGGGAGATTTGGAGTACCTGGTCACAACGAGAAAGCTGGAGGGCACCAGGTAGATCCAGGGAGAAAATGCTGGACGGACTTGCAGAGTGGCTGGAGACGAGGAGGGTGGGGGAGATGCTAGGCCATAGGGGCAACGAGAGATAGAGACAGATGGAAGTCCATGATCGCCAACGCCATGCAGCAGGGCACCTGATGATGATGATGATGACTCCTCTGAGGTTGTTCTGCTGTCCAACTCTCCCCAGAGTTTCTTATTATACAGCGAAGTCATTCTGACTGGCTGGTAATGGGATATTTAAACACCACGCAAAGAAAGACAATGTTATAATGAAACACTGGACACACAGTCAAAAATGAATAAAAAATATTACAGAAATGAATTAAAGAAAAGAAATGAAGTGCACTCAGTCTGAGAGGTTGTGACATCACTGTGTGAATGGTAAAGATCCCATGGCAACAAAAGTGTTGTTCCTGGCAAGATTATGTAGAAAAAATCTACTACCATAGGTATACAGAAACACACGAACATAGAAATGATATAAAGAAGAAAAGAAAATTGGTGGCGCTGTACTATGGCGAGATGGTGTCCTTTTGTCCTTAGGAAAGAAAGAAAGAAAGAAGGAAGAAAGAAAGAAAGAAAAACAAGAAAGAAAAATGCACCCCCCCCACACACACACGCACGCACACACGCACGCACACACACACTCCAGTCTAATTCGATCACGGATTTGCTAATTAAAATTTTTTTTTTTTTTTACTAATCTCCTACTTTGGTCTTTTAAATCACGCACTATCAACGAAACTAAACTTAAGGTTGACTATACACAATGCGATACGGGCAACCATGGAAGCATAGAGGA
>JAPXFY010000017.1:17861960-17889460 GCA_030674185.1 Monoplex corrugatus | reverse complement strand
GTGTTTGTGTGTGTGAGTGTGTGTGTTTGTGTGTTTGTGTATGTGTGTGTATGTGCGTGTGCGTGTGTATGTGTGTGAGTGTGTATGTGTATGTGTAGTGTGTGTGTGGTGTATGTGTGTTTGTGAGTGAGTGTGTGTGTGAATGTGTGATTGTGAGTGTGTGTGTGTCTGTATGTTGTGTGTGTGTGTGTGTGTGTGTGTGTGTGGTGTGGTGTGTGTATGTATGTGTGTATGTATGTGTGTGTGTCTGTATGTGAGTGTGTGTGAGCGAGTGTGTGAGTGTGAGTGCGTATGTGTGTGTGTGTGAGTGGGTAAGTGTGTGTGTGTAAGTGTGTGTGTGTGAGAAAGAGAGGGTGTGTGGGTGTGAGTGGGTGTGTGTATGTGTGTGTGTGTGTGTGTGTGTGTGTGTGTGTGTGTGTGTGTGTGTGTGTGTGTGTGTGTGTGTGTGAGTGAGTGTGAGTGTGTGTGTGTGTGGGCGTGTGTGCAAATCTGCAAGGAATCTTGGTGTGTGTGTGAATGTGTGGGTGTGGGTGTGTGTCGTGCGTGTGTGCATGTGTGTATGTGTGTGTGTACAAGGGTGTGCATATATATATGTGTGTGTGTGTGTGTTAGTGTGTGTGTGTATGTGTGTGTGCATGAATGTGTGTGTGTGTGTACGTGTTTGTATGTCTTTGATAAATCCTTGTCCATAGAAGCTGATGTTAAGTACTTGAGCAAAATCTAATATCTCCAGCTACGAAGAACAGGCAAAATCTGCCCATACATATCTGATGCTCTGCGTGCCTCATCTCATCTTATCTTTCGGCATCAGCGGGTGCGATGTTGGCCGCTGTAGAAAATGACACCGACAGGGTTATCTTCCTCCATTTGTTCCGGTCTTCGCTGGCCCTGCTGACTTCATGGTTTCTCATGCCACTGGATTCGGTGATGTTGCCAATGAGAGACTCCGAGATGTGGTTTATAAGAAGAATGTTGAGAGTTCCATGGACAGCAAAGAAAACAAACGAGACAGTCGTGATGGAGGCAGACACAAGAAGATCAGTCATAAGGAAGATTAGGAAAAGACAGGCAACATTTATAGGTCAATTTATAAGGAAAGGGGAATAGGAGCAGCTGGTCACAACAGGAAAGGTGGAGGGAAAGAGAGCACCAGGTGGGCCCAGGGAAAAAAATACTGGACGGAATTGCAGAGTGGCTGAAGACAGAGAGGGTGGAAGATGCGCTTGCGGCAACAAGGGATAGATATATATGGAGGGCCATGATCGCCAACGCCATGTGACAAGGCACTTGATGATGATGATGATGCTGGTGAGAGAAGCTTGGTGGTCTGCCTCTTTTTCTTTTTGCCGCAGTCTTCTACCTATACACACGAACATTGTCCAGGTTACAGGAGGTCTGTACACCTGGCGACCCGGGAGATGTGAAAACCTCCACCCTTTACCACCAGGTATAGGTGTCCAGATAGGTTCGAACTCAGGACCTTCCAATTGAACGTCAAACGTTTATCCATTTGACTACCGCACGTCTATGTAGTATGTCTGTTACGCTATGCATGTCTTGGATTTTGTTGTTGTTGAAACTTCGAGGAACAGATGTTGATTCTCACATTGATCTTATCTGTAGCAAAACAAGCTTTAAGCTTTTCAAGACAGTAATATCATTGCTACCGTTCTTGCTATTTTTAGATCAACTTTGTCGTCCGCTCTGAACAGTATACTATCGCTTGTTTCTCTCTTGTACAAGACATTACTAATACTCATCGTTAATGGTCAAGCTTTAGTCAGACCATCTTTTTGTCTACTGCGAATGAGACTCTTGTTTGTTCTTCTCTATTCGAAGACGTTACGAATATTATCATCGCTCGTTTTGTACTCATTCTTGTAAACTCGACTGACAGACACACCACTACAAGGAGTGCTTATATTTGTTTCTTCCCTTCATTCTGTGTGGGTTTTCTTTTGCTTAATAAGTCACTGAAACGTGAAACAAGATGTGCCTGAGGTGGATGATTATTCTGTGTACTGGAATACTTGTGCTTCTTTCTACTACGATTTTGGCCACGGTGAGTAGGAACTAATTTTCTTGGTCGTTATAATATTCAAAACATATGGTTCGTTATAATATTCAAAGCATATGTTTAATTGTATTGTTAGAATTGAATTGATCGATGCAGGAATTTATCTTTAATTCAAACGGCAAACAATTTTTCTCTAACATTGCGATATTCCAAGATGCATGTATGCGGGTAACTTTTTGCTCACACTGTGCTGGCGGTATGGTGCTGCATAGACTACATGTACATACCCCATTTTTGGTAGGCGTTGCATGTTTGTTCGTTTTTTTTTTCACGTTGTTTTTTTTTTATAAACCACAGGATACTGACATGACTTACAAGATGTATTTTGTTCACATTCGATCTTCTGAGTGCGTATACACACGAAAGTGGGGGATGGGAGTGGGGGTGGGGTGAGGTGGTGGGGTTCCAGGCTATAGGAGGTCTGCACGTATGTTGACCTGGCAAAATCGGAAAACTCTCCATCCTGTACCTACCAGGCAGGAAGTACTTAGGCGTGATCGAACCCAGACACTCCGTTTGGATGTCCCACGACGTCTTACCCACTGATAATAACTGAAACCTGTGTTAATAAACGGCTATTTTTTTCTGTCTCGGTTCGTCTTTCTGTCTAGTCTCTCTCAGTTACTTGCTTTCTTCTGCTTCGTTTTGTTCTTTTTCTTATGGACGTGATCTCTCTGTGTCTCTCTGTCTCTCTGTCTGTCTGTGTATCTGTCTGTCTGTCTCTGTCTCTGTCTGTCTGTCTGTCTCTGTCTCTGTCTGTCTGTCTGTCTGTCTCTCTTGAACACATACACACACACACACACGCACACACACACACACACACACACACACATACATACATACACACACACACACACACACACACACACACACACACACACACACACACACACACACACACACACAACAACACACACACACACAAAATCCGACAACAACAGATGAGAAGAGATAGACTCCAACCTCATAACGCTGGTTTTGGGAAAAGTCGAGATCAGTGACATTTCATTCCCAATCCCATTTCTAATTGAGACTGCTTGACTTACCCTGATGTCACCCAGCCAGTCTGAGAGATGCAGACACCTGCGGAGTTGTTCAGGAAATTTGAGCAACATCCCCAACGACGCATCTCTGAAGTGTACGGGACTCGACTGTGTGGTCGCAAGTGTTCACAATGAACCCGTATCTCAGTCAGCTGTGGGTAGGGGCTAGTTGAGGCTGCAAAATCCCACAACACTTGGCACTGAGAGGACTCAAACCCACAGCCTCCCAGTCAGTATCCCTGACATTAACCACTTTGCCACTGTGACTGACGGCTTTATTTGTCTACAGAAGCTGACACACGAGCGGGCCTCAGTAGCTCAGTTGGCTGAGCGTCGGATTCACATGCTAATGGCTGTGGGTTCGATTCCCAGGGTACGCTTTATCAAAACTGGCCTTCTCACTGTCCCATCTTAACATCATTGTTGTTCTGGTGGTGTCAGTATAGGATTAGATAAATCCCCCTTTCCCAGAAACAACAACAACAACAACAGCCCCCCTTCCCCCTCTTCCCTGGGATGGTTATCCCCATCAGCCATTCACCTGAGGTGGGTGTCGACGTAAAAAAAAAAAGAACCAAATCAATCAGTCAGTGACACGATTTGTTTCACCCGTTAGGTTGAGAAGAACCGTTTGAACCTGTGTAGTCAGACCCCTGTCAGTGTGGAACAGACAGAATGCTAAATAATCTTTTTGAAAGGGATGTGAGGAGAAGGTCACTGCGAGTTTCGTTATTTTGCAAAAGCAAAGGCAAAGAAAGCAATGTAGTCTACTTGCTTCTTCTGATAAAATTTGTTTTTGTAACTTGTATTTGTTTCTGTAACTTTTACTTTGGCTAAAAGAACTTGATACCATCAGAAAGCTACTAACAGACATTAGCAAGAGAAGACTAAAATACACTGGCCATGTGTCACGTAGCAAGAACATGGATCTCATGGCAACCATCTTTCAAGGAAAAACAATGGCAAAAAGGAAGAAAGGCAGACCTCCAGTCTCATTCATCGAGAACATAACTATTATCAGTGGCCTAAATATTCAAGAAACTGTCCACAAAGGTCAAGGCAGAGCGGCCTGGAGGGAGATGGTGGCATCCAGATGTGCAGCGGCCAACACCGAACCCGGAGACGCTGACAGGGGAGACAGGTGAGACTTTGGCTATTCAAAAGAACATCATTAACTTGAAGTAACTCTATAATTAATAATAATAATTACAATATTTATATAGCGCAAAATCTTGATAAAATCAAATCTAAGCGCTGAAGCAGACACACACGCAAGCACGCACGCACGCACGCACGCACACACACGCACGCACACACACACAGACACACACGCGCGCATGGCTATAAATGGGGAGAAAGAATAAAAGCAATAAAAGCAAGAATAAAACCAATGGAAAATTATAGAGAGCATAGCATATACAATTATATATTATAACCATGTGATTCCCTCCGAGCGGAGACAGGCTGCAGAGGGGGGGGGGGGGGGGTTGAGTGAGGTTAGGATTTTATGCGGAGGAGAAAAGGTGAGTTTTGAGAGCGGACTTGAAGGAGACAAAAGTAGGCGTTATTGAGGCTTTTGTAGCACATGGTGTCTAGTTTGTACTGTATGCGCTTTGATACAGGGAGCCAGTGAAGTTGTGCCAGGAGAGGAGATATGTGGTCAGCTTTTTTCTTTTTGAGTACAAGGCGTGCAGCATTGTTTTGAATGCGCTGTAGGATGTGAATGGTGGAGGCAGGAAGACCAGACAGGAGTGAATTGCAATAGTCAATGCGAGACATTATGAAGGAGAGAACGAGTTTTGCAGTTGTTTCGACAGAGAGATACTTCCTGATCAGCCTTATACGATGAAGATGATAGTAGCAGGATCTGGCAGTTTGAGAAACAAAGTTGTTCATGGAGAGGGTAGAGTCAATGCAGACACCAAGGTTTTTAGCTGAATCAGAAATTGGGACTGATGTGTTACATAATGGGAGAGAAAGAGGAGGCAGCTGAGAAAGTTTCTGACGGGTGCCAATGAGGATAGCTTCTGTTTTGTCGTCATTAAGCTGAAGTCTATTGTGTGTCATCCAGTTCTTAATGTCCGAGTAACACTCAGTGGTGCGAGTCAACAGGCGCTGTATATTATCAGGTGAGTCACTGTCTTGAAGTTGGGTGTCATCAGCATAGAAGTGGTGTTTTATAGAATGGGAGTTGATGATGGTGGACAGGGGGGAGGTGTAAAGAGTGAAAAGAACAGGGCCAAGGACAGATCCTTGTGGAACACCACAGGTCAGGTATGCAGGTTGAGAGTAAGTGCCATTGATGAGAACGGTTTGTTTTCTGTTGGATAGGTATGAAGTGAACCAATACAGAGCAATGTCAGAGATGCCAAAAGTATGATGAAGTCTAGAAAGGAGAATACCATGATCAATGGTATCAAAGGCTGCAGACAGATCAAGGAGTGTGAGGAGAGAGACTTTGCCAGTATCAGTTGCAAGGAGGAGATTGTTGAGAATGTGTAGTAGGGCAGTTTCAGTGCTATGGCACTGGCGGTAGGCTGACTGGAAAGGATTGAGGAGATTGTTGGCAGAGAGGTGAGAGTTCAGCTGGTTGAGGACGACTTTTTCAAGGAGTTTTGACAAGAAAGAGAGATTAGAGATAGGCCGGTAATTTTTCAGTTCATTTGGATCTAAATTGTGTTTCTTGAGGAGAGGGTGAACAATAGCAGACTTGAAAGAATCAGGGACAGTTCCAGTTTGAAGAGAAGTGTTGATGATGTCAGTGATGAATGGGAGGAGAGTAGGGAGACAGTCGGCGTAGAGAGAACCTGGAAGAGGATCCAGCTCGCAGGTTTTGAACGACATGGATCTGATTGTGTTGAGAATTTCTTCTTGTGAGACTGGGTTAAAAGTAGTGAGAGGTGTGCCAGAGAAGGAAGGGTCAGGTGGGCATGGTTGACAGGGTGTCCTGTCAAGCCTGTCACGAAGAGTTTGTATTTTGGTGGTGAAATAGTTGGAGAATACAGATGGGAGTTCTTCATTTGTATGTTTTGTTGGGAGAGGTAAATCTTTTCGTGTGCCAAGGAGATGATTCATGGTTGTAAAGAGTTCTTTTGAAGAAGAGGCATTCAGGATTTTGGTTTGGAAATAACTTGTTTTTGCTGATGCAATGAGGGTGGATACTTTTGTTTTAGAGGCTTGGAAAAGTTGCCTGTGTACAGTGAGTTTGGATTTGCGCCAGCGGCGCTCTGCTCTGCGGCGGGCACGTTTTGCACAGGCGATCTCATGAGTGAGCCAGGGGGTAGGGGGGCGGTCAGGTAAAGGACGGGTTGTGGCTGGAGCATGAGTGTCCAGAAGATGGTGGAGAGTAGTATAGAATTCATCGGCAAGGTTATGTGACTTTTCAGAAAGGAGACGGGAGGCATCAGATGAAAATGTGGAGAGGTCGATAGATTTGAGATTGCGTCGAGTCACTGTGCGCATGGTACGGGAAGGAGGAGAAATGTCGAGAGAACAGAGAATTGCAGAGTGGTCAGATGGAAGGGCTGAAGTTAGACGGGTAGAAAGAACTAAGCAGTTGTCAGTAGCGGAATTGTGGTGATCACGAGAAATGATCCAGTCAAGAATGTGACCTTTTTGATGGGTTGGTTCAGAAATGTGTTGAGTCATATTGTGATTGGACAGAGAGTTGATGATATGTCTTGTGTCATAACGGTGAGTGTTGTCATAGTGGACATTGATGTCACCTAGAATGATGAGATTTCCAGGTAAGAGACAGTAGTAATCAAGAAGTTGATCAAAGTCAGAGAGAAACATGGATGTGGTGAGCTTGTTGGCAGAGCTAGGTGGAGGTCGATAGACACAGGAGAAGGTGATGGGGTGAGGGGTGGATTGGAAGGATACTTCAACGTGCTCGAAAGAAGGATGGGAGAAAGGCAGAGACTGCGAGAAAGACAGGCGGGAATGGAGTGAATCGTTGTAGAGGATGGCGATACCACCACCTCGGGATGAGCGATGGAAAGAAGCAAGCCTGTAACCACTCGGAGTAAGACTCACATGTATAGGTTCATGACCAAGGGGGTTAAGCCATGTTTCGGTGATAAAAGCAATGTCAACATGTTCATCTGCGATAAAGTCAGCAATGACATCAGCTTTGCCATCAGTGCATGCTGACTGAGCGTTAAAAAGGCATAGTTTTAGTTTATCACAATGCGGCGTCCGAGGTGGAGACGAAGGCAGCACCGACGGGACAGAAGACGAAGGAGACACCAGCGGGGCAGAAGACGAAGGCAGCAACGACGGGACAGAAGACGAAGGAGGCACCAGCGGGACAGAAGACAAAGGCAGCACCAGCGGGACAGAAGACGAGGGCAGCGCCGGCGGGACAGAAGACGAAAGCGGCACCGGCGGGACAGAAGGTGAAGGCGGCACCGGCGGGACAGAAGACGAAGGCGAAGACGGCAGAGGAGGAGACGAAGTTTGCAGCAGCAAGGTCGAGTGCAGGGGCAGTGGAGGAGACGAAGAAGCAGAAGAGTGGTGTCGGACTGGCACAGCAGGAGGCAGATTGTGCCAAAGTCGGTGGAGACGTCCACCACGACAGGATCGCGCAGTGCGGGGCTTAGGACACAGCCCCAGTGTTCGTATGCGCTGGTAGACGCCTCCACCGAGGTAGCACTTGCTGTGTTTAAAAAGTGTCAGTCCAATTTGTTTTATAAAAGAAGGGTCCATAATTGCGAGCCAGTCAGGAGAGCAAGATACTTGCAGAGAACACAAAGGTTTGGGAAAGCTGTAGCGTTGGGCGAACACAGTAGGCTAAAATGTAAACACAGTTCACAGATAAAATGTCCGACTTGAGCGGCTGAATTAAAATGATGAAAAGAGGTATAAAAACTTTGAAATCAGATTATCTGGTAAAATATTCAAAATTTAAAAAAAAATATTTACATCACCGTGTGTCGGGATTTAAAAGCAACAAGCTGATACAAAATTCAATGCATAAAATCAAATAGAACCACGATAAAATCACTGTAAAACACCACACACACTTTTGCTGCCTGCTGGCGCGACATCTACTGCCTGCTGGCGCGACATCTACTCTATCAAATAGTTTGTCTCCGAATCGGTGAGTTTGGCGTCTTTACCGGAAGACGCCATTATTTTGCAAAATGGGTGTTGGTTCAATTCTTAGCGTTGATTGGCTGAGGATGCCAGTTTAGCGTTGATTGACTGGTGGATGCCAGTTTAGCGTTGATTGGCTGGTGGATGCCAGTTTAGCGTTGATTGGCTGGAGGATGCCAGTTTAGCGTTGATTGGCTGGAGGATGCCAGTTTAGCACTGATTGGCTGGAGGATGCCAGTTTAGCGTTGATTGGCTGGTGGATGCCAGTTTAGCGTTGATTGGCTGGTGGATGCCAGTTTAGCGTTGATTGGCTGAGGATGCCAGTTTAGCGTTGATTGGCTGGTGGATGCCAGTTTAGCGTTGATTGGCTGGTGGATGCCAGTTTAGCGTTGATTGGCTGGTGGATTCCAGTTTAGCGTTGATTGGCTGGAGGATGCCAGTTTAGCGCTGATTGGCTGGAGAATGCCAGACATCCGTTTCGAATAAATCAGAATCTATTCCGAACGGTTGAGCTGAAGCCAGTGCCTGGTGCTGGCTGTTTGAGACGTACGTTTACTATGATAGACGATCTATTTCAGGTCCCTTTCATGCCGTCCTCTCGAAACGTGCGGTGGAAACGGCTCGTGTGTCAGTACCTTAATCGTTTCCCCTTTTTTGCAGGACACGCTATACCTGAAGTGTGACCCCGACCTGCCCAATGGCAGTGACCACTGTCCAGCCGGCTATTGCTGTGTGCGTGACCAGTTCCGGCCCACTTCAGTGTACTGTCAACAGATGGGTCAGCGTGACGACCTGTGCTCTGTGCAGGTCTCTGAGCATCACTGTCCCTGCGCTACGGGCTTCACGTGCAAAGCCAACATCCACACAGCTGTGTTTGTGTCGATGTTCGGTCACTGTGTTAATGCCACTTTGCCTTAAAGGTCCATGTTTTCCCGAAGAGGATGATTGCAAGCTTTTAGTAAATTGCTTATGGGGAGCTGTATCTTTCAGGTGAAATGATAGTTTCTATTGACAAGTTGTTATGGCTTGGTATAGACATTTATTGTAAATTGCCATAAAGATTGCAAAATTATAGTTTTTATTGACAAGTTGTTATGGCTTGGTATAGATATTTATTGTAAACTGCCATAAAGATTGCAAAATTATAGTTTTTATTGACAAGTTGTTATGGCTTGGTGTAGATATTTATTGTAAACTACCATAAAGATTGCAAAATTACAGTTTTTATTGACAAGTTGTTACGGCTTCGTGTAGATATTTATTGTAAACTACCATAAAGACATTTGTTGTAAACTACCATAAAGATTGCAAAATTATAGTTTCTATTGACAAGTTGTTGTGGCTTGGTGTAGATATTTATTGTAAACTGCCATAAAGATTGCAAAATTACAGTTTTTATTGACAAGTTCTTATGGCTTTGTATAGACATTAATTGTAAACTACCATAAAGACTGCAAAATTACAGTTTTTATTGACAAGTTTCTTGTGGCTTGGTGCAGACATTAACTGTGAACTACCATAAAGACTGCAAAATTACAGTTTTTATTGACAAGTTGTTATGGCTTGGTGTAAACATTTATTGTAAAACTGCCATAAAGATTGCAAAATTACAGTTTTTATGGACAAGTTGTTATAGCTTGGTGTAAACATTTATTGTAAACTACCCTAAAGATTGCAAAATTATAGTTTCTATTTACAAGTTGTTATGGCTTGGTGTAGATATTTATTGTAAACTACCATAAAGACATTTATTGTAAACTACCATAAAGACATTTATTGTAAACTATATAAAGATTGCACTACCATAGAGACATTTATTGTAAACTACCATAAAGATTGCACTACCATAGAGACATTTATTGTAAACTACTATAAAGATTGCACTACCATAGAGACATTTATTGTAAACTACTATAAAGATTGCACTACCATAGAGACATTTATTGTAAACTACTATAAAGATTGCACTACCATAGAGACATTTATTGTAAACTACCATAAAGATTGCACTACCATAGAGACATTTATTGTAAACTACCATAAAGATTGCACTACCATAGAGACATTTATTGTAAACTACCATAAAGATTGCACTACCATAGAGACATTTATTGTAAACTACCATAAAGACTGCAAAATTACAGTTTTTATTGACAAGTTGTTATGGCTTGGTGTAAACATTTATTGTAAAACTGCCATAAAGATTGCAAAATTACAGTTTTTATGGACAAGTTGTTATAGCTTGGTGTAAACATTTATTGTAAACTACCCTAAAGATTGCAAAATTATAGTTTCTATTTACAAGTTGTTATGGCTTGGTGTAGATATTTATTGTAAACTACCATAAAGACATTTATTGTAAACTACCATAAAGACATTTATTGTAAACTACTATAAAGATTGCACTACCATAGAGACATTTATTGTAAAACTCCATAAAGACATTTATTGTAAACTACCATAAAGACATTTATTGTAAACTACCATAAAGACATTTATTGTAAACTACTATAAAGATTGCACTACCATAGAGACATTTATTGTAAACTACCATAAAGATTGCACTACCATAGAGACATTTATTGTAAACTACTATAAAGATTGCACTACCATAGAGACATTTATTGTAAACTACCATAAAGATTGCAAAATGATAGTTTCTATTGATAAGTCGTTGTGGCTTGGTGCAGACGTTAATTGTAAACTAAAATAAAATTTACGTTTCAGTTAAATAGAGACTCTTACAGTGACTGGTGTATGTAGGACGTTTTGTAATGCAGAGTTTGTTCAAGAGGGATTTTGTCACACTGGGGCAAACTCACAGTCACTGCAGCCAACTCTGTTGAGTATTATCTGACAGACTCCTTGATACTGCACACATTTCTAAGCGGGATGGGAAAGTCTTGAAAAAATGGAGGTGAGAAGAAAAACCAGACTCATGAAACATTAACCCTTTGACTCCTGCATCCTGTCTACCAGCACCCTGCATTGTCAACCGTGCTAGCAAAGCAAAAAACTTAACCCTTTGATTCCCTAACCCTACCCACCAGCTTCCTGCAGGAGGAAGCTGATGGATAGTAGGGTGTGGGAGTCAAAGGGTTTAAGTTGTTTTTACAGTTGGTGGATAGGGTGAGGGAATCAAAGGGTTAATTTTTTTGCAGTTGTCGGATAGGGTGAGGGAATCAAAGGGTTAAGTTTTTTTACAGTTGGTGGATAAGGTGAGGCAATCAAAGGGTTAAGTTTTTGCAGTTAGTGGATAGGGTGCGGGAGTCAAAGGGTTCAGCTGACACCACCAGAGTAACGAGAACATCAAGGGTGGCACTGAACAGGCCAGTTATTTATGTTGCAAAGTGGAAATGAACTAAAGGCACTAGGGCTTGAGTCAACATCTCTGTCAACACAGTCCGCCAGCTGGAATTATATACTAGTATCTATAAAAATAATGCACACATCACCCTTACAACGGGTAAATGTATACATCACCCTTACAACAGGTAAATGCACACATCACCCTAAAAACAGGTAAATGCACACATAACTCTTACAACGGGTAAATGCACACATCACCCTTACAACGGGTAAATGCACACATCACCCTAACAACAGGTAAATGCACACATCACCCTTACAACAGGTAAATGCACACATCACCCTAACAACAGGTAAATGCACACATCACCCTTACAACAGGTAAATACAAACATCATCCTAACAACGGGTAAATGCACACATCACCCTAACAACGGGTAAATGCACACATCACCCTAACAACAGGTAAATGCACACATCACCCTAACAACAGGTAAATGCACACATCACCCTAACAACAGGTAAATGCACACATCACCCTAACAACGGGTAAATGCACACATCACCCTAACAACGGGTAAATGCACATATCACCCTTACAACGGGTAAATGCATACATCACCCTAACAACAGGTAAATGCACATATCACCCTTACAACGGGTAAATGCATACATCACCCTTACAACGGGTAAATGCACATCACCCTTACAACGGGTAAATGCATACATCACCCTTACAACGGGTAAATGCACACATCACCCTTACAACAGGTAAATGCACACATCACCCTTACAACAGGTAAATGCAACAATCACCATAACAACGGGTAAATGCACACATCACCCGTACAACAGGTAAATGCACACGTCACCCTTACAACAGATAAATGCACACATCACCCTTACAACAGGTAAATGCACACATCACCCTAACAACAGGTAAATGCACACATCACCCTTACAACGGGTAAATGCACATATCACCCTTACAACAGGTAAATGCACATATCACCCTAACAACGGGTAAATGCACACATCACCCTAACAACGGGTAAATGCACATATCACCCTTACAACAGGTAAATGCACACATCACCCTTACAACAGGTAAATGCACACATCACCCTTACAACAGGTAAATGCACACATCACCCTAACAACGGGTAAATGCACACACCACCCTTACAACAGGTAAATGCACACATCACCCTTACAACGGGTAAATGCACATATCACCCTTACAACAGCTAAATGCACACATCACCCTTACAACGGGTAAATGCACATATCACCCTTACAACAGCTAAATGCACGCATCACCCTTACAACAGGTAAATGCAGACATCACCTTTACAACAGGTAAATGCACACATCACCCTTACAACGGGTAAATGCACATATCACCCTTAAAACAGGTAAATGCACATATCACCCTAACAACGGGTAAATGCACACATCACCCTAACAACGGGTAAATGCACACATCACCCTTACAACCGGTAAATGCACATATCACCCTTACAACAGGTAAATGCACATATCACCCTTACAACAGGTAAATGCACATATCACTCTTCATCATCAAGTGCCTTGCCACATGGCGTTGGCGATCATGGACTTCCATCTGTTTCTATCCCTTGTTGCCGGAAGCACCTCTTCCACCCTCTCTGTCTTCAGCCACTCTACAACTCCGTCCAATATTTTCTCCCTGGGTCTACCTGGTGCTCTCTTTCCCTCCACCTTTCCTGTCGTGACCAGGTGCTCCAATTATCCTTTCCTCATAAAATGGCCTATAAATGTTGCCTGTCTTTTCCTAATCTTCCTTATGAATGATCTTCTTGTGTCTGCCTCCATCAAGACTGTCTCGTTTGTTTTCTTTGCTGTCCATGGAACTTTCAACATTCTTCTTAGAAACCACATCTCAGCTGCCTCAATCTTGTTCTGGCTTTGCTAGTTGACTGTCCACGCATCACAACCGTATAACATTATCGGTTCTATACAACATTCAAGAGCTCTCTTCTTGGTGTTAATTGATAGGCATTTGTTGGTTAGAATGCTTTTCATCTTCTTGAATGCTGTTTTGGCTTGGCCGATTCTGCTGGCTATTTCTGATGTGCATCTGCCGTCTGGTGAAATGATCGTTCTCAGATATTTAAACTTATCAACCTGTCTTAAGGTCGTGCCGTTTGCTGTCATTTTGCATGAGGGGATTTCATGTTTTTTACTGATCACCATGACTTCAGTCTTCTTGCGGTTTAGTTCCAACCCTTTGCTTTTGCTCTCTATTTCTATTACATTCACAAGGTTTTGTAAGTCCCTTTCATTTTCTGCAATTAGTACGGCGTCATCTGCGTATCGAATGTTGTTTATCATTTTTACTCCAACCTTTAATCCAGGGTATTCTTCTAGGTTTTTCATGATGTTTTCGCTAGATTTGATTACCAGTTGAATAACTCGATTCTCCTTCTCCTTTTCTTTTTGTTTTAATCATACTTTTTTTCCTGTCTTGTTATTATTTTCTACATCAACTAAAGAAAAATAAATGAAACGAAAATGAACCCTTTCAGTCCCAGACAAAATGAAGGTTTATGGTTAGTCTCAGAAATGCACCACTCAACATGGGAAGCAATTGTAGTGTCAGAGTAGCAGCTTTAGGCAAGGAAAAGTTGCCTCCCTTGTCAATTCTTCTCGACTATTTTCTCCTGAGAATTTTGGCTGTTGAGTGTCGGAGTATTCAAAATAATAGACCCTTTTCTTCTTGCCACCTAAGGTTTGAGTTCGAAGCATTGAAAAGATCAAACAAAACCAACATAAAGGGCAAATAAAATGAAATAAAAGAAAGAAAAAATACACACGATCTATGTCTTCCTTCCTTTCATTCGTTTTATTATATTTTTTGAGGGGTATGAGGGTAGAGGGTGAGAATATCTGGTTGCTATTGGAATTGCCGTTGATTGATTAGTTGACTGTCTGTCAAGACCACAATTACAGTAAAACATTAAATCAGTGAAAAGTCAGCACATCATGTTTCCTTTCTTCTTGTCGTTGTTTTTTTAATTTTTTTATGTAGTTACTGTTGCTGTTGCTGCTGTTGTTGTTTGTAAATGTTGGCTTCTGATGTTTATGAACACGTGTTAAGGCAATGGCAATCTAATCAATTAATTAAATTATGAAATAGTTAGTTTGGGTGAAATGAATACGGTAAAAATAAAGTAAAATATAATAAGATAAAATAAGGTAAAATAAAATAAAATGAAATAAAATAAAATAAAATAAAATGACATAAATGAAATAAAATTTAAAAAAAAAAGAAGATAAAAATGAAAAAAAAAAGAAATAATATAAAAAAAAATATGATAAAGATCCCCCGTTGCTTTTAGTAAAGTGTGAAAGACCACATTTACAATCAAAGGGTCTGGAGTTCGATCCTTTTTTTAGTACTTCCCACCTGGTGGGTAAAGGGGGGACAGCTTTCAGACCCCTCAGGTCAACACGTGTGCAGACCTGTTAATGCCTAAACTCCCATCGTGTGTATACGCATACAGAACATCAAAGTATGCACATGAAAAAGATGCTGTAAATTATGTCAGTAAGGAAACATGGAAATATTCACGATGCACGTCAACCAAAATGGAGTATGCAGACAGTGTAGACAACATATTGCCTGCATAGTGTGTGTGTGTGGGGGGGGGGGGGGGGGGGAAGCGTGCATACACACATCCGAGGATAATCAGAATGCATAATAACAACAATAACAACGACAACGACGACGACAATAACAACAACAACAAGACAACAATAACAAACAAGAACAAGAACAAGAACAATCAAACAATACAAAAATAAAAATAACAAAAGAAAGAAAGAAAGACGGCAAGAAAATAATGAACCAAAGAAAAGTCAACGATGTGTTAAGAAAAGTAGAGAGAGAAACGGCCGAGAGAAACGGCCGCAACCAACAATAGCAACGTCAACAATAATAATGCTAACGATAATAATAACAATGATAATAACAACAACAACAATTATCATAACAATAATAATATTATACTACTACTACTACTACTACTATTACTACTACTACGACGACTACTATTACCACTACTAACAATAATAATGATAACAACAATAACAATGATGATGATAATGATGATGATTGATGATGATGTTGACGATGATAACAATCATCATCGTCATCGTCATCGTCATCGTCGTCGTCGTCGTCGTCATCATCATCATCATCATCATCATCATCATCATCATCATCATCATCATCATCATCATCATCATCATCATCATTATTTGTGTACAGTATTATTCTCCAAAATTATTTTGACTCACTGGGCGTTGCTGTTAGAAGACGCCGAATGTAATATATACCGAATCACTTAAATGTGTCACACACACACACACACACACACACACACACACACACACACACACACACACACACACACACACACACACACACACACCAAACACACACACACATACACACACACACACTTACACACACACACACAACACACACACAAACAAACACACACACACAACAAACACACACACACACTTACACACACACACACACTTACACACACACACACACACACACTTACACACACACAAGCAAACACACACAAACACTTACACTTTACACACACACACACACACCACACACACCACACACACACACACACACACACACACACACACACACAACCACACAACACACACACACGCACAAGAACACACGCCAGAAGTGAAGATATACCAACAAACGTCTAAGCATGCATTGCACACATATATATTTGTGGTCATAAATGTATATAATTTATACATGAATGATAACACGATGACAAATGATCAGTGACTGGAAGTACATAACGGTGAATCAGCACTTATAACATCCACAATGGAAGGTCATTCAACTTCAAACAAACAAAACTAACAACGAAGGGAGAAAACATGACGATATTTCTTTACAAAACGTAACAAGACAAATCAACATAGATACAAGTAATACTGTTCTGTTCTTTTTTTCTTTTCTTTTTTCTTTCATAAAACAACCAATGAAAACAAAAGTGAACGAACACTTTCTTGCTTAGAAAGACTGGCTGGAAGATTAAGTGATGTCGACTAAATTGACTATTTTGTACTTATTTTTCCCCGAGTTTTTTCTCTTCTTTTCTTTTCTTTTCTTTTCTTTTTTTTTTTTCTTTTCTTTTCTTCCTTCCTTTCTTTTCTTTTCTTCCTTCCTTTCTTTCTTCCTTCCTTTCTTTCTTTCTTCATTCTTTCTTTCTTTCTTTTCCTTCTTTTTGTCATTCATTCATTCTTTCTTTTCTTTGTTCGTTTGTTTGTTTGTTCGTTTGTTTGTGTGTTTGTTTCTGTCTTTCTTAAAGTGTTCCGATTTTTTTCCGGATACGTGCGTGTAAGCGAGCTGTTTTGCTGTCACTGTGCAGGCTGTGTATTATCGTACAGTCTGCATACTCCGCGTATACACATGCACAGGGTTTGTGCACTTACAGGTCTGCATACATGTTTACCTGGGATATAAAAAAATAACCTCCATTCTTATCTACAGGGTCAAAGGTACCCGGACAAGTTCGAACCCAGACCTTCCGATTGGAAATTCGATATCTTACCCACTCAATTCCATCGCTGTGGGGATGCCGGGGACTCTTTTGGTATAAATAGTATCCCCACCTTTTGGAAATTCTGTGCTAGAAATTTCCTCTTTTCTGTCCTCTTTGTTTCTTTCATCCTCCTTTGCTTTCTGTCATTTCTCCCTATCATTTTCTGTCTTGCTGGTCCATTCACCTTGTAAGTGTTCGAAAAAGTCTTACATACTTTTTCTTAGGATTCAGAATTGGATGTATGTATTAAGTGCATTTTTGACTCGAGGGAGGTGAGATATGCGGAAGCAATTTTGGGTAATTTAGGCCCGTTTTATATATGTTTTAGTGTCTTTAGGTATGCTTGAATTTGTGTTCAGGTGTGTTTTTTAAATCCCCTGTGCAATAAATATTACGGAGTAGTCAGCGGCGGGGGCATGTCCTTAGATTATATGCGCGAATACATTGATACGCGTGCTGAATTTACTTTCTTTTTTTTTTTTTTCTTGTTGAAGTTTCTTTATGTTTTGAAGCGGTTATAGCCCTGATATGGCTCTATGCAGTCGGCTGGGATTTAAACAACAACAACAACAACAACAACAATAACAATAAACCACTCGACTATATCGTGTAACAATAACCGCAAAGATATGCTTGACTGCAGCGCAGGGGAGAAAACTCTATGGGTATGTTACGAAACCAAACGCATTCTCCAAGACCCTATTCCAAGGAACAGTGCAGGTAAAGAAAAGAGGAAGACAGAGGAAGAGACCACTTGACAACACTGCTGAATGGACCAGGAAAAACTTTGCCGCAAACCAGGCACTTGCCCACAACCGATAGAAATGGGTTCAGCTAGTAAGTACTTGGCTCACTGAAGCAGCATCCCCGACGACAGAGAAGGTTACAAGTCCACTGAACTGAACTAAACTGAACAGATCAGCAGTCATTCTTTTTTTTCTCTTTCTTATCTCCTGAACCACATTAACCCTTTCACTCCCGCACCCTGTCCTCCAGCATCCTGTATTGTCAACCATGCTAGAAAAGCAAAACCTTAACCCCTCGACTTCCTCACCCTATCCACCAGCTTCCTGCAGGAAGCTGGTGGATAAGGTGAGGGAGTCAAAGGGTTACGTTTTCGCAGCTGGTGGATAGGGTGTGGGAGTCAAAATGTTAATGGACACAGAATCTGGGACAGTTGTTCACAATGCTAAGATGATGATGATGACCATGGGGATGATAATCGTGACGATATGGAGTTCAGTCTACGATTGCCACCGCGTGACAGAGCTATACTCTACGCTTACCATCATGATATATCCTGGCGTCGACCAGGCCCGAGAGATGCAGACACCTACGGTGTTAGTCAGAAGATTTGAGCAGCACCCTCAATGACACATTCGTGAAATGGATGAGACTCGACTGTGTGGTCCCCAGTCTTCCCTACAAGCTCAAAGCACACTTCATATTGGGTAGCAGTTAGTTGGGGCCACTTCTTCTTCTTCTTCTTTTCTCGTTTAACCCTTTTGACTCCCGCACCTGTCCACCAGCATTCTGCATTGTCAACCATGCTAGCAAAGCAAAAAGTTAACCCTTTGACTCCCTTATCCTATCCACCAGCTTCCGCAGGAAGCTGGTGGATAGGGTGAAGGAGCCAAAGGGTTAAGTTTTTGCAGTTGGTGGATAGGGTGCAGGAGTCAAAGGGTTAAATCAAGGGTCGTAGGGTCAACAATGATGACACTAAGTCCCACTGTCTGCCTCGATACTGAAAAAAAAAAATCATTGTGCTGTCTCGAAGATCTAGGCCGTCCATTTATTTCTTTTTTCTTTTTAGACCAAATTAGTTATTCTATCTCAGCTGGATTATCATTGTGGAACGAAAGTCAGTCACACTTTTTCTGTTACTTAGATTTGTGGATAAACTGTGAAATTTGTTTGATTTTTGTTTGTTTTGTTTACTCATTTTATTTCTCGTTGTGTTGGTTGTTGCTTTTGTTATTCTTGGTCATAATGTTAATGATGTTGCTCTTCTTTTTTTTTTCTAAAATTAAAAAAAAAACTATTTCTATAATTTGTTGTCACTTTCACATGTTTCGTTTTATTTGTCTGATTTGTGTTATATTTTTGTTACCCCCACCCCCTCGTTTTCTTTCAGTTTCGTTTTAACTTTTCATCTATATAACCACGACAGCATTTCATATACAAGATGATTGGAGAATCATACGTTTCATGGAAATTTTAGAGACGTGTCACTTTTCCTCTAAGTCTATCGTTCATATATATATCCGGGAGCTTTTTGTTTCTTTGTTTGTTTGCTTATTCATTTAAATACAACACTAAAGTGCCCGTCTAACAATACCCGGTAGGACTTGTCAGCGTACAATATGAATGCACCGTCATCAGTCGTGATACACTATTCGACAATACTTTGGTCCTTTCAGCATGAATTGGGAGGATACCAGGTAGATTCTTTTTCTGCCCCAAGACCTCCATCTTGCAGAACGTTTCGCGTTGACCCGAGGAGCGTCCAGGACATTAATCTTACTGGCCTATTCAAGGAGAGCTTGTTTGGAGCTGTCTACGTTAGCTCAGTTGTTAGAGCGCCATGCTGAGAAGGCAAGGGATTGTGGGTTTAACCCTTGAGTGAGTCAGTGTTATTGTAGTCTATCATCTGTGCACGCCATATTAGTAATTCAATGATTGTGGGTTTGCGTGGATTGCTTGATCCTTTTGGTGGTTCCATGGACTCAAGATCTGCTATCTCGATTTCAATTCCGACCCGCAACGTTAGAAACCGGCCCGTTTGCTGCCCGTCTTGTTTTCATCATTCTGGTGGTGTCGGCTTAGGGGGGTCAGGCAAATCTGGGTGGAACGCATGTGAGATTAAACTCCATTCTGCAAACTGTCTTAGTAACATGAATCTCACTTCACAAATTCCCTGTTTTTACTTTAGTTTTGCCTAGTGTCCCAACTTATTCACGAGTTCGTGTTAGAGAGTTGCGCCGGCGAAGCTTTGGTGTTCCAGGTCCCATCCTCATCCTCGTGTTGTTTCTTGTTAACTTCCCAGTCGCTAAAGGAAGACCGGTGCCCGTTTACACATAAGTGGACTTGTGCAGAGCGTTCAAATCAGGGCACAAATCTGGTCACTCATCCATATGGCAACCATGCTCGACAATGATTTACTCGGCTGTCCGCAAGGAGTGGTCGAACCACTTTGTTGTCTCTTCTCTCTTGTCAGCAGGCGAATGGCAGCACACAACGTCGCTGTTCGTGTCACAATGATCGGGAACGGTCCTGCGCTCTGCCTTGTGATCTGCAGTGGCCCATGGTGTCGAACTTGGCGATGTCACAGCGCATGGCGGGCAAACAGGGGCACACGTAGTCCTCGGGGTTCTTCAGACACATGGCACCTTCTGGCAGCAAGGGCTGGCACTCTGTGCCCACAAACGGTTCTTTGCCAGGATCTCGGAACGTCACAACCTGATACAAGATATACACAAAACTGGAACAGTTAAAGCTGTAATGGTGACCTTATAACCTTTCCTGCCGCTTTGTAAATTTTTCTTCTTTTGTTTATGGTTTAAACATACGCTTATTCATGAACAGCGTTATGATATAAAATCACATGAGGCAAGATCATGACAAACCCAAAGTATGTGGCGAACTTACACTGCGCTATTTAAACAAACGAACGAACGAATGAACGAACGAACGAACGAATGAACGAACGAACGAACGAACGAACCAACCAACCAACCAACCAACCAACCAACCAACCAACCAACCAACCAACCAACCAACCAACCAACCAACCAACCTACCAACCAGCTAACCAGCCAACCAACCAGCCAGCCAACCAGCCAACCAGCCAACCAACTAACCAACCAACCAGCCCACCAACCAACCAACCAACCAACCAACCAGCCCACCAACCAACCAACCAACTAACCAACCAACCAACCAACCAACCAACCAACCAACCAACCAACCAGCCAACCAGCCAACCAACTAACCATCCAACCAACCAACCAGCCAACCAACCAACCAACCAACCAACCAACCAACCAACCAACCAACCAACCAACCAACCAACCAACCAACCAACCAAAACCAAAAGCCGAATGTTTTTGCATTTCTGTACACTGCGTCTATATATTATCGTGGCCTTTATGTTCTTCATATTCAGAACTAAATTGGTGTGGTTTCATACTATGCTAAACAATCAAGCAGTCTCTGTTGAAATTCTTCTATAGTTGCACAGATTCCTTACTAGTGTATTTATATCTTTCGAATCTCTGTAAATAAATCGTCAGTTGTGCATGCTTATAAAAACTTGTAGACATGATTTTATTTTTTGAGTTTGGGTTTCACCTCTAGTAAAACTTCCAGTAAATATTCGTCCATTAACAAACTAGATATTTTATCAATGCATTTTTGTCGACAGGCCTGTAATGTATATATGTAATATGCATACACACACACACACACACACACACACACACACACACACACACACACACACACACCACACACACTTGCACATATATACACACACGCACGCACGCTCACTAGCACACGCACACGCACGTAAACACACACGAACAAACAAACACACACACACACACACACACACACACACACACACACACACACTCACTCACACGCACACACACACACACACACACACACACACACACACACACACACACACACATACACACACACACGCACACACACATACACACACCACATGATACCACACCACCCACACAAGCCACACGCACTTTTTTCACGCAGCAGTGATGGGCAGGACACGTGGTGTCATTTCCCAGCATGCATTTCACTGTTGTGGCCGACGAGTTATCGCCAATAGCGTATGTCAACAGGAGAGGGTTCCATATCTGTAAACATACAAAAATATTTCAAATATGTAAATACACAAAGCAGTTCCAAACATCTTACTATACAATTTCAAATCAGTAGAGACAGAATACGATTCCATATCTGTAAACACATAATTTGGTTTTTTTTCAAATCTGTAAACACACAACGATAATCCCAAAATTATAAAAATAAAATCTCAAATCTGTGAACTATAATACGCTTCAAAATCTGTAAACGCACAAAATATCTCTAAATCTGTATATACAGAAGAAAGAGAGAGAGAGAGAGAGAGAGAGACAGACCGACCGACCGACAGACAGAGACAGAGTCAGAGATACACGGACAAACAGAGAGGGAGAGAGAGAGAGGAAAAGAGAGAGAGAGAGAGAGACCGACAGACAGACAGAGTCAGAGACACACGGACAAACAGAGAGGGAGAGAGAGAGAGGAAAAGAGAGAGAGAGAGAGAGAGAGAGAGAATGACAGACAGACAGGCAGACAGAGACAGAGACACAGACAGACAGACAGAGAGGGAGAGAGAGGGGGAGAGAGAGACAGACAGAGAGAGACACACACACACACAGAGACAGAGACAGACAGACAGACAGACAGAGGGAAAGAGAGAGAGAATGACAGACAGACAGGCAGACAGAGACAGAGATAGGGTCACACAGACAGACAGACAGAAAGGGTTAGAGAGAGGGAGAGAGAGAGACAGACAGACAGACAGAGAGAGAGACACACACACACAGAGACAGAGACAGACAGACAGAGACAGTCGAAATCCACCAAAGATCAAATCCCCACCTTCAATTGCACAGCCCTAACGCTCAGACAGAGACCAAACGAATGCAAAGGGAAAGTTAATTTCCGACTTGTCTTGATAGAAGCAGCGATGCTTCTCAGGGGGTACGATCGAATTTCCGTAACCTGCCTGCCAAATGACAGTCCTTTTCCTGTGGCTCTGTCTCATCTCATGCTTCAGCGGTGAGCTTTTTTGACACCAGATTGATCACATGCAAAATTTACCACCAAGACAGAAATAAAAGAAGAGATGGTTGGAGAAAAACTTGATGACTTTTCATAGCTTTTGATTGTCAGTGTTGATTGTGAAATGAGACAAAAGTTAACTGGTTCTTAGTGTAGATCAGAAATTGGTAAGGTTCTATTTCTTTGGTTTGTGTGTTTGTGTGTTTGTGTGTGTGTGTGTGTGTGTGTGTGTGTGTGTGTGTGTGTGTGTGTGTGTGTGTGTGTGTGTATGTGTGTGAGTATGTGTGTGTGTGTGTGTGTGTTTGTGTTAGTGCGTGAGCTTGTGTGTGCGTGCGTGCGTGCGTGAGTGAGTGGGAGAGTGAGAGAGTGTGAAATGATATTTATTAGCACCTTGAACTACATCTACCGGCAGTATTTTTCCTATTCTATTGAATAAAAGTATGAGTAAACATATGTATGTGTTGACCCCCTCCCTTCATTACAGGGTGGAATATATACATATGTTTAAGGTGTTTATAAATATTATATCCTGCAATGCAAACATGCTCTCTCTGTCTCTCTGTCTCTGTCTCTCTGTCTCTGTCTCTGTCTCTCTCTCTCTCTCCTCTCTCTCTCTCTCTCTCTGTTTCACCCCAACCAAATTGGTTAACCCCAGAAATTGAAGAAGTTTTTTTTATCTCAGAGACTTTCTAAAAATACATGGTTATCATGACAAATCAAAAAACTTAAGAAATACAACAAATTCACACACACACACACGCACGCACGCATACACACACACACACACACACACACACACACACACACACACACACACATTCATAGAAAAAGAAATAATTTCAAGACCTCTTAGAAACAAACATGATGCCAAAAAGAACCTAGAAAGCAGTAAATCAACTCACCAATAAACATACCAGATCGACTGTCATTACAAAATATTACAAAATACCTTGCTTGTATACTCCCAAGGATCTTTTACAAGCAAGGTATTTTGTAATATTTTGTTTTTACCCTCAAGATCCAGCAGTCACATTTTGTTTTCCCTTCAACTGTCATTAAAGACATATCACCAACAAACTACATGATCATTTCTTAAATATAGCTAAAGAAATAGTCACCAATGATGCGTCAAAAGATAACAACATCCAACAGTTTAAAAAGAATTCTGCCTGTCCCAAAATATTCAATCTGACCTATCAATTTCACCAGTGACGATGTATGAAATGCAAAATGCCTTAATACACCTCAAGTAAACCGAAACACGTGGTCGAAATGGTCTAGATGGTAAGATACTGAAACTGTCAGCTCCTGCAAAAACAAAAACATGTTTTACAACAACAACAACAACAACAACAGCAGCAGCAGCAGCAGCAACAACAACAACAGCAACAACAACAACAACAACAGCAACAACAACAACAACAAACACGTACAGGCTGTCGATAAATACAAAGTCATTAATTCCTACCTCACCAACAGACAGCTTCTTTTCATTGACTCAACTACAGCCACACATAATACTGCACAGTGCAGAGTACATGATGGTTCTGTTCTTGGCCCACTGCTCTTTTCTTTATACATTAATGATCTTCATCTTTCTGTCATTGCTCGCTGTGGTTTCTTTGCAGATGACGTCACAATACATATAAACGACACTGATGTCATACAAGTTTCAAGATTAATATGAAACAGTGTTAATAGATTGAATAGACAAAAACTAAATCCCCATAAAATCAAAATGCATGTGAATTGCAACAAGACAGAAAAGACAAAACGTATCTGTCACCATACCACCAATTTGTATCGAAAAGCAGGTTATAGAAGAAGTTGATTTTCACAAAATCGTATGTGTTACAATAGATAATAATCTTTTCTGGTCTAATCATTGATATCATTGATTTATCATTGACGAAGACGATTAGCAAAAGACAATCAACATTTATAGGACATTTTATGAGGAAAGGGGAATTAGAGCACCTGGTCACAACAGGAAAGCTGGAGGGAAATTGAACACCAGGTAGATCCTAGGAGAAAATATTGGACGGACTTGCAGGGTGGCTGAGTACAGATAGGGTGGAAGAAGTGCTTGCAGCGACAAGGGATAGACTCATATGGAGGGCCATGATCGCCAACGCCATGCCGCAGGGCACATGATGATGATGATGATGATGATGAAGATGATGATGATGATGATAATGATGATGACGATGGTCAGGTATTAAAACTGTTTCAATAAAACTGTTTCCAGTATCTAAAATAAAAAAAATATTGAACCTAGAATCACGAAAACTATTTTTTCTACGCACATATTCAGTCATTAATTAAACTATGCATCTACTCCTTTTGGGATTCAGCCAGCAGTAATTTTCTCAAAACTCTCAATAGTTCCCATAAACTAGATTTAAAGTTCATCGTTTTGAAAACCACTCGTACAATAGACTCCAAATATAAGGAATTTAATATTTCACTATCAAAACACAGACGTCTGTATAACAGAGGACTATTGATGCACAAGATGATAAGTGGATATGCTCCAGACAACATAATCCTCACCTTCTCCATAAATCTACACAGAAAGGAGGAAAATTAACCCTTTAACTCCCACATCCTAACCACCAACTGCAAGAACTTAACCGTTTGGCTCCCTCACCCTGTCCACCAGCTTCCTGTAGGGAATCAAAGGGTTAAGTTTTTGCTTTGCTAGCACGGTCGACGATGCAGAATACTGGTGGACAGGGTTTGGGAGTCAAAGGGTTAATATCCCCTCCCCCTCCCAAGAATTCACTAAAGCAGCCTCATGTTGTCAGGTGCTACCCTCTGGGAAATACCACCAGAAAATGAGCGAAAATGTCTCAGTTTCAGAACATTTGAGAGAGTTATTTTTCAAATTTCCTACATTGATTAGTTCTCCTCTAGACATGATCAATTACTAACACATTCCATACTATTTAACTACTTAGTATAGACACTTCAAATCTATTTCTTTGACCAAAACTTTAGTGTTTGCCTTGTTAGAACATCTGTGTTATCAATGTATAATTCATCTTTAATGTATTATCACTCACACATACATACTCACTTATTCCCGCTCACATACACACACACACGCCCGCACACACACACACACACACACACACACACACACACACGCACACACACACACACACACACACAACATACAACACACACACACACACACACACACACACACACACACACACACACACACACACACACTTTTGCACACTCGCTCAATCAATTCACAGAGTTTCTTTTGATTATCTGTACGGCTATGATGAGGATGAGTCGAAGTTCGATTGCCATTGAAGAGACGTACTGACATAAACTGCTGGCAGAGTGTTATCAGTATGAGCGAAGAAAAACATGAGAGAGAACAAGGTATCAAATAAAATAAATGAAACAAAAGAGATAGAGAAAGAGAGAGTGAGAAAGAGAGAGAGAGAGAGAAAGAGAGAGAGAGAGAGACAGCCGGGCAGACAGAGACAGACAGAGAGACAACAGAGAGAGAGAAAGAAAGAAAGAAAGAGAGAGAGAGAGAGACAGACAGACAACAGAGAGAGAGGGAGGGGAGAGAGAGAGAGAGAGAGAGACAGACAGACAGAGACGGTCAGACAGACAACAGAGAGAGAGAGAGGGGGGAGGTGAGAGACAGAGAAAGAGACAGAGAGAGAGACAGAGAGAGAGAAAAACAGACAGACAACAGAGAGAGAGAAGAGGGTGAGAGACAGAGAAAGACAGACAGACATACAGACAGACAGACAGAGACAGACAGACAGACAGACAGAGACAGAGAGACAGACAGACAGACAGACAGACAAACACAGAGACAGAGACAGAGAATCAAAATCCTAAGATCAAATCTCTATCTTCCATCCCACAGCCCCAGTTCTCAGCCACAGACTCGAAGAATGAACAGGGAAAGTTAATTTCCGGTCTGTCTTAACAGAAGACAGGAACGCTTCTCAGGGGGTACCATCCACTTCCGTTTCCTGTCTGCGGAATGGTATTACTCAACCTGTGGCTCTGTCGTCTCATGCTTTAGAGAGGAGGTTTTCTATCCCAGTTTGATCGCATGGAAAGGTTACAAACAAGCAAGAAAGAGATCTAGCTGGGGAAAATTCGAAAGCTTTTTTTATTAACGAAATCGAGTGCTTACAGGGCTACAGAGTTGAATAACTTCAACGTCCATTTCAATTTCTCTCTCTCTCTCTCTCTCTCTCTCTCTCTCTCTCTCTATATACTATATATATATATATATATATATATATATATATATATATATATATATATACATATACAGCAAAGCCAGAACAAGATTGAGGCAGCCGAGATGTGGTTTCTAAGAAGAATGTTGAGAGTTATATGGACAGCAAAGAAAACAAAGGAGACTGTCTTGATGGAGGCAGACACAAGTAGATCATTCATAAGGAAGATTAGGAAAAGACAGGCAACATTTATAGGCCATTT
>JAPXFY010000017.1:17851960-17856960 GCA_030674185.1 Monoplex corrugatus | reverse complement strand
CAGTAAAAAACATGAAATCCCCTCATGCAAAATAACAGCAAACGGCACAACCTTGAGACATGTTGATAAGTTCAATTACCAAGGAACGATAATTTCACCAGACGGCTGATGTACATCAGAAATAGCCAGCAGAATCGGCCAAGCCAAAACAACATTCATAGAAGATGGAAAGCATTCTTACCAACAAATGCCTATCAATTAAAATCAGGAAGAGAGTTCTTGAATGTTATATAGAACCAATACTGTTGTACGGTTGCGAGGCGTGGACAGTCAACAAGCAAAGCCAGAACAAGATTGAGACAGCCCAGATGTGGTTTCTAAGAAGGATGTTGAGAGTTCCATGGACAGCAAAGAAAACAAACGAGACAGTCTTGATGGAGGCAGACACAAAGTAGATCATTCATAAGGAAGATTAGGAAAAGGCAGGCAACATTCATAGGCCATTTTATGAGGAAAGGGGAATTGGAACACCTGGTCACAACGGGAAAGCTGGAGGTAAGGAGAGCATCGGGTAGACCCAGGGAGAAGATACTAGACAGACTGGCAGAGTGGCTGAAGACAAGGAGGGTGGAAGAGATGCTTGAGGCAACAAGAGATAGTGACAGATGGAAGTCGATAATCGCCAACGCCATGCGGCAAGGAACCTGATGATGATGATGATGATGATGATGACTGGCGAGTGCGGTCAATAACGGATGACGCGCACAATGTTCTCTCCTAATAGGTGCTTGTAAACACAAGAGAAGTAAACCACTGCAGTGCAGGGTCTCCTCTTTGTAGGTGGGCTCAAGGCGAATGACAATGATGACTCCATGTGGACAGAATAGAAGTAGTGTGGTAAAACGTTTTGTTGATTCAGAAGAAATGGAACGAAGTTACTGAACACAGAAGCGTCAAATGAAATATTACTGCACCAACTTAAGTTCAAATCAGAAAAAAAAAGATAGAATAGCATTGAAAACAGAACAGCATTTCCTAAGTTAACAAGCAAGCAGGCAGACAAACAAAGAAACAAGCAAACAAACAAACAAACAAACAAAACAAACAAACAAATAAACAAACAAACAAACAAACAAAAAACTTACTCACCATGGAGAAGCACGTGGTAATCAACGTTACCATGGATACAGGACTGTGACGTCGGCTGCATGGGAAGAAAAGAAATACAGACACCGTCAGAACTGGAGCCATGTTTTCTTTTTTGCCAGTCGGCAGCCACTAGGTCAGGAGTCCTGAATCTGCCATCTTATTGTAATTTATACGGCTTCAACAGGCTTTGAAGACTGCTGGAGCGTCCAACTGCACTGTAGTGGCTTTGATAATGAGAGATCTTTCTTTTTCTGTTCTTATTCCAAGTGAGGTGCTTGTTTCTTCTCGTGCCAGATGATGTGCTGTCTCTGTCACAGTCAGCATCTGCAAGCATATGCCTTTTTCTTTTTAGACTGGTCAGTTTGAGAATGACCGTATCACTATCAACTCATAAAAAACAACGAAACAAAGACAGAAAGGAAGGCAAAACAAACAAACAAACAAACAAACAAACAAGCAAGCAAACAAACATACAAACAAACAAAAACAAATAAAACAAAACACACAAAAAACTCAAAGCAAACAATAAAAACTGGCCAGTTTGAGAATGACCGTATCACTATCACCTCATAAATAAACGAAGGGAAAAATGATAGCAAGAAAGACAAAAAACAAAAACGAAAAAAACCAACAAAACAAAAACCAATTAAACAAACAAAGAAACAAACACAAAAAAGCCAAAACAAAACAAAACAACTCACACACACACAAAAAGCAAACAACAAAACAAAAGGGAAAAAAAGAAAAAAACGAATATTTCAATTTCAATTTCAATTTCTCAAGATGATGTCTCCGCGCTCGGTATGAATTCCATATGCACTAACGTCACAGGTGCCCCGATGTAAAGAAACAGAAAGAAAGGAAATCGGTGGTTTTGTTTTATGCTTCGTTGTCACTGTCTGACAATGAATAAATAAACAAAACAAAACAAAACAAAACAAAACTAAACAAACAAAACAAAACAAACAAAAAACAACAGAAAACCACAAAAATAGAATCAGAATAAATATCTTCAACATAACAAAACAAAACAGGGCAAATGTTTGGCCAACGAGCCTTTGCCAAGCGTACACAAAAGACGCCGAAGAATAAATGCACAATACTTAGCATAAAAACAGTAAACAGCTTCTCCAACATGGCGTTGAGCAGGATAAAACGGTAAATATGATTTCAGTAGGCAGACCGAATCTTTCACGATTATTGATATGATGATGGAGAGGAGAGGAGAGGAGAGGAGACGAGACGAGACGAGACGAGACGAGAGAGAGAGAGAGAGAGAGAGAGAGAGAGAGAGTGAGAGAGATAGACAGAGACAGAGACAGAGAGACAAACAGACAGAGACAAAGAGAGACAGAGACAGAGAGACAGACAGACAGACAGACAGAGACAGAGAGAGACAGAGACAGAGACAGAGAGAGACGCTTTTTTGACGCTTGACGCTTGACGCGCTTCGCGCGCCATTTATTGACGTAATCATATACATTGGTTTAGCGCCAAGGGGTATAACTCATCCCTCTCATGCTGGCAACAAATGTAAATAAAGGGAAACAAATAAAGGAAATAAGAAATGGAAGATTCAAATAAAAAGCAAAAAATTAACATTTACAAGATAAATTAACAGTTTAACAATAGAAATGGACACACGTGACCATCCAACTATGCCTAATATAGAACTTTACTATTTTGGTTATAGAAAAAGCTATCAGTTTTCACAGGAAACTTTTTCACATTGAAATTAAAGCAGCAATGTTCTTTTTCTTATCCCATATGCTTCCGCGATATATTTGGAAATTGACTGTAAATTCTCTGTTTTTTCACATGCTAAAATTGACCTTAAATCATGTCTTAGCGCTGTTGGGGTGGAAAATATATTGCATCTATTTCTAACAGTGCTATAAGCTTCACATTCAAAAATAAAATGATTTTCGTCTTCGTTTTTTTTGGTGGCATAATCTACAAAGTGAACCATCATCACTGCTTTGCTGAAACCATCTTTGAGACAGAGAGAGAGACACAGAGAGAGAGAGAGTGAGAGAGAGAGACAGACAGACAAACAGAGAGACAGACAGAGACAGAGAGATACAGAGACAGACAGAGAGACAGAGAGAGAGAGAGAAAGAGAGAGAGAGGCAGCAGAGACAGAAACAGAGATCTGAGAGAGAGACAGAAAGAGACTACAAAACAGGACAAGACAAGATAAGACACGACAAGAGACAAGAAGACAGAAGAGAAAAGAGAAGAAAAGAGAAGAGAACAGAAGAGAAAAGAGAAGACAAGACAAGACAAGACAAGACAAGAGAAGAAAAAGAGAAGAAACAGAAGATCATTTACGAGAAAGATAGAGGAACACTCATGTACTTTTTCACATCTGTCGCTTACCCAAAAGGGGGATTAAACTACACATTACCAAGAAATTAAATAACATCTAAATATCCTACAGTAAATTTAAGTGCTATGTCTGGATTAAGAAACGTATAAATAAGATAAAACTGTGTGTAGTGAAGTGCTCAAAAGAATATAGGGATAATAAAAACGAAAGGAAATAAATAAAACGGAATTCAGATGAGTTGAAAATTTATAAGAGAGGGAGAGAGTGGGAGAATTTAAGAGAGAGAGAGAGAGAGAGAATGAGAGAGACAAAGACAGAGACAGAGAGAGACAGAGAGGGGGGGTGTGGGGATGAGGAAGTCAGGCAGAGTTTTCTTTCTGAATCAGATAATATGATCTTATCAAAAGTCACGATCCATTTTTGAAAACAGATAGACAGACACACATACATACATATAGACCGACACATCAACAAACCAACACACAGATACAGACAGACAAAGAAATGTTTTTTGTTTGTTTCCTAAATCAGATCATTTATTCCTATCAAAGACCATAACCCATTTTGAAGAGAACCACGAATACCACAGAAGAGTATTCTGAATTACATGAATTACAAGAACAAAATTCTGAGAGAGAGAGAGAGAGAGAGACAGACAGACAGAGAACAGACAGACAGAGAGACAGACAGACAGAGAGACAGACAGACAGAGAGACAGACAGACAGAGAGAGACAGACAGAGAGACAGACAGACAGACAGAGAGAGTGCGCGAGAGAGAGAGACAGAAAGAGAGAAAGAAAAAAATAAAGAGAGAAAGAAAAAGAAAACAAGAAAGAAAGAAAGAAAACGTGAGACAGGGGAGAGAGAGAGAGAGAGAGAGAGAGAGAGTGAGAGAGAGAGAGAGAGAGAGACAGACAGACAGAGAGAAAGAAAGATAGAAAGACAGAGAGAGAGGCAGAGAGAGAGAGAGAGAGAAAGAAAGAAAAAAAGACACAGAGAGAGAGGCAGAGAGAGAGAGAGAGACAGAGAGAGAGAGAGAAAGAAAGAAAGAAAGACAGAGAGAGAGGCAGAGAGAGAGACAGAGAAAGAGAGAGAGAGAAAGAAAGAAAGAAAGACAGACACAGAGAGGGGGGGGGGGGAGGGAGAGAGGCGAGGCATGGAAAGATGAATAGACAGAGGGCGAGACAAATATACACACAAAAACAGAATTTCCTGGACCGCATGATTTGTTTCTATTATTGGCCATGGCCTCTTCTGAAGAGCATGACTAACATAAAACAATACATTCTGAAGTTGAAACCAGAAAAACATTATGAGAGAGAGAGAGAGAGAGAGAGAGAGAGAGAGAAAGAGGGAGAGAGAGAGAGAGAAATAGAGAGACAAACTGACAGACAGACAGACAAACAGAGACAGAGAGAGACAGGGAGAGACAGAGAGAGAGAGAGAGAGAGAGAGACAGACAGAGACAGAGGTAGAGAGAGAAAAGACATGAGTGAAATAGAGAGAGAAGAGAAGAGGAGAGAGAGAGAGAGAGAGAAAAGAGAGAGAGAGCGAAGAGAAGAGAGAGAGAGAAAGTGAGAG
>JAPXFY010000017.1:17814460-17831960 GCA_030674185.1 Monoplex corrugatus | reverse complement strand
GGTTGGTTTTTAAGTGCTTGACATATGCAAAAAATTAATGAAACATGCCAAAAAATAGTATATGACAGAAGGGACGGGCAAAAAGCACCTAATGTTTATATGTATGTTACGTGAGAGAATGACATTTCATCAGAAACCGATCGATGTATCAACAAGACTGATTAGTCAACAGCATGACATAGCTCACAACTGAATGTCCGGGGAAGAAAAAGTCTTCAATTTTAACTCCCAAAAATGGAGAAATGAGAAAAGAGACAGACGAACAGACGAACAGACAGACAGACAGACAGACAAACATACATACATACATACAACATACATACATACATACATACATACGTACGTACGTAGGTACGTACATACGTAGGTACGTAAATAAAACATATGTACATATATATATACGTATACATACATATATACATACATACATAAATACATACATACCGACCTACCTACCTACCTACCTATCTTACATACATACATACATACATACATACATGCATGCATACATACATACACACATACATACATACAGACATACATACATACATGCATACATACATACATACGTAGGTACGTACAGACAGACAGATAAACAAGCTGAACACGAAAAATGAACAACAACAAAACAGTTCATGCTGTAGTATAATAGCATTAGACTACACAGGAACTGTCTTACAGATAGTTTTCCTAGTCTACAACATGCATAGACACAGACACATAAAAACACAGATACACAGAGATAGAAAGAGACAGAGACACAGACAGACGGAAAGACAAAGACACAAACATACAGTAAGAACTCAAAAACTGGAAAGGGAAAAAGTTTAATGCAGTAGGATGATAGCATTAAGTTGCCGGAGCTGTCTTGCAGCCATTCCAACCTAGACTTCTACTGCACTAAGATCATCATCATCATCATCATCAGGTGCCCTGCCGCATGGCATTGGCGACCATGGACTTCCAACCATCTCTATCTCTCGTTGCCCCCAGCATCTCCCCCACCCTCCTCATCCCCAGCCACTCTGCAAGTCCGTCCAGCATTCTCTCCCTGGGTCTACCTGGTGCTCTCTTTCCCTCCAGCTTTCCCGTTGTGACCAGGTGCTCCAAATCCCCCTTCCTCACAAAATGTCCTATAAACGTTGCTTGTCTTTTCCTAATCTTCCTTATGAGTGATCTATTTGTGTCTGTCTCCATCAAGACTGTCTCGTTTGTTTTCTTTGTTGTTGCACTAAGATACAGACACAAAAACCACAGAAAGACAGAGAGGGACAGAAAAAAACAGACAAACAGACAGCCACAGACAGACAGAAGAACAGACGAACAAACAGGCTGAACTCACACTTGAAAAAAAAATTAAGTTATAAGATTGTAGAATTAGATCACACTGTTACTGTTTTGCTGTAAAACAGACAAGCAGACAGAAAAATAGACAGACAGAGAGGGACTATAATAACAGACAAACAGAGAGCCACAGACAGACAAACAAACAGGCTGAATTCAAACTTGAAAAAAAATTAAAGCTATAACATAGTAATATTAGATCACGCTGGTATCGTTTTACAGCTAGTCTTTGGTTAGTTGCTCATGCATCAACTCACAAACAAATTAAACAGACAGGTAGACAAGAAAAAAGACGGGTAGACAGACATATTTGTAATTTTTGTTCAAAGCTCAGTCAGCTGCGTAGAGCCATATCAGGGCTATAACCATTTGAATACACACACAATACTTCAACAAGAAAAAAAGGAAAAGAAAATTCGGTACACATATCAGTGCATTCACTCACATAATCTAAGGACATGCCCCTGGCGTTGACCACTCCGTCCAGTTTATCGCACAAAGGATTTTAAAAACATACTTCAATCCAAACTTAAACATAACTAAGGACTCTAAAACATATAAAAACAGGCCTACTTACCCAAAATCGCTTTTGCATATCTCAGTTCCCTAGAGCCAAAAATGTACTTAATGCATGTACCCAATTATCAATCCTAAGAGGAAGTTCGCAAGACTTTATCGAACACGTGCAGGTGAATGGACCAACAAGGCAGAAAATGATAGGAAGAAATGAAAGAAAACAAAGAAACGAGGCAGAAACAAAGAGTGTGATAGAAAGAGGAAACTTGTAGCTCAGAATTTCCAGAGGATGGGGATATTATTTGTACTGAAAGAGCCCCTGGCATCCCCACAGGGGAGGAGGGGGTAACCTTAAACTTGGTGGTACAGGATTACAGCGATAATGTCACACAAAAGCTGTCTTACAGCTTGTGTTTTTCAGTCTGTAGCACGTATAATCACAGACACATCAGACTCAGAGACATGGAGACAGATATAAAGACAGGAGAAAGTCAGAGAGACAAAAAGACAAATAAACAGGCTGAGCTCGAAATTTGAAGAATAATGGATAAAGCTATAGAGCAATATCATTAACCGTCTTACACTCAAGTCTGCCTAGCCTGTGCATATGTAAGGACAAACACACAAAACGGAGAGACAGACAAACAGACAGACTGACAAACAAACAGGCAGAAGTGGAAACTTACATAAAAGAAAACCAAGAAAGGTTAACGGTATAACATAACAGCATAAGGAAGAAAGGTTAACGGTATAACAAAACAGCATAAGGAAGAAAGGTTAACGGTATAACATAACAGCATAAGGTCACACTCAAACTATTTTAGAGCCGGTCTTTGCTTTTCTCAACGTGCATTATCGCACAGACACATAAAACACAAAAACAAATGGGCAGATAAAGACAGCATGAAGCTTGAAATATATGTATGTGTAGAATAATAGCATTAGGTCACATTAGGACTGTCTTACGGCTAATATTTTGTAATCTGCAACACGCACACGCACAGACACAGATACATAAAACTTTAGGACATACAGACAGGCACGGACAGAAAGACAAACAAACAGACAGGAAGAATTGAAACTGAAAGAAAATGTTTAATGCTGCAGGATGATAGCATTACGTCACGCTGAAAACAAAACCACACAAAAAAGCAAAACAAAAAAGAAACAAAACTACAACAAACAAACAAACAAACAAACAAACAACAAAGAAAATGAACAAAACGACACAACCACAAAATCCACATAAAACAGAGTCAAACAGAACCAAAGACAGACGGAAAAACAGACAGAAAGACAGAAAGACAGACAGAAAGACAGACAGAAAGACAGACGAAAAGACAGACAGAAAGACAGACAGAAAGGCTGAACTCCAAACTTAAAAAACAACTATTAAAGTTCTAGGGTAATAGCATTGTCACACCGGAACTGATTGACCGCTTCCTCCCTTATTATTCTGCATTAGAGTACAAACAGTGAAACACTGAGACATAAAGAAAGACAGACAATAAGACACTGCAAACAAGCTTGAACTTGAAACTTGAAAAATAAAGTTCAATGCCGTAGAATAAAAAGATTAGACCACACTGAACTGTCTTACAACTAGTCTTTGCTTATCCGCACGTGCATTAAAACACCAGACGTTTTAAACAGACAACACATACACAGAAATTGACAGGTAGACGGACTGACATACAGATAAAGAGAACCTGAAATATGTAACTGGTGTAGGGTTTTAGCATTGCGTCAACTTTGAAATGTCTTACAGCTAATCTTTCATAATCTGCGACATACATAGACACAAAAACCTCAGAGGCACACAGACAGAGATAGACACCGATACAGACGAAAACAAAAACAAACAGATAGACGGAGCTTGAAACTCGAAAAAGGTTTAATGCTGTAGGACGATGGTATCTGGTCGAAGTGAAACTGTCGTTCAGGTAGTCTTTGCTTACCTGACCATGCTGTAAAGCACAAACCCATAAAACAAGAGAGACAAATAGGCAAATTCATAGAGGTATAGGCAGACATATAGAGAGGACCTCAAACTTCAAATGTATTGAAAGCATACATCACTCTGAAACTGTCTTACACTAGTTACAGCTAGCTTATACATTGTATTTCGTAGCCTGCATCACGCATAGCCACACGACACAGACACATTGATACAGACAGACACAGACAACAGCAAGACAAATAGACATGTTGAATTCGCAACTTAGAAAAAAAGATGGTGTATGTAGAATGACAAGCACTAGTTCATGGAACTGTCTTACAGTTTGTCCTGCCTTTCGTGCACCTGCTTTAAAATACTAAAAATACAGAAATATAGAGAGATACGGACAAACAGAGATATGTTACTTTACGTGTCCCCAAATCCTACCTGTCGTAGGGATGCCACTGACTTGGCGACAAGCTTCCTCCATCTCATCCAGTCTTTTGCCACTCTATGGCAATTGCTGAAGTTCAGGTCTATTCTTCAATGTTGTCTTCCCATCTCTTCTTCTGTCTTCCTCTACATCTACCACCCGTGAGAGATCATGTTTTGCAACGAAGAAACAAAATTACTCGATGCAGGACAAGTAATCAGCTAACTTTACTTGAGTTTTCGTTCAGCTTGAGAAGATAACTTTCAGATCATTTGCGTACGCTGAACGAGGGCCGAAAGTTTCCCCCTGTTTTGTCACGTTGATTAAATAATCTTTCCCATTTTATTTTCATGTTGTTTGGGTTTTTCTTTGCATGAAGGATGCCAGGCTCTTTCATTTGACTGACTGTTTAACTGTTTGACTGACAAACTGGGTAGGCAAGTGACTGACTTACTGACTGGTTGATTCACCAACCAACTAAGCAACCATCTTTAGACCAAATATGCTTTTGTGGTCACTTGAGATATTGCAACTCGTACAATGTAAGCAAGCAAACAAGCAAACAAGCAAACAAGCAGGCAAGCAAGTAAGTAAGTAAGTAGGTAAGTAAGTAAGTAGGTAAGTAAGCAGGTAAGTAAGTAAGTAGGTAGGTAAGTAAGTAAGTAGGTAAGTAAGTAAGTAAGTAGGTAAGTAAGTAAGTAAGTGAGTAGGTAGGTAAGTAGGTAGGTAAGTAAGTAAGTAGGTAGGTAAGTAAGTAAGTAGGTAAGTAAGTAAGTAAGTAAGTAAGTGAGTAGGTAGGTAAGTAGGTAGGTAAGTAAGTAGGTAGGTAAGTAAGTAAGTAAGTAGGTAAGTAGGTAGGTAAGTAAGTAAGTACGTAGGTAAGTAAGTAAGTAAGTATGTAAGTAAGTAAGTATGTATGTAAGTGAGTAAGTAAGTAAGTAAGTAGGAACCAGAAAAATACGAAACTAGATAGATGTGATTTTTGTATTTGATGTTTGTTCGTTTGTGGTCTTACATTTGCGATTGACAGAGGCCAGTTGGCCGAAGGTTTGAGTCTGTCTTCTCTGGTTATATAAAATACATATTCTGATACTATTTTCGTGCTTTTCTGGTTTTTGTTTGCTTGAAAGTGGGCAGTCGAACTTGTTTTGTAAGTAAGTAAGTAAGTAAGTAAGTAAGTAAGTAAGTAAGTAAGTAAGAAAGTAAGTGAGTGAGCGAGAGAGTGCGTGAGTGAGTGGGTGAGTGAGTGAGTGAATGAATGGGTTAGTGAGTGAGTGAGTCATTCAGTCATTCAGTCAGTCAGTAAGTGAATTGTTAAATAAAGACATGAGTAAATAGGCAAATAAACAATCAAGTAAGGAAATGGCTGATTTACTTACAGACCTTCTGACAGGCACATGGTGGGTAAATGATGGACATTTTTCCTATCACCCAAGTCAACACACCGCCACCACTGCCAGTGCTGAATCCTCCTTTGTGTGTGTATAGGCACGCACAATATCAATAACGCACCTTAAAGATTGTGTAAGTCAAGTCAGTGGCTGGCTTATGGAAACATGGAAACACCCAACATGCACGCCAACTAAACACAGAGTGTGCAGACTGTGCAGCTACATACCGCCGACACAGTGTGGGCATAAAGTGCAAACCCGCATCCGAGTAAAATCGAAAAGCTAAGGCGAAGAGAGAGAGAGAGACAGACAGACAGAGCAGACAGACAGACACAGAGAGACAGAGAGAGACAAGAGAAGAATAAAAAGAAGAAGAAGAAGAAGAAGAAGAGAAGAAGAAGGAAAAGAAGAAGAAAGAAGAAGAAGAAGAAGAAGGAAGAAGAAAGAAGAAGAAGAAAGAAGAAGAAGAAGAAGAAGAAGAAGAAGAAGAAGAAGAAGAAGAAGAAGAAGAAGAAGAAGAAGAAGAAGAAGAAGAAGAAGAAGAAGAAAAGACAAAGACTAGTATCTGTCCTAAGAAAAAAAAAAACAAATGAAACACGAAACTTCGCTACCTGATTCACGCAAAGAAAAACAAAGCGACGATGTTTCCAACCTGAACGCGACACACGCGCAAGGAAAAAATAACCCCCTTATCCATGATGACAGTCGCTCTTTCTACACTACAACATCGCTGCAACCTTCGCGCTTGAGACTTCTTGAGTGTTTTTGCCTACCAGTGGAGAGAACAGCAATCTACACTGCTGCAAGTCTGTTAGAACAAAGAAGCGAGCTTTTACGCAGGCAGACATCGCCCACTCGCCTGCCGTGCCAACTTGGGTAGGAATGAAGGAACTAAATCACGGTAGTTTTTATGTGTGGAGAAAATAAGGTGAAACTTGAAGATTTGCTGTGTTATAACGACATCTTGAACATTTTGCCTGTCAATAATGGAACGAATCCGATAATTTTCCTGTCAAAATAGGGCAACTTGAAATTTGCTGTGATAATGACGACACGAAATTTTGCTTGTGATTAATGACGACAGACTAACCACTCGAAATTTGCCTGTGTCCATAAATGGATCGAACACTTATACGAACTCGAAATTTGCCTGTGATGATGACGACAATCGAAATTTGCCTGTCATAATGACGCCACTCGAAATTTGTCTGTTATATAATGACGCCACTCGAAATTTGCCTGTGATAATGACGCCACTCGAAATTTGCCTGTCATAATGACGCCACTCGATTTTTGTCTGTGATAATGGCGGCACTAAAAGTTTGCCTGTCATAATGACGACACTCGAACTTTGCCTCACATAATGACGACACTCGAAATTTGCCTGACATAATGACGACACTCGAACTTTGCTTGTCATAATGACGACACTCAAAATTTGCCTGTCATAATGATGACACTCGAACTTTGCTTGTCATAATGACGCCACCCGAAATTTGCCTGTGATAATGACGAAAGCTTTTTCTGGAGAAATGCGGTTTATTCAATTATAGTAAAAGTCATTTGTGTCAAAAAGATTATTAGAATACTACTCATTCTCGATATCCAGCAATCGAGTGTGGTTGACAAATTGATCAATTTCGTGTCCCGGTTTGAAGACACCAACCCAATCTAACCGGCTGGAAATAGGAACCTGTTCCTTTGTTTTAGGACGAAGAAGGAACTTCAGCGAATGGAATCAAGATGATTTTGAGAGAAGATATCTTTTTCAACAGGTAAACATTCATCTGAAACTTTAACCAATGGTCTAGTATGGATGACTGTACGCAGCTCACGTAAGATAATCCACACCTACAAAGGTCTTGTGAGAGGCAAAATTCTGTAGAAAACTTTATTCGATAGACAAACAAAACATATAATGACTCTTGAGAATATTGCAACGCTGATTTATATCTATATACTCTATCCAGAGCAATCTACATTTCACACAAGGAGAGGGGGGGGGGGATCCCTTGTGACAATTAATACAATGCACTTAGCAGGCAGTGTCCTCAGTAAATTAGATCAGACAGAACAGGCGCTCTTAAACTCCACCGAAGTGCCCCAGAAGCAATGCAGGGTCTCCTGTGGTGCTTGGCCTTGTGGCGATTTCAAATCTCTGGCTTCCACAGACTTCTTGGCACTTGGACTTTGAATGATGTGTTGAGGAGCCCTCATGAGTGGCGTGGGGTCAAAACCACTAGGGTAGCGCAGAAGTTGGGGCACAAAAACTCAACGTTAATAAATGATCTACCGACAGACCTACTGACTGGGTAAAGGGTAAAGGGTAAAGGGTAAAGGTAAAGGATGGGTAAAAGGTAAATAGTTTTGCGATCTCCTTGGTCAACATCTGCCCGAGACCGTCATTTCTTTGGGTTTCTTACAAAATGAGCGCATGAATAGACACAATACAATACAATACAATGCAATACAATACAACACAATACATAACAACACTACACAGTACAATACATCACAAGGTTTCCATTTAAGATTCAGTGTCATTATCAATCCTATTTATCCCTTTGAATCCCGCACCCTGTCCACCAGCATCCTGCATTGTCAACCATGCTAGCAAAGCAAAAACTTAACCCTTCGATTCCCTCACCCTGTCCCACCAACTTCCTGCAGGAAGAAAGCTGGTGGAATATGGTGAGAGAATCAAAGGGTTAATTTTTTTGCGGTTGGTGGATGGGGTGCGGGAGTTCAAGGGTTATACAGGGACAGCAATGATTACATTTGCAGGTACAAAATATCACTTTTCCTTCTTTTAGTGAAAGTCTGATCTATTTCCGTGTAAACCTCCTAAGCTCATAGTAATTTCAATTCCTCAAAGAGATTATGGCAGCTGACAAATTTTCACAACGGTATTCATAAACTTACGAGGATTTATACTCACAAGCGTCGAATCACCGGTCCGCTGCAATAACTAGTACGCCACGACGCTTTAAGGCAACCCGACAACGTTACCTCACACATCACTTAGAATATCAGTTACTCCTACAGACGCCAGGAAGGTAAACATTCGAGACACCCCGGCATGAAAAATGAGATTATAGTACAGAAAAAAAATCAATTCTTGCCGATAAAAACTTTCAGACTTGTCCGCCTGAGATGGGTTCCTTCCCATCCATCTTTGTACGTAAACGGACTCGGGCCAGAGCCGGTAGAGTTTGCTCCCTTTTGCTCTCGCAAACAGCGTCAGGGGGGGATAATCAATGGCTAATGGTGTTAGCGCTGGTCCCAGTCAAGAAGGGCGAGCCAGGACTATTTCATTACACCCCCTGACGCTCCAGGAATAAAGAATATCAGGCAGGAAGTGGAGCACCATGGCGACTAAAGCCAAAGTTAAGACTCTTCAATTCAAAAGAGCTGTGTGTTGGAGTAGGACGAACGGGAAACAGAGAGAGAGAGAGAGAGAAGGGGGGGGGGAGAGAGTGAGAGAGAATGTGTGTGTGCGTGCATGCGTGTGTGCGTGTAAGTGTTGTGTAAAGGTGTGCATGTGTGTGCGTGTGTGTGTGTGTGTGTGTGCGCGTGTGGTGTATGCAAGTAATTACATATACTATTTTCCAGCAAAAATGAAAAACTAGTTAACTAACTTAAACAAATAAGCGAATGAATAAAATAAACAAATGAATAAATAAGTAAATATATCTAAAGTTCAAAATTTTTAGAATTTTGACCGAATGACACAATCATGAGTGAAAAGCCGTCCACCTGCACCCAAACTTATAACATGTCTTTTGAGGTATGACGGAACGCGTTGATTTCAAACTTACCATCCATAGCAGTCTATATCTGTTGATTAATGCGCAATTTGTAAGGAATATGGATGGTCGAGTAACCAAAATTTCATGTATTTTATTCCACAGTCCGGCAAAAAGTCTAAGGTTTACATTTTTTTTCCCGATTTCTGGCCAGTTGACACAGCTCAAAGCAAAGTGCAGAAGTTCCCCATTATAGTAAGGGGAATAATGAACACTAACCCAAGAGAAAAATAAACTGTTCGACTGAGCATACAAAGACAAACCAGTCAGGCTGTTGCTGATGTTGAACAAAGACATTGTGGAATGAATCTGATGCGACACAATCCACTAGTCTGTGCCCTGTGTGCTATCATTTTGACACACAGACAAAAGCTGGGCGAGCAAAAAGTCTCAAGTGGGGTGCCTTCAAAGGATTCAATTTCAGTTTCTCAAGATAATGTCTCCGAGCTCGGAACGAATTCCATAAGCGCTGACGTCACTGTTGCCATGTGATGAAGAAGATTCAAAATGATCATGGCATAAGCCTTAAGCCTGCGCATAAACCCGATGAGCTGGCAAAGTCCCGCGTGGTCCATTAGCTTAGTAGTTAGAGCATCAAAGGAAAACAACGTATTGACGCTAGACTTGAACCTGACATATCTTGACGAGACCTTTCACAGTTCTGTAGGAAATCCTTCAACTTCAGCATGGATGGAAAACGTTTAAACTAATGCTACACAGACTGTCCATGGACAATAATATCACCGCCACAGAAAACAACATCATCTCACAGATAACAACATCACTACCACAGATAACCACATCATATCCAAAGACGCCACGTCATGTCTACAGACAATGACATCAGCTTTACAAACAACCACGTCACCTTCACAGACAAGCTCGTCAACTCTACACACACCACATCGTCTCCAGACACCACATCATCTCCAGACACCACATCATCTCCAGACACCACATCATCTCCAGACACCACATCATCTCCAGACACCACATCATCTCCAGACACCACATCATCTCCAGACACCACATCATCTCCAGATACCACATCATCTCCAGACACCACATCATCTCCAGACACCACATCATCTCCAACAATGGCCACTCGGGTGGAGAAATAGTCAGATCACTAACAATTGTTTATGGTCAATACACACATCATCGATTATCTAGATATTTCAGAATATTCTGCGTACAGATCTGTCTCGTTGTGTCTTTTGTGTGTGTTTGTTTGTTTGTTTGTTTGTGAGAGAGAGAGTGTGTGTGTGTGTGTGTGCGTGCGCGTGTGTGTGTGCGTGTGTGTGTGCGTGCGTGTGTGTGTGTGTGTGTGTGGTGTGTGTGTACGTGTGTGTGTGTTACATGCGTATGTGTGTTCCTTTGTGTGTGTGTCCTGAGTCCGAATGTATGAAGACATGTGCATCTGTGTGTATGTGTGTTTATGCATGAGTGTGTGTATGTGTATGTGTATGTGTGTGTGTGTTTGCGTGTGTGTGTGTGTGTGTGTGTGTCCGTGCGTGCGTGCATGTGTGTGTGTGTGTGTGTGGTTTTTGTGTGTGTGTGTGTGTGTGTGTGTGTGTGAGTGCATAGATCCATGTATGTGAGTGCGAATATAACTTATGCTGCATGTATGTGCGGTATGTGTGCGTGTTTATGTGTGTACGTGTGTAGCGTTTGTGTTCGTGTGTGTGTGTGCGCGCGCGTGTGTGTGTGTTGTGTGTGTGTGTGTGTGTGCGTGTTCATGTATGTGTATGTAGGTGCTTTGTTTGTGCTTGTGCTTTGTTAGTGTATTATCCATCTGTGTGTGTGTGTGTGTGTGCATGTGTGTGTGTGTGTGTGTGTGTGTGTGTGTGTGTGTGTGTGTGTGTGTGTGTGTGTGTGTTCGTGTTCATGTATGTGTATGTAGGTGCTTTGTTTAGATGTAAGTGTGCTATCCATCTGTTTGTTGCGTGTGTGTGTGTGTTGGTGTGTGTGTGTGTGTGTGTGTGTGTGTGTGTGTGTGTGTGTGTGTGTGTGTGTGTGTGTGTGTGTGTGTGTGTGTGTGTGTGTGTGTGTGTGTGTGTGTGTGTGTTTCGTTTTGTTTTTCTCTCTCGATTCTGCCCTCCTGATACTTTTTTTTATCTTCACTCTTTTCATAACTTTGCCTCTGGAACTAATAAAGCTTGTTATCATTGATAACTTTAGAGGCTCATATCATACATCATCCAATCCAGGAGTCGAATGATTCTGATAACCACAACCATTCTGCGAAAAGTAAAGATACTCATTAAAGAAAGCACAATAGTTGCGAGAGAGGAGATTGATTCCGCTGACGAAAACTCTCTCTGAACTTAGTGGTCTCCGTCCAACCCATGCACATGGTTCCTTACAGGCTATAGCTGGCAGAGTTTACTCCCCCTCTGTCCTAGCAAACAGCGCCACAGGAAGATCAATGGCTAATAATATTAGCTGCTCCCAGAGTCAAGCAAGCCAAGCCGGAACTATTTCATTACAAGGAGTTGTGCTCTGGGAATAAGCAACACAATACGTTAGTCAGAAGGCAGTGATGGGGAATAAGGCGAAAAGCTAAGTGAAGAAGAAACACCCGTGTGCGGCGGTGGGACCCAGAGCCCCATGCTCGCCACTCTGGGACATCCTCCCAGCCTACGTCACAGTAACCATTTTATCAACAAAGATGGGGGGGGGGGGTCTGTCCATCGCTCTATGACCCATTTGGACAGTCATCAGTTACTTATTACAACCAGTGGCAGTGGAGAATGACAAATCCGACATACCACCAAGTGCACACCAACAATTCCCCACTGGACCAGAGAATAAACCCTTTGCCTTATCTGGGCATTCTCTATATGACAGCTGCCACCCCATCACGCGGCTCAACGTTGGTAGCGTCGGATTCACATGCTTATGATTGTGGGTTCGAATCCCGGGGTGCGCTATATTAAAACTGGCCTTATCGCTGTCCCATCTTAACATCATTGTTGTTCTGGTGGTGTCAGTATAGGATTTCATAAGTCCCCCTTCCCCCACTTCCCTGGGATGGTTATCCCCGTCGGCCATATCAACTGAGGTGGGTGTCGACGTAAAAACTGAACAAATCAATCAATCAATCGCCAACTCACAGAACTGCCAGCACTTCTCCCCTCAACACATAGCAGTTGGAAGCTCCCAACGTTGCTTTACTACAACCACTGTGTGTGTGTGTGTGTGTGTGTGTGTGTGTGTGTGTGTGTGTGTTGTGTGTGTGTGTGTGTGTGTGTGTGTGTGTGTGTGTGTGTGTGTGAGTGGCCGAGCAGGATGCTCTAGACAAAGCCCATTCTGCTTCTCAGCAAGGACTAACATGCCCCCAAGATGCCAGTCGCCGTGGTGTAGTGGTTAACCCAACGGACTACCGACTGGAAGGTTGTGGGTTCAAATCCTCATCAGTACCTTCAAAAATCATTGTGGGATTTTTCGGCTCTAACCGGCTCCTACCCAGAGTTGGGCGTGCTATGGGCTCATTCGGAAGACTGGAACCACACAGTCGAGTCTCATCCACTTCACGGATGGTCATTGAGGGTGTTGCTCAAATCTTCTGACCAACACCGCAGGTGTCTGTATCTCTCGGGCCTGGTTGACGCCAGGATATATTATGATAGTAAGCGTAGAGTACAACTCTGTCACGCAGTCTCAATCCTAGATGGAACTCCATAGCATCATGATTATCATCCACATCGACATCATCATCATCATCGCGTAATAAAAACTGTTTCAGTTTTTCTGTGGCCATTAAAGTGGCGTAGAAAATGAGACGAGAAAAAAAAAGGTGAGCACTAAGGTAACCTCCCTCAGTGCAATGATCAAAAAAACAAAAAAACAAAACAAAACAAAAACAAACAAAAAAATGCTCCCAAGATGAAGTTTTTCATCTTCCCAAAGCTGAGACCTATACTCAATGTAAACAAAGAGCCTGATGTATGTGTGGGGGTGGTTGCGGAACACAGAGAGAGACACACACACAGACAGACAGACAGACAAACGGACAGACACACAGATAGACAGAAGGACAGACAGAGACAGAGAGAGGGTTCATATATATCAGACTTCAGAATACTTTATTATTCAAGAATAGTAGCATTAAGTCCCATTGGTACTATCTTACTGCTAATCCTTGTTACTTTACACACACAATATGAGCGTAAAAATAAACCCTAACACATAAAACAAGTTATGAAAATGAGAGAGAGAGAGAGGGAGACAGTGTGTGTGTGTGTGTTTGCGTGCGTGCGTGCTTGCGTGTGTGTGTGTGTATGTGTGTGTGTATGTGTGTGTGTTTATCAATGAGTGAGTGTGTGTTTATCAGTGTGTCTGTGAGTGTGTGTGTATATGCATGATTGTCTGTGTGTGTGTGCGTGTGTGTGTGTGTGTGTGTGGTGTGTGTGTGTATGTGTGAGTGTATGTGCATGATTTTCTCTGTGTGTGTGCGTGTGTGTGTGTGTGTGTGAGAGAGAGAGAGAGGTGTGTGTGTGTGTGTGTGCGTGAGTGTGTATATGTGTGTGTGCGTATGTGTATAGTGTTGTGGGAGGGGTGGATGTAAGTTTGGTGGCGGGAGAAAGGGCATATGTGGATGGGGAGTAAGTGTATGTGATTGTGTGTGTGTGTGTGTGCGTCTGTGCGTGCACGCGCGCGCGCGTGTGTGTGTGTATGTGTGTGTGTGTATGTGTTTGTGATTGTGTGTGTGAGTGTGTATGAGTGTCTGTGTGAGTGAGTGTGTATGTGTGTGTGTGCGTGTGTCTTGGTGTGATTGTGTGTGTGTGCGTGCGTGCGTGGTTGCGTGCGTGTGTGTGTGTGTGTATGTGTGCGTGTGTGTTTGTTTGTGATTATGTGTGTGTGTTTGTATGTGTCTGTGTTAGTGTGTATGTGTGTGTGCGTGTGCGTGTGTCTTTGTATGATTGTGTGTGTGTGCGTGCGTGCGCGCACGCTCGTGCACGTGTGTATGTGTGTGCGTGCGTGCGTGCGTGCGTGGGTTGGTGAAAAGACGAAAGGCAAGGAAATGTGGAAAGGTGAATGACATTGAGAGTGCTTAACAGGTAATGCAGGCCCTGAAAATGATCAGACTTCATCACGATTCTCTCTTTCCATTTATTGATTTTCATCAAAAATGAGCAAATTGATTCAAAATAAATTGCCACACAAGTTTACGACTCTTCTTTGTTCCTCCTTATAAGCGAGAGCTGTTTCGTGAGGTCGTAGGCTGATGTGCCTGTCAACCCCATCGCTCCAACAGTTTTGGCGAGGACTTTGGCTTAAAAGCCAGACTTCCCAAGTCTCTAGCAAGACAAGAGAGACAGAAACACAGAAAGACAGAGAGAGAGAGAGGGTACTGTACAATGTAGAATGGAGGAAGTCCATTCTTCAGTTTTGAAAATATGGACTTCTTCCATTCTGCATAATACGGTACAATGAGTTCAATCAGAATCTTTTGTTTTGATGAATTGGAATTGAGACGTATATCCGGCATCATGACACTCTTGCTGATGGTTTCTAGATGTTTTGTTTCCATTGTGGAAGATCTGCTGAGCGTTCCCAGTCGTCCATTGCATCCAGCCAGAACCCCATTTCATGTTCCGGATGTCCTATCTTTTTCAGGCCACCGTTTGCTGTCTCCTGCCGTGTGGAAGGTTGTTGGAGCTTCTGGTGGCGTGTTTTTCGCTCTTGGCAGTACTGATTGCTTGTGTGATCTCTCGAAGTATTTGATTGTGCCTCCATATGTACCTTCCTTGGGTTAGCGCTAACTTTCATGAGCTCAGGACATGAATTTGTTTGATTTGGCAGAATGGGCATGCAGGGTCATATGATTTCCTCCATCTTACCAGATTACCATTCGAATGACAGAGACACAGATCTGAAGATGAAACTGATTTTAAGAGGGATCGTATGCCACAGGTCAGTCCAGCTTAGACTTCTTTGAAGTGTATTTCCCCATGTCGTCTATTGCCCCTGTTGGCCTTACTGGGTTGCCCCCTGGATTCTTTTGGTGTCCTCTTGTTTCACGTCTTGTATTATCATATCTCATTTTGCTATTAGGAGAAGAGTGGCAGGATGGTTTAGGCGTTTGTCTACCAATAACTAAACTGGAGGTTCCAGGGTTCGCTTCCCGTAGAGACCTCGACTTTTCTCCTCAGTTTGACCAGAAAATCGAACTGAACGTCTAGTCTTTCGAAAGGGGAAGAGAAACGAGTCGGACTGCGTACCTTCTTGCTGCGCACGCTTAAGATCCCACGGCAGTTGAAAATCGTGAAGAGCAGGGCACTGCCCGGCTGCCTTGGCAAAAAGACATTGGAGAGATGGGTTGATTTCCCAGGTCCCACCCCTTGAAGACCAATTAGCCTTCTTGCCTTTTTGAAGTCTTGGTTAAAAAAATGTGAATATGAATATGAATTTGAATCGAACGAGAGGGGATGGGCGCCGCCCTTGTAGTGTTGGCCCTGTGGAAAGTTGAGATCTCTGCCACCTCACTCCCCTACGACCCCGGGTTATGGAACTATCTAGGTAGGACCTCAAGACCTGGCCAGCTCATGGGTTTATGTGCAGGCTTAAGGCTTGTGCCGCGATCATTCTGGATCTTCTCCATTACATGGTTCCTGTGACGTTAGTGCATATGGAATTCATTCCGAGCGCAGAGACGTCATCTTGAGAAATTGAAACTGAAATTGAAAGCTATGCCATTTTTGTCGACCCCAAGACATGCCTGTTGGTTTGCATGCGTCCTATTATTTCTTTGATCATGAGGCTGGTGACACCATCATCACCATGCGTAGAGCCAGTACCCCTATCATCCTGTCAGAAACATTGAATTGATCACTGAATAGGACACAGTTGTTACGTAAAAATTACATTACAAACAGCCAAGACAACATCGATTATGTCAACGAAAACGGAGTTATTTCTCTCGTTCTGAAGATGGTAGTCTCCCTTCTACCCTTGCAAGTGCAGGCTAAAGCTGGCAGAGTTTGCTCCTCTCTGTCCTAGCAAACAGTAACACGGAAAGATCAATGGCAAATGATATTAGCGCTGGTCACAGAGACAAGCAGGGCAAGCTAGGACTATTGCATTACAACCACTCACGTTCTAGGAACAGGGGACATAACATTTAACGCAGAAAGGGATGTTGTACGCCAAAGATAAGACTTTTTCAAACTGTAAACGAAGAATCTGGTGTATTTGTGGAACAGTGTACAGAAGATTGGGGGAAAAGACTAACTAACTGACTGACTGGCTGACTGACTGACTGACTATGTATGTATGTATGTATGTATGTATGTATGTATGTATGTATGTATGTATGTATGTATGTATGTATGTATGTATGTATGCATGCATGTATATATGTATGTATGTATGTATGCATGTATGTATGTACGTATTATGTATGTATGTATGTATACATGCATGTTTGTATGTTTGTATGTATGTATGTATGTACGTATGTATGTATGTATCGTATGTATGTATGTATTTATCTATTTCATTTATTTATTTATTCATTCATTTATTTGTTTAACTATTTTCATCTGTTGGCAACACATCTGTAATACTTATTTTGTCAATGTATTTGTCACTCTCACACTAGACATCACCATGCCCATGGTCAGCGCTATGATTATCCAAATAGAAATACTGAGATATTCATTGAACGGATTACATATAATCAAAGGACACAACTCTTGAGAATTATCTCCCATGTTGTATAGAACGTCTGAAGTTCTATACAACATGGGAGATAATTCTCAAGAGTTGTGTCCTTTGATTATATTATAAAAATTCTCCCTGCTTCCCTCTTATTTCTTTGGGATTATATATGTTACACGGGAATTACTAATAGCTAGCTCAGAGAACAACGACTCTGTCAACGAAACATCAAGAGTTATCTCTCTCTAAAAGCTGGTAGCCTCTCTTCCACCCTTGCACGTGGTCTCGTGCAGGCTAAAACTGGCAGAGTTTGCTCCCCTCTGTCCCAGCAAACAGCAACAGGGGATAATCGATGGCAAATGATATTAAGCGCTGGTCCCAGTCAAGAAGGGGAAATCGGCATTAT
>JAPXFY010000017.1:17799460-17809460 GCA_030674185.1 Monoplex corrugatus | reverse complement strand
ACCCTTTGATTCCCTCACCCTATCCACCAGCTTCGTGCAAGAAACTGGTGGATAGGGTAAGGGAGTCAAAGGGTTGAGTTTTTGCAGTTGGTGGATAGGGTGCGGTAGTCAAAGGGTTAACTTAAGGTAACGAGCCAGTTGGCAACCAACTTTACAGAACTGAAACTTTGTAGTGGTATAAGGCTTTTGCAGTGCAAACCGAGTTTTGTTTTCATTAATTAAGAATCGGCTATGTTCCAGACAGACCTGTCAGTCGACAAAAACACATTTTATGGGAGACTGTCTACTTCCCAGGCCCACTTACTCGCTGTCCAGAGTAGATTTCATTTCCGATAGAATAAAATGTCTCCTGGAGCTCGACAGCTGATTGAAGTACCGTTAAGTGGACTGTTATGTTTGTCCTCCTTCTCCCCCACTCTTTCTCTGTCTCTGTCTCTGTCTCTGTCTCTCTGTCTCTCTGTCTCTTTCTTTCTTTCTTCTTCTTCCTTCTACTTCCTCACTCTCTCTCTCTATCTTCTCTCCTCTCTGTCTCTCTCTCTCTGTCTCTCTCTGTCTGTGTGTCTCCCTCTGTCTCCCTCTCTATCTCTGTATTTCTGTCTCTGTCTCTATCTGTCTGTCTGTCTGTCTCTCTCTCTCTCTCTCCCTCTCTCTCTCTCCCTTTGTCTCTATCTCAGTCTTGCATCAGCACGGAAAAATGTTATTATGGAGATACTATAAATATCTTGGTATTCATTTTACTACAAAACACACCTTTCAGATTTCTTGTGATAGATGATTTGATGACTACAGCAAAGAAGACAGCTCCCAAAGTTTTAAAGGGTTTTAGTAAATTTGAAAATTATCCATTGGAGATATTCCTTAAGGACAATTGCACAGCATGGTGCAGAAATTTGGGGGTCATCTGAATGCATTACAATTGAAAAGGTGCATATGTCTGCCATGAAACGGTTTTTCGATGTTGGATAGCCAACGCCAAATTAATGATTTTATACATGGTGAGTTAAGAAGGTATCATACTTATATAAATTCGATTGTGAAGTGTATTTCATACTGCAGAATGGACCAAAATAGCACACCAGGAAACCATGTAAGCTTATGAACGATTTTATTCCAGGGGGAAATTGTCAAGGGTGTCCAGTCTTCGTAATTCCCTATACGTTCACGGACTTGGTCATGTGTAAGGGATATGTAGACCAGTTTGTTCATTGTTTTAAGCAGAGATTGATAAGTGTTGCTGGCAAGATTGGAACAGTTCAATACAGATTTTCAGTGTACATAACATTCAAAAAAGTTGTTTCTAGCTAGGAAACTTTACATTTCGATGAAAATGGACATATCAATTACACATGCTCTTATGAAATTTAAACGTGTCATTTCAGATATTGCAATGTATGCAGAGTGATACAAACTCGCTGATGACAAAATGCAGTTTGTCGCTCATGTCAAACTTCCATTGAACATGAACTAGTCATTGTTACCCCATGGAAGTGAACAAGGTACAGGCCCAGGTACACTCGTGCGTGACTGTACCAGGAACGCACTATCTATAAGTGGCCAGACAGATCAAACCGTGAATGCCAAGGGCGAGTAGTTTTCTGGAAGCTACTCGTGAATGGACATGTACCGCTTATCACCATTCGTTATATATTCAGTAAACTAAAAGGGACAGTCACGCGACCATAATCGGTTGCCCAGCTAGTAAGAGAACTGAATGGTCAGTTTTCCCTAGATATTATAAACAGGTGGACGTTCCTTTAATGATCTCATGTTTGACCAACTCCAGTTTTTATGGTCAGCATAAATTTGCGTTATCTGATGAAAGAGAAAGTATTTGAAGTCAGATTGGGAAGTGTATAAAAGAAAAGGAATCCGATCCATAAGTGCTACACCACGGGAACGGCACCTTGAGACACTACACCTTAGGTCTAGAGAAAGAACAAGAGCCAGCAGTGGCTGTTTGACGCTCATCAGCCGGACTTTAATTAATATCCGCCCGAATCTCTAGCATACAAAGATGATAGGATCAACGTAGACGTTAGAATCATTGACGAACTATTAGGGAACTTAGAAAAACTGAAGAACTCTAAGGAAATTATTGAATGAGGAAACGTTTATGTATCTGACGAGTAATGCCTCGGCAAATGTTTAACAACTGTGTTACAATAAAAGAATCAAGCAGTAAAAACACAACGCGAGGCCTGGTCTCCTCTTTTTTGTATGTCTGTGCGACTTTGTAACATCATTCTTTTATCTTCGCCTGACTTAAACGACTTACGTAAAGTTTCAATTCCTTCTAGATATTGTGAAAATACAAGTCTGTTTCAGCTTTCATTGCTTTTCTCATCTAAAATTAAAGACAGTATCAAGAAAGTTGCGACAAAATCTATACAAATGTCAAAAAGAGACCTGAAGAGATTGCATCGCAAACTGAAATTTAATTGATATTTAGTTTGTGTTGCATGTTAACATGAGTTTATTTCATGTATATCACTATTTACTTATTGGAATTATGAACTTATATTTGCATGTCAGCATGAGGTGTGTGTGTGTGTGTGTGTGTGTGTGTGTGTGTGTGTGTGTGTGTGTGTGTGTGTGTGTGTGTGTGTGTGTGTGTGTGTGTGTGTGTGTGTGTGTGTGTGTGTGTGTGTGTGTGTGTGGTGTGTGTGTGTGTGTATGCTCGTGTATGTTTTGCTTAGCCTGGCGTAATTTTCGAAGATCCGATGATGGTATGCGATACATTTATCATGTCAATTCTGTATTTTTGAGTGACCTTTCGTTTGTTTAATGAGTGTGCTGTTTCAACGATATTTCAAGTATACTTGTTTTTTTCTTTTCTGCTCTTCATCTGTCGATGTCTGACTTTCTTTCTTTATAAATCGAAATAATAATGTCGTGAATTAATTTTATCTAACCACACCGTCATAGTAAAAGTTGTATGCCTTAAAACTCAAACCAAATGTCGAAGTGCTTACAGTTCGTTAAATTTCGCACTGAAGCTCACGAAAATACAACAGCGTCTAACACTTATCCTTTGACTTCCACACCATATCCACCAACTGCAAAAACTTAACCCTTTGACTCCCTCGCCCTATCTACCAGCTTCCTGCAGTAATTTGGTGGATAGTGTGAGGGAGTTAAAGGGTGCAGAAAGCCGGTGGATAGGGTGAAGGAGTCAAAGGGTTAATTGTTTGCTTTGCTGGCATTGTTGGCAATGCAGGATGCTGGTAGACAGGGTGAGGGAGTCAAAGGGTTAAACTGTTCAAAGAATAGGCAGCTAGCAATGAAGAACTGAAACCTTCTACTGAATATGGCTTGTGCTCTGCAGTTTTAAAGCTGAGTCATGTTTTCACTAATTAAGAGGGACCTAATTCCAGACAAGTTTACTGTGGTGGGCGTCTTCTTTCGTGGTCTCCTTTCCACATCCAGGGTAAACTTTATTTCTCATTGACTAAGTGTCTTCTGGCTGCCCGCGGCTGATTACGGGGAGTGCCATCAACAAGACTGCTGTGTCTGTCCTTCTATTGTGTCTCTCTGTCTGTCTGCTGGCTGTCTGTCTGTCTGTCTGTGTTTCTGTCTGTCTGTCTTGTCTTTCTCTCTCTCTTCTGCCCTCTCTCTCTCTCTCCCTTCTGTCAGTTTGTCTGTGTGTCTGTCTATATGTCTGTCTGCCTCTCTCCCTCCCTTCCTCCCATCTCTCTCTCTCTCTCTCTCTCTCACTCTCTCGTTCTCTGCGTGTAGTGTTTCTCTTTTTGTGTGTTTGTGTGTGTGTGTGTGTGTGTGTGTGTGTTGTGGGTGTGTGTGTGTGTGTGTGTGTGTGTGTGTGTGTGTGTGTGTGTGTGTGTGTGTGTGTGTGTGTGTGTGTGTATGCTCTGGGTAAGCTGTTCGGACGAATGACACCTTACCTTTTGGTTCGCTGTGGTTTAGTTTGATTTGATTTGGTTTGGTTTGGTTTGGTTTGGTTTCCTTTCGTTTGGTTTGGCATGGTTTCGTTTGATTTGGAATCGTTTGGTTTGATTGATTCTGTTTCGTTTTCTTTCGTTTCGTTTTGGTTTCTTTCGTTTCGTTTCGTTTCGGTTTATTTCGTTTCGATAACGTAAAGAACATGTAAGCTAATATAAACGCAGCAATGAAGAATTGAAATTCTTTAGTGTATATCTTTAGGCTTTTGCAATGCAGTATAAATTCTGTTCTTGTTTTCCCTAATTAAGTCTGTTCGATTCCAGACAGATCTCTGCAGAAAAAAGAAGGGAACAACCATTTAACAGTAGACTCCCTCCCTCCCTTATCCCCCTTCCCCTGTCTAGGGTAGACTTAATTTCCGATAGATAAGATGCCTACTGGCATTCGGCAGCTGATTAGAGAGCTGTTAACTGGACTGTCGTGTTGGCTCTCCGCCAGTCGGGTGTGTGTGTGTGTGGGGGGGGGGGGGTGGGGGAGATGTGGGGGTGTATAACTCTGTGTGTGTGTGTGTGTGTGTGTGTAGGTGTGTGTGGGGGGTGTGTGTGTGTGTGTTAGGGTGTATAACTCTGTGTGTGAGTGTGTGTGTGTATATGTTTCTGTTTGTGTGTGTGTTTGTGTGCGTATGTGTCTGTTTGTGTGTGTGTGAGTGTGTAGGGTGTGTGTGTGTGTGTGTGTGTGGGGTGTGTGTGTAGGGTGTGTGTGTGTGTGTGTGTGGTTGTGTGTGTTTGTGTAGGGTGTGTGTGTGTGTGTGTGTGTTTGTGTAGGGTGTGTGTGTGTTTGTGTAGGGGTGTGTGTGTGCGTAGGGAGGTGTGTGTGTTTGTGTGTGTGTGTGTGTAGCGAGGTGTGTGTGTGTGTGTGTGTGTGTGTGTGTGTGTGTGTGTGTGTGTGTGTGTGTGTAAGTGTGTAAGTGTGTGTGAAGAGAGAGAGAGAGAGAGAGAATGTGTGTGTGTGTGTGTGGTGTGTGTGTTGTGTGTGTGTGTGTGTGTGTGTGTGTGTGTTATGGTGTGTACATTAGAAAGAGACAGACGACAGAGCCAGCCAGACAGACGGGCTAAAGGTAGACAGACACATCTCAAAGCAAATAATAGTAATAATAATATTAATAATGATAGTAATAAAACAATGGTAGCAAGAATCGTGTTTAAGCAAAACTTTTTTATTTTTATCCTACGTTTGCAGCGTAGGCTAAAAGATAGCATAATCATAAAAAACAAATTCTCACACAGACACAAACAAATTCTGACCTCCGCCATGATGCTCGATTCTGTTGACGTGCTGATGACGTCATACGTTAATGGACGTGGCTGGTTCACACAAAGTTTCAGACGCATACTCAACCACTCTCTCTGTCTCTCTGTCTGTGTGTCTGTCTGTCTGTCTGTCTCTCTCTCTCTCTTTCTCTCCTTCTCTCCCTGTCCCCCTTCTCTCTCTTTTTCTCTTTCTGTCCCTCTCTCTCTCTCTCACTTTCTGTCAGTCTCTGTCTCTGTCTGTCTGTCTGTCTCTCTCAAACTCCACCACACAAACACACACACACACACACACACACACACACACACACACACACACACACACACACACACACACACACACACACACACACACACACACACACACAGACTTACACACTTACACACTTACACACGCTCACTCACTCACTCACACACACACACACACACATACCCTTTCGAATAAAGGGGAAACAAATCACGCACAAACCAGCCATCTGGAATAAAAAAAAAAAAAAAAGGGAGACAAATTACAGAGCACCAGACAAGGGGAAGAACTACAAGTTGACGCTTTGTGCTTTGATATCGCCGTGTTTTTGACAGATGAGTTTTCAGGTCTACACGCTTTCCTGAGCCATTTAGAAACACATAGAAGAAAAATGGTGGGGTTGACGGCTGGTTGATTAATTGGCTGGCTTGCTTGCTGAGTGGATGTCTGGCTGGCAGTCTGGCTAGCTGGTTAACTTGTTGTCTGACTGACTGACTGACTGATTGGTTAGCTGTCTGGTTCAGTGGTTGAGTGATATAATGACTGATTAATTGGCTGGCTGGCTGGCTGACTGAGTGGATGTCTGGCTAACTTCTTGACTGACTTACTGACTGACTGATTGACTGACTGACTAATATGGTTAGCTGTCTGGCTCAGTGACTTACCGACTGACTGACTGATTGACTGACTGATTGGTTAGCTGTCTGGCTCAGTGGTTAAGTGATATAATGACTGATTAATTGGCTGGCTGGCTGGCTGGCTGGATGGCTAACATGTTGACTGACTGACTGATTGCTTGGCTGTGTGGCTCAGAGGCTGAGTGATAGAATGATTGATTAATTGGCTGGCTGGCTGACTGAGTGGATGTCTGCCTAACATATTGACTGACTGACTGATTGTTTAGCTGTCTGGTTCAGTGGTTGAGTGATATAATGACTAATTAATTGGCTGGCTGGCTGACGTGGCTGGTCTGGCTGACTGGCTGGCTGGCTGAGTAGGGTCTTGCTGACATGTTGACTGACTGACTGATTGATTTCTTAGCTGTCTGGTCAGTGGCTGAGTGATATGATGACTGATTAATTGTCTGGCTGGCTGGCTGGCTGGCTGGCTGAGTGGATGTCTGATTGACTGATTATTTAACTGTCTGGCTCAGCAGTTGAGTGGTATAATGACTGATTAATTGGCTGGCTGACTAACTGAATGGATGTCTAGCTAACATATTGACTGACTGACTAACTGATTATTTAGCTGTCTGGCTCAGTGGCTGAGTGATATAATGACTGATTAATTGGCTGGCTGGCTGACTGACTGAGTGGATGGATGGCTAATTTGTTGACTGACTTATTGACTGACTGATTGACTTACTGATTGGTTAGCTGTCTGACTCAGTGGTTGAGTGATATAATGACTGATTAATTGGCTGGCTGGCTGGCTGACTGAGTGTGTGGATGTCTGGCTAACTTGTTGACTGACTGACTGACTGACTGACTGACTGATTGGTTGCTTAGTTGTCTGGCTCAGTGGCTGAGTGATATAATGACTGATTACTTGGCTGGCTGGCTGAGTGAATGTCTGGCTAACATATTGACTGATGATTGGCTGATTGCTAAGCTGTCTGGCTCAGTGGCTAATTGATATGATGGTTGACTGATTGATCGATAGATTGCTTGACTTACGTTTGTGGTTAATTGTTTGACGAAAACTGCATGATTGACTTATCTGATGGACTTATGGATTCAGGGTTTGGTCATCATATCAAGAACTGATTCGAAATTGACTTACTGACTGACTGATTGGCTTGACTGACTGACAATACTGATTGACTGATCATCTGGTTAACTGACTGATAAAATGACTCTTGAACTGAGCACTTTGATTCATTTATATGATGACTGACTGACTGACTGACTGACTGACTGACTGACTATGATGGCTGTTTCACTGGTTGACCAGTTTACTGTCTAATTATATATCATCGATTAGTGGACTAACTAACTCGTCGACTGGTTAGCAGATTGATGTAAGAACCTACTGGTCAGTTGATCGATTGAAAAGCAGGCTGACTGATCGGTTAACTGACTCCAATTTTGATTGGCTGGATAGATGGTTGACCAGCTCACTTTCCTGTGATTAGTTCATAGCTGCCTAAAAGACAACTGAGTAACCTGTTGGTTAGTTTACAGGTGGGTTAACTGGCTGACTGACTCGTCTGACTGACTGACCGACTGACTGACTGACTGACTGACTGACTGACTGATCGACTGACTGACTGACTGACTGACTGACTGACTGAATCGAGTTGTTTTCTATATCATATTTTTTTCTTTTTATCATGTCAGAATTGTCTGCCCTCGTAGAATGCATCAATAGCATTCAAATAGCCAATGTTCTCATTACAAGCGAAACGGGCACTTGCTATAGAAGGAAATATAATCACACACATAGACCTGCAACTCGGAGGGGGATGAAAACTGATGCAGGCAGTATGAAGGTCGGAGTTGGGTTTTGTTTGTTTGTTTGTTTTTGTTTTTTTCGGGGGGGGGGGGGGGGTATGTGAAATCCCACAGATAAGGGAAACAAATTTTAAGTCGGAGCTTGCCTTTGCCTTTCAATATCGACGTTTTCTTTACAGTTGTAATGATTTCACGTCCTGGTTTTTATACAGACATTGAACATGGTCTTGATGGTTGACTGATTCTCTGGCTCATTTTCCAGTTAACTGAGCTGTTTGCAGATGAGTGAGTCTGATGCCACAGAATCGAGCTGCCTATATGCAATAGTAATACGAAACTCTTTTGATGCCCTATGAGAAAGCACTTACGATCATTATTATTATTATTATTATATTATTATTATTATTATTATTATTATCATTATTATTATTATCATCATCATCATCATCATTACTATTATCATTATATTATTATCATTATTATTATTATTATCATTATTATTATTGATGTTGTGTTGCTGCTGCTGCTGTTGTTATCATTATTGTTATCATTGTTATTATTGTTATTGTTAGTAGTAGTAGTAATAGTGGTAGTATTGTTTTTATTATTTTCATCACAATTATTATCATTCTTTTTCTTCTTCTTTTTCTTCTTCTTCTTACACTATTATCATTTATATTATCATTATTGTTGTTGTTGCTGTTATTATTATTATCATCATCACCATCATCATCATTATTATTATTATTACCTGGTAACCGATTGAAAATTTTCCCACAACAATATGCAAGCCTGGTATTCCCAGTCCCCCTTCGCATGTAGGCACATGCAGGACATCAAATAAGCACGTTAAAGACTCTCTGTAGATCATGTCAGTGTCCAGTAGCGTGTGGAGACATGAAAACACCCGGCATGCACGCCCACCGAAGACAGAATTCGCAGACTGTGCAGCAACATACCGCCTGCGCAGTGTGCGAAAAACAGCGTGCATACATGCATCCGAGAGAAATCGGAGTGCTAAAAAAAAAAAATGAGATAAATATGATGTGTATGTGTGCTTGTGGGTTAGAAAGTTGTGTGTGTGTTGTGTGTGTGTGTGTTGTGATGTGTGTGTAGTGTGTGCTGTTGTGTGTGTGTGTGCGTGTGTGTCGTGTGGTGGTGTGTCGTGATGTGTTGTGTGTGTGTTGTGTGTTGTGTGTGTGTGCTGTGCGTGTGCGCGCGTACGCGTGCGTGCGCGGGTGTTTATGTGGGTGAGTGTGGGGTTCATTAAAGTGATATAAATCGCTCAAGAAGTTAAGTCTCTATAATCTTATCACATGCAAACTCGCCTAACTGGAATAAAAGGGAGACAAATCATGCACAAACACGCCATGTGGAATTGAAAGTGAGACAAATTATAGTCGGCAGACGAAGGGGAAGAACTGCGTGTTGGCAGTTTGTGCTGTTATATCGAGTTGTCTTTCCTTTGCCAGCAGCTTCAAAGGCATGACATGAAACATTTTGACCTTGTCTGAAGTGTTCTTGTACAGGTGTGGTTTAAATCCAATGTGTTCGTTCTAGGCAGACTGGCTGGTTCTTTAACCCTTTGACTCCCGCACCCTGTCCACCAGTATTTTGCGTTGTCACCCATGCTAGCAAAGCAACAACAACCCTCTGACTCCCTCTCCCTATTCACCAGCTTCCTGCAGGATGCTGGTGGAGAGAGAAAGGGAGCCAAAGGGTTAAATTTTTGCAGTTGGTGGATATGGTGCGGGAGTCAAAGGGTTAATTAAACAGAACCGAAGACACAGGATCTGATATCTCCAGGTCCAGTTCCAGCCCACAGCATTGGAAACTGGTTTGGTCGCTGACCATTATTTTTATCAATTGGAGAGGAGAGAGACATTGTCCAACTTTGGCGAAAATACATTAATAAATTCATAGTCGGGTGTTTTGATACGGGTGTTTTGGTCTCACATGTACACGGGCGCGGAAATGCACATTTTAACAGACACACAAATTTACACTACATGCTGCATACACACGCATTATATATATAAAATATATTAAATATAATATATATATATATATATATATATTATATATAATATAATATA
>JAPXFY010000017.1:17769460-17794460 GCA_030674185.1 Monoplex corrugatus | reverse complement strand
GTTGTGTGTAATTGTGTGTATGTGTTATCTTTGTGTGTTGTGTATTGTGTGTGTGTATGTGTGTGTGTATGTGTGTGTATGTGTGTGTGTATGTGTGTGTATGTGTTGTGTGTTGTGTATGTGTGTGTGTGTGTGTGTGTGTGTGTGGTGTGTGTGTGTGTGTGTGTGTGTGTGTGTGTGTGTGTGTGTGTGTGTGTGTGTTTGCACGTGTGTCTAAGTTGGTGTTGTTATTGTGGTTGACATTTTACATTCTAGTTGTTGTCAGGTTATATGGGGAATGAGGCAGTATTTTTCATTTGTCTGTTTGTTTGTTTGTTTGTTTGTTTGTTTGTTTGTTTGTTTGTTTGTTTGTCAGAATAAAGCCTGCATAAACCTAACTTTCAATACAACCCATACAACGTGGCAGGATTAATTCAATATTTTTTATTTGTTTGTTGTCAGAATGAAATCCAAATTTCAGAACATGGCAAATGGGGAAGCAGTTTAATGTGTTGTGTATACTGAGTTCAAGCAGTCTTATAACTATTTATTATCTTTTATATTCTGTTTTAAATTCATCATAAATTAGCCTTCAATATGTTTTATGTATTGTTTTCATGCAGTCTGAAAATCCACTGTGTTCAGGGAAACAGAAATAAGATTACTGGAAGTCGAAAAATCTCAATAGAAAAAGCTCCAATAAATCAGAAAAATGACATAATATCAAGGACTCGCTAACACACATTTCCTCCCCCCCCCCCTCCAATTTCTATGAAGTATTTAGAAGATAAGGACATGGCATATTAGAAGAGAACAGACAAGGGACATGTCAATCAAACATGGTAAAATCACAGAGACAAGATATAACATATTTCCATTAAGAGATTTGAAAACATGTTGAAATGCTGAAGAATTTGTAAAAAAAAAAAAAAAGTATAAAAAGAAAAAACAAAGGAAAAAAAAGGAAAGAAAGAGAAAACACTTGCCCCGAAATTTGTTGTTAGGATTGTTACATCTATAATAATAATAATTAATACTGAAAGAAAAGAATAGAACAAAAAAGGAAAGGAGATCATTGGTGGCAATCAACCCACCATTTCCCCAGGAATAATAATCCCAGTTTGACAGAGTTCAGATTGACCTGATGTAATGAGAACATTTGTTCCTGATCCTGATTTTTCATCTTGGCATGAAGATAGAAAAGCAATCCAACAATCCAACAACACGATTATGAATCATTGCACTTGTTCACTGACACATGGCCGCAAAACCAAAACCGAAAACGAAACCGCTGTTTGATTGATTGTGTGACTGCAATCCCTACTCCTGTTTGAGTGGAATGGAAAGAGGGAAGACTGGGTGATAGAATTGATTACCCTGTAATCATCAGCATCCTTGGGCCTTCTCCAATTTCTTTGATCTAACATCGAGTATCTGGTATTATATTAAAAATGTCTGTTTTTGTCAAAAGAAAAGAAAAAAAAAATTTTTAAAAAAAAAAAAAAAAAGAGAGAGAGAGAGAGAGAGGAGAGGAGAGAGAGAGAGAGAGAGAGAGAAACCCGATTAGAAGGTGGTAGAGTAAAAAGTGAACAGAGAAAGGGAATGTTAAACGGAAATCTGCAAGTCATGGAGATATAGAGAACATATGACTTTTTGAGAGATTTAAAAGTTGGTCTTGAAATGCTTAATATCACGTTTAGAAATTGCCCAGTAAAAGACATCATTTCACAGACTCACTGTGATGGGCATGACGTCTGGTATGATGATAAATACTGAAAGGAAGAAATAAAAAACAAAAACAAAACAAAAGAAAACTTAATGCCCAAAATGACCCATTTGTTATCCGTGCACTGTTTCCTGCAAATGATAATCTCAGCTTGACAGAGTTCTGATTAACCTGGCACAATAACTTTCTGTCTTCGTGTGACATCTAGAATAACAATAAAAACTGAAAGAAAGGAACAAAAAAAAAAAAAAGGAAAACATTCATACCTAAAATCATCGTTCAAAAAAACAACAACAAACAAAAAAACCATTGTTTTCCAAAAATTACGTTTCTACCTAGGCGTAGTTCAGATTGTTCAGACGTAAAGATAACTTGCTCTCTTCATGAGCAAGATTTTTCATTTAGACTTGCATTTAATAGAGGCAATCCAATAACCATATTATGAATCATTGGACTTGTCCACTGACACATGACTACAAAACCAAGAATCAAGATGGAAACGATGTTTGATCGATTGTGTGACTTAATCACTCCTATCCCCTTTCCTGTTTGAGTGGAATAAAGAGTTAAGGCTGTGTGGTTAAATTCATTACCTGAAATCAGCAGCAGACATTTTTGGTGCAGTTAGTTTATAAATACGACTCTGTCTCTGTATGTGTATGTGTGCGTGCGTGCGTGCGTGCGCGCGCGCGCGCATGCGCGTGTGTGTGTGCGTGTGTGTGTGTGTGCGTGCATGCGTGTGTGTGTGTGTGTGTGTGTGTATGTGTGTGTGTGTGTGTGTGTGTGTGTGTGTGTGTGTGTGTGTGTGTGTGTGTGTGTGTGTGTGTGTGTGTAAAAGATTTGATAGTCTGGTGTGCACGATTGTGTGAATGTGTAAAATCTGTTCATATACGGGTTAATTTCTATAACCTTTTCAATCATTCAAGCCTTTTCCTGTCCTTTACACTGACAAGCTCAAATTAGGTTTAGTTGATCTTGACCATCTCGTTTTTGGCAATCATAATAAAACAAACAACAACAGCAGCAACAACAACAACAAAAATCAACAAACAAACAAATAACAAAAACTGGAATATCTTCTTAGACTTCATGACATATTATTTGTATGAAATGTGCACGTTTAGACAGATAGATAGACCGACATACAGATTAGATAGATGTCTAGATAGGTAGATCGATAGATAGACAGACAGACAGATAAATAGACAAACAGACAGATGGATTGACAGAGAGAGAGAAAGAGAGAGAGAGAGAGTGAGCAGTATTGGAAGAAATTCTGCTGGGACTAGCGGCTCTGCTGATAGTGGCCAGATGATCTCCTCTCTTCCTCCCCAAGAACCGCCTTATCAGAGCTGATGGGCATGCTAACCTCACTGACCGCCATTATTAACAACTTGAAATCCAGTGTGGAAGTGAGAGGTGGTGACATTATTATTGTTGTTTTTTGTTTAAAGTCTAACCTGAATACAAATTTAAAACATAACTAATGACATTAAAACATAATACAAAACTGGGCCTATTTATATAAACCCGCTTCTGCATATCTCATTTCTCTAGAGCCAAAAATGCACTTAATACATATACCCAATTGTCAATCCTAAATGAAAATACGTAAGACTTTATCGAACATATACAGTGAATGGACCAGCTGGGCAGAAAATGATAGGAAAAAATGACAGAAAGCAAAGGAGGAAGAAAAAAAACAAAGAAAGTGACAAAAAAGACGAATTTCTAGCACAGAATTTCCAGAAGGTGGGGATAAAAGAAAGTGACAAAAAAGAGGAATTTCTAGCAGAGGATTTCCAGAAGGTGGGGATACTATTTATACTGAAAGAGCCGCCGGTATTCCCACGGGGATGAGGTGGTGACAGCACAAACTGCTTGGCATACAACACGGCTTCAAGCAGCAGCGGAGTGATCGTTCTTCGCGTCCACTTTCTTTGACACCAGACAGTAGCACACACAAACTCATCCTGGTCGTGCACGTTCTACCCCATCACCCCCATCAACCCTGTACTCGTATTGACCTCCTGGTAACAACATATCACAGCATCATCAAGCCACTTTGAAAATGGTCTTATTAACGCGACTATCGAAGCTATCATTAAACGTTGACCTCTACTTACTTTTGTCGTCTACAAGGTCAGGTCATATTTGTCGGTGAACGTGGCCCGTTTTTTTGTTTTATTTTCCAGTGGAAAAAGCCATCTCCGTCTTGTTAGTGGATTAACCATCCTCAACCTAGTGGATTGTAGGTGGCGGATGATGGATGGCATTCAGATATGGAGGTTTGCTGTGGAGTAAGTCAGGCTTACCTGGACGAGTAAACAGTCGTGGACTGACAGGCAATGGTTTCCACCAGGATGGAGCAGGATGGCATTTGACAAGACCCAACCTAGAAAACATCATTACGTTGTAGGATGGAGCTATCAGGCAGACAAGGGCTGTCTTAAGTCCTAGCCCATTGCGCCCACAAGGGAGGGGTTTATTTTTGCCATAAGCTTTGGACAGGGTATACAAAAGACGTAGAAGGCTGAAGACAGAAGTACCAGGCCTACAGGTATCATGCAATATAATGCAAATGTCTTAAAATAGAAGACTGAACACAGAAATACCGGGCCTACATGCGCCTTCAACCTAACCATGGAATCATGCAATATAACGTAAATGCCTATAGAAGGCTGAACACAGAAATATCAGGCCTACAGGCGCCTTCTGACAAACTGTGGCATCATGCAATATAACACAAATGTCAACATTGTAATCTTTTATATTGTCAGTATGGTTATAAAATCCAACCAAAATCCAACCCCTCATGCAAATCGTGAGTTTTGGAAATGGATCATTCTGCTAATGGGGCCCTGATGAAGTTATGACAGGTCACAGTTGACCAAGAACACAAAAGGAAAATAAAACGGATGAATCAAGATGAAAGGGAGGGGGTGTAGAAGGGGGAAACTGATTAGAAACAAAGAAGAAAAGGAAGAAGAAGAAGGGATTAGATCAAACACAACTGATACTGGAATGTCTGTGATCTGAAGGACAAAGATCTACAGATAGCAGAATTCACGCAAACTGACAAAACACTAGTAATGGGAATATCAGCCAGTAGATGAAAGGACAGGTCAACCAACGAAATTCATGCCAACTGTGTTTTGGTATGGAGTAGTGTGACATGGATCAGACAGACATTTATGATGCAGGATTTTTTCTCCACAAGGACGTAGCAAAAACTACTCTTGAAATTGACTTCATCTCTTAGATAATCAACTTCTCCCCAACTTCTCCCCAACATTTTACACAGTTATAATAGAAATCACCCCCCCCCCAAAAAAACAAAAACAAAACAAAAATAAAAGAATAAACAAATAGATAAAAACACACAAACAAAAACAACAACAACAACAAAATAAAAACAGAACAACATATAGCCTCCTCTGCCCACCAACATTATTTAAATATTGTCTTCATCAGCGGATATTCAAAGACAGCCTGCTCAATACACTCCAGAAAACATGTGTGACCAGGACATCTGGAAGAGGTGGAGAATAGCAACAGCATGGTGCATCACTGAACGACACTTAGAAGGAAGCCATTAAGGGAAAGACACAGCTGTACCGGGGCTGGGTCAAATATTGTCTGGACCATGTTGCGGTAACACAAATATTTATATATAGGACTATATTTATATATATATATATATATATATATATATATATATATATATATGTGTGTGTGTGTGTGTGTGTGTGTGTGTGTGTGTGTGTGTGTGTTATTATACCAATCTGAATCATTCCCCGCTTTACATGTCACAGATCGCTGGGCCAAGTGACAAGGTGAAAAGTTCGTGGGCCAGAACAACAAACCAGAGGTGATACAATTAGTGCACGTGACACACGCTGTGAAGGCACACAAGCTACACGCACACTACTTGGTAATGCCCCGTTTACACGACGTGCAACTAGCGTGCAACTAATCGGTTGCACTACCATGCAACCTATTCACAACCCCAGACGACTCCAGGCAATCGGTTGTCTGAGGTTGTCTGGAGTTGTCAGTTTTTCGGTAAAATCCCATTTTTAGTTGTACGTGTAGTTGCACGGCCGAAAATAATATTGTCCTAGAGCGATAATGTTTTCGTAGTTGCATCAGTTGCACGGCCCCAAACGGTTGTGTGGAGTTGGGAACACTTTTACACGAGTTGCCTGGAGTTGGCTGGGGTTGTAGGCAGGAAGTAGTTTCGCGCCACGCGTGCCTCCGTGACACACGCAGCGCGAGCCTCAAGAAACGGCGGGAACAGGGGAGGAGCCTAACGGTTGCACGTTTCCTTTTACACGAATGCAACTCCACACAACTTTGCGGTTGCACGGCTCCTCGTGCAACTGGTAAAACCCAGTGGTTGCACGTTAGTTGCATCCCGTGTAAACGTAGCATAAAGAAGAAAGATGGAAGGTGGGGGGGGGGGGGAATGTTGGTACAAACTGAGTCGAGAATCGTATAAAGAAAAGGGGATGTCGATTCAAATCGTTCCATAGGATTTGCCGTGTATGTGTGTGAATGTGCGTTCATGTCTGTACGTGCATGTGCGCACGTGCGTGTGTTCGTTCGTTCGTTCTTTAATTTAACGTCTTTTCACTATAAGTGATATTAGACGGACGTGCGTGTGTGTTTGTATGTGTGTGTGTGCGTGAGTGCGTGCGTGTGTGTTTGTGTGAGAGACAGACAGACAGAGCGAGAGAGAGAGAGAGAGCATGGAATTTGCTGTGTGTGTATGTGTGGATGTGCGTGCATGTCTGTGTGTATCTGTGCATGTCTGTGCGCACATGCGTGTATGTTTGTATGTGTGTGTGTGTGTGTGTGTGTGTGAGAGAGAGAGAGAGAGAGAGAGAGAGAGATTGTTTTGAAATGTCCTGACTGTTAAGTAAAATGTCCTGACCATTATGTAGAATGTCCTGACTGTTAAATAAAATGTCCTGATTGTTATGTAAAATGTCCTGACTTATGTAAGATGTCCTGACTGTTAAGTGAAATATACTGACTGTTAGTAAAGTGTCATGACTGTTATGTAAACTGTCCTGGCTGTTAAGAGAAATGTCCTGACTGTTGAGTAAGACATCCTGACTGCTAGATAAAATGTCCTGACTCTTAAGTGAAATGTCAAATGTCCTGAATGTCAAAAACAAAAATAAAAAATAAAATGCCCTGACTTTTATGTAGAATGTCCTGACTGTTAAATAAAATGTCCTGACTGTTAAATAAAATGTCCTGACTGTTATGTAAAATGTCCTGACTGTTAAGTAAAATGTCCTGATTTTTGAGTAAAATGTCCTCACTGTTATGATATTTGTCCTGACTGTTAAGAAAAATGTCCTGACTGTTAAGTAAACTGTCCTGACTGTTAAGTACACTGTCCTGACTGTTATGCAAAATGTCAAATGTCCTGACTGTCAAGCGAAATACATAAAATGTCCTGACTGCAGATTGGATGGTCATCATCATCGTCATCATCATATAATCATCATCCTCATCATGTGCCATGCCTCATGGCGCTGGCAATCGTGGTCTTCCATGCGAACTGTCTTTTATCTCTGGAAATATCTCTCCTACCCTTTCTGTTCTCATCCAATCTGCAAAACTGTGTTTTCTCCCTGAGTTTACCTGGTGCTCTTTTTCCCTCTAGATTTCCTGTTGCAACTACGTGCTGAGTTTCTCTTGCCTGGTAAATGCAACAATTCCAGTATGTCTTGACTGTGATGTTTGCTCTCTTGTAACCGCGTGACGAACAGTTCATGAATTGACCATCTGAAAGCTAACGACAGCAAGGTGGCGGCGATATTCTGTCGACATCAACGCAGTGGGGAAGGTATACGTGCTGCGTAACTTGTAGCGCTTGCGACCGGTTCAAGTTGAGACGTCTTCACTTTTGGGTACGTAGACTCAGTATTGTTTAATTTAACAGTACCTAACCCTGTAAGATGTCCATTCTGTCAACCCACCGTTCATTTTGTGGGGCTGTTTCCTCTTTAAATTTTAGGATTTCTGTACGATTAAACCCATCCACCCCAAGCTTGTGACCTACAAGCGAATGTTGAAATAATTTGATCGAAGGTTGACGATGCATTGTGATTGTTCCCAACAGCTTATAACTATAAGTATACGTAAAGGAAGTTTTGACCATGAAAACAGCTCATAGGGTAACGCCAGTGTTTTAGAATTAGCTCAGGCCTACATAATAAGCTACGCACAAAAAGTTAAGGATCACTATGAAAACAGGTGCGTAATAAACTCAGTTCGCTACTGTTATTTATTTCTCAGTCCAGCCAAATTGTTATGAATTCTTGTTCATCTGTAAGTGGGCGATGTTGTGTTAGTGCGAAAATTGCACGGGATTCTCTACTACTGAGCTTGGCCGCAAACGGAAAAGCGGAAACTTGCGAAAAAGGACCTTGTTTTGGACCGTTCTGCCTGAACACATTGCACAAGCCAGATGGAAAAACCATTATGCACGTGCAAGCACTGCTGTTTATGTGTGAGATGCTGTCTCTTGCTTGGCTTTATAAGAAGACATTCCGCCAGTAGTAGGCCTGATCTGACAATGCCTCCACGACGAAAATTGAGCGAGTTTGAGAGGGGACGAGCTGTTGCATGGTTCCAAGATGGTGTTCCCAAGCGAGAAGTGGCCAGGCGACTTCAGGTGTCCATCTCGGTCATTGTCAGACTGATTCAACGCTTCACAGCCACTGGGAGGGTCCATGAAAGACGCAGATCTGGTCGACCGAAGAAGACAAACCCACGTGAAGATCGTCTCATTGAACGACAAGCCCTGCAGACAAGAACAGCCTCTTCCAGCATCATTCGAAGGCAGCTGAGGGTGGCTACTAACATCAACATCAGCCAGCAGACCATAATGTAATGGTCTGGGGAGCCTTCATCACAGAACACCCTTGTATCATGTACAGGGTAACCTGACTGGCCTCCGATACCGGGATGAGATCCTTCGACCACTGGCTGTGCCTACACTGCAGCAGATGGGACCGACGGCTGTCTACCAGGATGACAACGCTCGCCCCCACAGGGCAAGGGTGGTCAACGACTTCCTGCAGCAGTCTGGAGTCAACAGAATGGAGTGGCCAGCATGTAGTCCCGATCTCAACCCGATTGAGAACCTCTGGGATGAGCTGGATCGCAAAGTGAGGAGCAACCACCCCCCTCCCAGGGATGCCCAACACCTCTACCAGATGCTGCAGGCTGAGTGGCAGGCGCTTCCACAGAGGATCTTCACCAACCTGGTCAACTCGATGAGGACTCGCTGCGTCGAGTGCCAGAACAGCCATGGCGGTTACACGCATTACTGAACTTTTGGGAGCATCAGAATGCCCTGTCTTGTGATTTCAATGACTTTGGGAAATCAAATTTCGATACGTACCCACTTTGATCAAATGTACACACCAAACGATTGCTCGAAATTGAAGGCAATTGTGTATCGTTATCACTAAAGCATGGAATTAAATGTTTGCCAAACTTCAACGCATTGGCTTTCTTATTTTGAAAGTTATGAATTTTTGTGCAAGTGATCCTTAACTTTTTGTGCGTAGTGTAAATGATTGTAAGGCTTTGTTTTTTTTTTAATTGAAACGGAGGGGTAGTTGATAGATGAAAATTTGGGGCTATGACTGGGGGGGGGGGGGGGGTCTCATGTGAGACGAGTTTATACAGAATAGCTAGTTCAGTAGTTGTGTTGTGATTCAGACTTTTAATTATTTGTTTACTTTATATGTTCCTTTTTGAAGGTAAGATGCATACACATGTCATTTATATGTAACCAAGATTATTCCAGTGGTAGGCTGATAAAATACCAGTTCAAAATATACATGTAGACTAGGGAAAACAGTCTGGGTAGGGCCTCGGGACCTGGCCAGCTCATGGGTTTATGTGCAGGCTTAGTTAAAGCATGTGCCACGCCCACGCCCACGCCCACGACCACGGTCACCATACACGTGGCACCAGTGACGTTAGCGCATGTGGAATTCGTTCGAGCAAAGAGACGGTATCTTGAGAAACTGAAACCGAGAGGTAGCTACTTATAATACTGTGGTCAGTGTGGAAGTCAGGAATTTGTTCAAGAGGGATTCATGGACCTCAGACAATTTCAGACAGGTTGTGCACTGCATCAGATCTGACGCACTTGTCCGGCAGACCCTTTTTGAGTTTGATCAAAACCCTTTATCCTGGCAAGGTCTTGACATGGAGATGAGGGGAAGGGGGAGGAGACAGTAGATAGGGTAAACTTAACTAAAAACTGATTTCTGATTATGTAAAATCCAACCGACGTCAGGAATTTGCCTCGCAAAACCAAAAGTGCAGTCACTTCAGTTACCAAAACTATAAAGAAACTGGTGTCAGTTCAAGGAAATGCCAATGAAAATAAAGGCATATTAATTGATATTTAAAACGATGGCACAGTGCGACGCTAAGGGCCATCCCAACTCGGCTGTTTCCGCGCGCCATGTGTTCCAAATCGAGTATTTTTTTCATTCAAATTGATCACTTGCTGACCCCATGTTATGGTTGAGCAACACTCCAAACAGTCTGATCCTGTGAGAGTCGCGTAATGTATAAATACGAGGTTCTGTAGAAGCTGTTAGAAGCCTTTGGATCTAAATCAATTGCTCATGAAATGGCAGTTTTTGATCTGTCGGATTTTAGATCAGGCTTGAATGCCTGCGTGATCTAGAATCTAATTCCCGACCGGAATCTCTCTCTTTACTTTTCAACTCTCTCCTCCCCCCCCCCCTTAGTTTTGCGCTCTGTAGCTTGATCTGTCTCTCTCGCTCTCTCGCATCATAGCATGCGTGTGTGTGTTATAACGTGTCAGATGGCAACCACGTAGATCTAGCTAGGTAAGCCTACAAAACTGAGGCACTGACTATGCTTCCTTTCAAAAAAGTAGACTTAGGCAACAGGAAGGGACGTCGGTCGTTTGTGGACGCAGTGGACGGAGGAAACAGATCGAAATCAACATGGCATAAAATATATTGTTCAACAGAAATTGACTCATTTTGTTGCCGTTGATGGATAATTTATCAAATAATGTGTATAGCCTACTGCCTTCACAGTATTCATGCTGGTCGAAGTTTAGATCACCCCTGGTCAGATTTTACATCACTTGTCGGATTTAGCATATCATAAAATCGTAGTAGGCTACCCCTTTAATTTTTTTAAGACCAGTAATCAATCACAGAAAGTATACTACAGGCATTAAGCTGCTCTAGCTAGTCTACGAAATATTTCTGAAGATTACGCATCAAAACTTGTACGTAGGCTTAACCTCGTTACCTTGTGACTGAATCGGTCTGTTTTAGTACTTTTACATCAGTTTACCCGCCTTCGCACAGCTACGAGCGTCCGTAAAAAAACAACTGACGGTTCATGGCGCTTTGACGAACGTGTGTCGATGTTACGCACCTTTGATTGGTCAACGTGTAAGATCAATAATAATCGAAACGATGCTTGTTGTGTTGTTAATGATAAGAATCATAAGTGGAGTTGCAGTCTCAAATTGCGATTCTTTCATTTTGTGCTTCACTCAACGGAAGTCGGATTTTCTGCTGATTTAGTGATTGTTTTTAACCTCTGCAAACTTCAAGGATTTAAAAAATTGCGATGATTTGGTACTTACTAATTTTCATTAAATTATTTTTTTTTTCTGTTGTGCAAAAGGCCTTTTTAATTTGTATTAATTGTGGATGAAGAGTTTATCAGAGTACCAGATGTCCATGGAACTCTCAACATTCTTCTTAGAAACTACATCTCGGCTGCCTCAATCTTGTTCTGGTTTTGCTTGCTGACTGTCCACACCTCACAACCGTATAACATTATCGGTTCCATATTACATTCAAGAACTCTCTTCCTGATGTTCATTGATAGGCATTTGTTGGTAAGGATGCTTTTCATCTTCTTGAATGCTGTGATGTGCATCTGCCATCTGGTGAAATGATCGTTCCTAGATATTTAAACTTAACAACCTGTTGCAAGGTTGTGCTGTTTACTGTTATTTTGCGTGACAGGTTTTCCTGTTTTTTTTTTACTGATCACCATGACTTCAGTCTTCTTGCTGTTTAGTTCCAACCTCTTAGTCTTATCTTTACTTTCTATTTCTAGGAGAAACTGACTCCAGCTAGGAAAACTGACTGCAGGGATATCAGGTAGGACAAACTGACTCCAGCTAGGAAAACTGACTGCAGGGATATCAGGTAGGACAAACTGACTCCAGCTAGGAAAACTGACTGCAGGGATATCAGGTAGGACAAACTTACTCCAGCTAGGAAAATTGACTGCAGGGATATCAGGTAGGACAAACTGATTCCAGCTAGGAAAACTGACTGCAGGGATATCAGGTAGGAAAAACTGACTCCAGCTAGGAAAATTGACTGCAGGGAGTATCAGGTAGGAAAATTGACTGCAGGGAGTATCAGGTAGGAAAACTGACTGCAGGGAGTATCAGGTAGGAAAAACTTCATCAGCTTGGAAAACTGACTGCAGGGAGTATCAGGTAGGAAAAACTGACTGCAGGGAGTCAGTAGGTAAAAACTGACTCCAAAACTGACTCCAGGGAGTCTGTTGAAAAACTGACTGCAGGGTGTAGTGGGTAGGAGAAACTGACAGTGACTCTGGGTAGGAAAACCTGACTTCGGTAATGTTGAAGTCTTAAGGGTATCTGGAAAGATGAAGTTGTCAAGTATGACCATGGGGCACCAGTCAACATTGTCACCGTGGGTTAGGGCAGTATGGTAGGTGTCAATCATGTGGTCAAGCTATATCCAGGTCACTGCAGATTAATAAAACAACTTGCCCTGTTGCTTGGTAAATGTGAGCCATCATCCTGAAACCAGTGCATGCTCACTGAGGAACAGCAGTCATCACCATCATCATCAGGTGCCCTGCCGCATGGCGTTGGCGATCATGGACTTCCATCGTCTCTATCTCTCGTTGCCCCCAGCATCTCCCCCACCCTCCTCGTCCCCAGCCACTCTGCAAGTCCATCCAGCATTTTCTCCCTGGGTCTACCCGGTGCTCTCCTTCCTCCAGCTTTCCCTTCATGACCAGGTGCTCCAAATCCCCCTTCCTCATAAAATGGCCTATAAATCTTGCCTGTCTTTTCCTAATCTTCCTTATGAGTGATCTGCTTGTGTCTGCCTCCATCAAGACTGTCTCATTTGTTTTCTTTGCTGTCCATGGAACTCTCAACATTCTTCTTAGAAACCACATCTTGGCTGCCTCAATCTTGCTCTGGCTTTGCTTTCTGACTGTCCACGCCTCACATCCGTATAACAGTATTGGTTCTATATAACATTCAAAGACTCTCTTCCTGATTTTAATTGATAGGCATTTGTTGGTAAGAATGCTTTTCATCTTCTTGAATGCTGTTTTGGCTTGGCCGATTCTGCCGGTTATTTCCGATGTGCATCTGCCGTCTGATGAAATGACCGTTCCCATGTATTTGAACTTATTAACCTGTGTCAAGATTGTGCCATTTGCTGTTATTTTGCATGAGGGGATTTCATGTTTTTTACTGATCACCATGAGTTCAGTCTTTCTGCTGTTTGGTTCCAACCCCATACCTTTGCTTTCTATTTCTAGTATATTCACAGGGTTTTGTAGGTCCCTTTCATTTTCTGCAATTAGCACGGTGTCATCTGCGTATCGAATGTTATCATTTTCCCTCCAACCTTTAATCCAGGGTCTTCTAGGTTTCTCATGTTTTTGCTGAAAAGTGAAAACAGATCTGGTGACAAAACACAACCGTGTCTGACTCCTCTTTTGATGTTTTGGAAAGAGCTTATATTGTTTTCTATTCTCATTGCAGCTGTTTGTTCCCAGTACATATTCCTGATTATTCGTAGATCTTTTCCATCAACATTGAGGGAATAGCAGTAGAAGCAGAAATAGACCATGATTGGTTTTTCAGTATTCAGAGAGTCATTTCTTGAAGTAACTTGTGCATTACTAGTGTACAAATTTAACTGTAAAGTTTTATAGAATAGGCAGTGGCTGGTTTTCCGTTTTCAGAGACATATATATTTAAGTAAGTTGCGCATTAGTGTACAAATTTAACTTTAAAGTGTTATTAAGTAGGCAGAGATTGGTTTTCCATTTTCAGAGAGATGTATTCCTTGTTCAGTAAATTGCACATTAGTGTACACATTTAACTTTCAAGTGTTATTAAGTAGGCAGTGATTGGTTTTTCAGTTTTCAGAGAGATGCATACCTTGAAGTAAGTTGCACACAAATTTGAAGTGTTATTAAATAGGCAGTGATTGGTTTCCAGTTTTCAGAGAGACACATTCCTTGAAGTAAGTTCTGCATTAGCGTACCAATTTAACTTTAAAGTTTTATAAAATAGGCTGTGGCTGGTTTTTCAGTTTTCAGAGAGATGCATTCCTTGAAGTAAGTTGCGCATTAGCGTACAAGTTTTAACTGTAACGTTTTATAAAATAGGCAGTGGTTGGCTTTCTGTTTTCAGAGACTCGGAGAGACACATTCCTTGAAGTAACTTGTGCATTAGTGTACAAATCTGGAGCGTTATTAAATAGGCAGTGGTTGATTTTCATTTTTCAGCGAGATGCATTCCTTGAAGTAATTTGCGCATTAGTGTACAAATTTAACTTTAAAGTGTTATTAAATAGGCAGTGATTGGTTTTCAGAGAGACTCATTCCTTGAAGTAAGTTGCGCATTAGCGTACAAAAATTTAACTTTAAATTGTTATTAGATAGGCAGTGATTGGTTTTATGTTTTCAGAGAGATGTATTTCTTGAAGTAACCTGCATATAAGTGTACAGATTTAACTTTAACGTGTAATACTATAGGCAGTGGTTGGTTTTCAGGGAGACACATTCCTTGAGGTAATTTGCGTGTCAGTGTACAAATTTGACTTTGAAGTGTTATTAAATAGGCAGTGGTTGGTTTTCAGAGAGATGCTTTCCTTGAGGTAATTTGCGCATTTGTGTACAAATTTAACTTTAAAGTGTTATAAGATAGGCAGTGACTGGTTTTTCAGTTTTCAGAGAGACACATTCCTTGAATTAAGTATGCATTAGTCAGTTGAACTTTAAAGTGTTATGAAATAGGCAGTGATTGGTTTTCTGTTTTCAGATAGACGCGTTCTTTGAAGTAACTTGCACATTAGTGTACACATTTAAATTTAAAGTGTTCTGAAGTAGGCTGTGGTTGGTTTTCTGTTTTCAGAAATGTATTTCTGGAAGTAAATTGCACTTAGTGTACAAATTTAACTTTAAAATGTTATTAACTAGGCAGTTATTGGTTTTTAGTTTTCAGAGAGATGCATTCTTTGAAATGACTTGTTTCTTAACCATTTGTGATCGGAGACCATTTGTTTTAGAACTAACAATTGTGTTTTTTCCTGTTTCAGACAGAGGATTCTACCTGAAGAGTGATGGTGGACTGGCTTCATTGATGGATGCCACACAGATGGGTAACAAAAATATAGAAATGATAAAAGAAAAGTTGAATGTATAAAAACAAAAAAACAAAAATGCTGTGTTTTGTGTTGTTGGTTCTTATACGCAGTGTATCAACTATCATATATTTGTTCATTCTTTATTGAATTAAATTTAAATTTTTTTGGTATGTTTTTACAGTTTAATAATGATACTTGAGCTAATAGAGTGAGATTAAATTCAGGAAGTAATTACTGGATTATGTGCTTGACAGTTTGCCCTTATTATTCAGGTTCAGGTTTTGAAGGAATCCTTGGATTTCCTGTGATATTTTTTTCTGCCCCATTTTAACTACGCTGCCTGGATGGTGCAGAAGTTGGGGCATTTTTTTTTTTTTTTAATAATGTGATGATGATGATGTTCATGAGGATGATAATCATGATGCTATGAAGTTTCATCTGGGTTGAGACTACGTACAGGGCTGTACGGTACACTTACTGTCATAATATATCCTGGCATCAACCAGGCCTGAGAGATACAGACTCCTGCAATGCTGGTCAGAAGATTTGAGCAACACCCTCAATGACACATCTGTGAAGTAGATGAGACTTGACTCTGTGGTTCCAGTCTTCCCAATGAGCCCATTGCACACCCAACTCTGGGTAGGAGCCGGTTAGAGCTGATAAATCCCGCAAGGACTGGTGGGGATTCGAACCCACAAATTCCAGTCAGTAGTCTGTTGCATTAACCATATTTTCTGTAATAATACTCGTAAAGCTGCTTTCGGGGTTGCATGTGTTTTCACTGATGATATGCAGATTTCTGCATTTAGGGGATGAGTATATGCCTTTTTAAATATTTTTTTTTATAATAATTGGATTTCTGCACTAAGTGGATAAGTACATGTATTTTTTGTGAAAATACATTTCTGCATTTAGGGATGAAAAACCAACTTATATTTTCTGTGATAATACTCAGAGCTCTGCATTTAGGGGATTTGTACATGTACTTTCTGTGGTCATATTCAGATTTCTGCATTTAGGGGGTGACTACATGTACCTTCCTGTGGTGATGTTGGGGGCTCTTTTAGTATAAATAGTATCCCCATCTTCTGGAAACTCTGTGCTAGAAATTTCCTGTTGAAGTCTTGTGTCTGTTTTGAAACGGTTCTACACAGCTGGGCTTAAAAAAACCCCAGTAACAATAACAATAACAAGGGGGATAAGTACATGCACTTTCTGTGGTCATGTTCAATTTTCTGCATTTATGAGATAACTACATATACTTTCTGTGATCATATTCAGATTTCTGTATTTAGGGGATAACTACATTTCTGTGCTCATATTCAGATTTGTGCATTCAGGGGATAACTACGCGAACTTTCTGTAGTCATATTCTGATTTCTGTGTTTAGGGGATAACTACATGAACTTCTGTAGTCATTCAGATTTCTGCATTTAGGGGATAACTACATGAACCTTCTGTAGCCATATTCTGATTTCTGCGTTTAGGGAATAACTACATGAACTTTCTGTAGCCATATTCTGATTTCTGCATATAGGGGATAACTAAATGTATTTTTTGTGGTCATATCGAGATTTCTGCATTTTGGGGATAACTACATGAACTTTCTGTAGTCATATTCTGATTTCTGTGTTTAGGGGATAATACTTGTACTTTGGTCATATTCACTAATTCAGGTTTCATCATTGAGGGGACAACTACATGTACTGTGCATGGTCATATTCAGATTTCTGCATTTAGGGGATAATTGCATAAACTTTCTGCAGTCATATTCTGATTTCTGCATTTAGGGGATAACTAAATGTATTTTTTGTGGTCATATTCAGATTTCTGCATATAGGGGATACCCCCCCATGGGGATGCCAGGAGCTCTTTGTATCACCACTGTCAGGAAATAATGTGCTAGAAATTTGCTCTTTTTTGTCACTCTCTGTGTTTCTGCCTTGTTCATTGGCTTTCTTTGATTTTTTCCGTCACTTTCTGCCTGGCTAGCCCATTCACCTGTGTGTGTTTGATAAAGTCTTACCAGCTTTCTCTTAGGATGGATAATTGGGTACATGTATTAAGTGCTTCTCCTTATATTATGTGTGTAAATGCATTAATATGTGTACTTATGTTTTCCCTCTTGTTTTTCCTGTTGAAATATTGTGTATGTTTTGAGATGGTTATAGCCTGATATGATTCTGCACAGTTGGCTGGTCTTTAAACAGAAATATCAATAACAAATGGGATAAGTACACTTCCTGTGGTCATATTCAGATTTCTGTGTTTAGGAGACATGTTTTTTGTTTTGAATGATAATGAAATTTTTGCATACTGATGTTTTTGCATTCGGGGATACATACTTGTATTTTCAGGGCTGATAGATTTAATATATATGCTTTAGAGGATAAGTACTTGGATTTCTACCCCTGTGGGATCTATGATGTCTAAAGTAGGCTGATTCCATTGATCTGGGATGCTTCTGATAGACTGGTTCAATAGGCTATTGTACTGTGATGCTTCTGATAGACTAGTGAGCATTCTCAAAGGTGATTTATCCATGTTGTTACTAATTAGTCCTTTTGTTTCCGTGTTCTACCATGCTGATTCAACCAGGTAACTTTATCGTGTTTGATTTCACATTCTTCATCATTGTCATGTGCCTTGCTGCATGGTGTTGGCAGTCATGGCCCTCACTGCTCATGGCCTTCCATCTATCTTTTGTCACTGCAAGTACAACTCCCTCCTTTTCTGTCCTCATCTACTCTGCAAAACTGCCAATATTTTCTTCCTAGGTCTACTTCATCATCATCATCAGGTGCCTTGCCGCATGGCGTTGGCGATCATGGACTTCCATCTGTCTCTATCTCTTGTTGCCTCAAGCATTTCTTCCACCCTCTTTGTCCTCAGCCACTCTGCAAGTCCGTCTAATATCTTCTTCCTGGGTCTACCTGGTGCTCTCTTCCCCTCCAGCTTTCCTGTCATGACCAGGTGCTCCAATTCCCCCCTCCTCATAAAATGGCCTACAAATGTTGCCTGTCTTTTCCTAATCTTCCTTATGATCTTCTTGTGTCTGCCTCTATCAAGACTGTCTCATTTGTTTTCTTTGCTATCCATGGAACACTCAACATTCTTCTTAGAAACCACATCTCGGCTGCCTCAATCTTGTTCTGGCTTTGCTTGTTGACTGTCCACGCCTACTTAGTATTCTTTTTCTCTCCAGCTTTCCTGTTTCGAGGTGCTCTAGTTTCTTGTGCCTCTTAAAATGCCCTTTATATGTTTTTGTCTTGTCCTAGTCTTCATGAATGTTCTTTTTGTGCTTGCCTCTTTCAGGACTGTCTCGTTCGTTTTCTTTGCTGTCCATGGAGCTCTTATTTAATATTCTTCTTAGAAACCGCATTTTCAGCTGTCGTAATCTTTTTCTGACTTTCCAAGCTTCGCATCCATAGGGCAGTATCTATTCTATATAACACTGAAGAACTCTCTTCCTGATGTTAAGTGAAGGCATTTGTTGGTAAGAACGCGTTTCATCTTCTTGAATGTTGTTTTAGCTTGGCCAATTCTACTGGCTATTTCTGGTGTGCATCTGCCATCTGGGGAAATGAGTGTTACTGGATATGTAAACTTATCAACCTGTCTGAGTGTTGTGCCATGTGTGTGTGTGTTTTTTGTTTTGTTTTGTTTTTTTGCATGAGGGGTTTTCTTGTTTTTTTACTGATTATCATGACTTTAGTCTTCTTGGTATTTAGCTCCAGCCCTTTATTTCTGCTTTCTATTTCTATTGCACTGACAAGATTTTGTGGGTCTTTTTCATTTTCTGCAATAATGATAGTGTCATCTGCATAATGAAGATTGTTTAGCATTTTTCCTCCAACCTTTATCCTGGGACATTCTAGGTTTTTGATGATGGTTTTGCTGTAAAGTGAAAACAAATCTGGTAACATGCCACATCCCTGCCTAACCCTTCTTTTGATATTTTGCAAAGAGCTTATATATCACTTTCTAGTGTCATTGCTACTGTTTGTTCCCAATATATATTCCTTATCATTCTTAGATCTTTCCCATTAGCATTGAGCCTTTCTATTGGGTTGATCAGTTCTTCATGTCTTATCTGACCAAAAGCCTGAATATAATCAACAAAACTTAAAATAAATCCTTTTTCAATTCAGTTGATCTTTTTATGAGAGTTCTTAAGATGTAAATGACACTAATAGTTCATTTTCCTGCAATGAATCCACATTGTTCTTCTGCTGTTTCTGTTTTGATTTTGTTCCTTGTTCTCATAATGATTATTCTTAATTGAACCTTTGTTGCATGGCTTATCAAGCTGATTGTATGATGGAGTTCACATTCTATAGGCCCTGCTTTCTTTGGAAGCACAGTGAAAATTGATTTTGACATATCTTTAGGGATTTTTCTGGTGTCATAAGTTTCCTTCTTTAAGATGTATTTGGCGTAAATAATTCCTTTCCCTTAAGTAAATCCATATTGTTCTGCTTTTTTCTGTTTTGATTCTGTTCCTTGTCCCCATCATGAATATTCTTAATAGGATCTTTGTCGCATGACTCGTCAGATTTCAGATTGCTAACATAGAATTTTGGAATTAAGCAGGAAAAGTGTGTTTTAAATGGAGACCTCTTAACCATATCATAAAAAATGTCTTCATTTCTAAAAGTAAAGAGTTGGAAACATTAAAACCATATAAATATATAAAAGTAGCGAACGGTATGATGAAGAAGCCTGACATTCAATTTCCACTCATAGAACATGTAAGTCTGTTAAACTTTTGCTGTTGATTAAAATTCTGATGACCAAGATTTTTCCCTTTGAAGTCATGAAACTGAAATTACATATAGTGAATTCAAACAGGTGTGGTTTGTAAAGCATTGTTTTGGGTGTGATGATTTCATGATATTTATTACATTAAAAACATACTACAGAAGAATAAAGGCATCAAGAGTAAACTGTTGACTAAATTGACCTTTGTAATGATGTCACATGATGATGATTGTAGAATATGCTGGATGAAAAAACGGAGGTGGTCTTTCGGAATTGATCCTTGTCATGTAAAAGACAGTCGGAGGAAAGCCTTTAATCAGAAAGGGAGAAAATTGTGCCATCCCCCCTCCCCCCCTTTTTTTTTTCCCCACCAGATGGAGAGGAATTTTGTTGGAGGATGTATTTGGAGATGGTAACAAAATTGATTCTGAGAAGAAAACGGCAAAATTGTGCATGTGTGTGTGTGTATGTGTGTGTGTGTTTCACTATTGGTATTCTGTGTAATTTTGTTTTTTGTTTTGATAATGTAGTGTTTACACAGAGAGAGAGAGTGGGTGTAGGTGTATGAGTGATTGTGTAAGCATTCTTTTTTCTTTTTTTATTTACTTGTTTGTTTTTGTTAATGTTATGAATGTAAGAATTTTTTCCCCAAAGATATTACTATCTGTGTGTGTGTGTGTGGTGTGTGTGTGTGTGTGTGTGTGTGTGTGTGTGTGTGTGTTTTGAGAGGTAATTGGTAATAATGACAAATTGATGCTGAGATGAAAGTGGACAAAGTGTGTGTGTGCGTGTGTGTGTGATGTGGTTGTGTGTGTGTGTGTACTTTTATTTTATTTTTTTGAGAGGGTGGGGGTAATTGGTGATAATGACAAATTGTCACTGAGAGGAAAATGGGCAAGTGTGTGTGTGTGTGTGTGATTGTGTGCGTTTTTTTGTTTTGTTTTTGTTTTTGTTTTTTGAGAGTGGGTATTTTTTTGGTATTTGTGTGTTTCGTTATTGATATTAAAGTGTGTGTGTGTGTGTGTTTCCTGTGAGTGTGACAGCCCTTCAGAAGCTGTGAGGGGTATATAATAATAATAATAATAATAATATAATAATAATGATATATTTTATTTATATGTGTTGATTTTCATATCAGTGTGATTCTGATGAACTTTGTGTTTAAGCTGATTGTGGGGGAGAGAGTCTGTATATCATTATTATTGATATTGTCATTATCATGAGTATATTCTTGGTGTGATGATGAAGATGATGATCATCATTTGTATCATTTCTTCCTGCCTTTCCCTCAGAGAGTTGAAACAAAGTGTGTGTGGGTAACTGGAGAGAGGTTGATACCAAAAATGGTTGATACCAAATTGAGACGATATATGCAAGTCTGAGATTGATATCTCTGGAGACTGTGTCAAAACATGTCTGTTTTCTTGGCTATTAGAGTATTTATGGATGCATTTTTACATCTTGTATGTTCAGGGACAGCTGACAGAAAGCTGTAGACTGTGTAAAGTCAGATCATACACCTGTCTTTGGCCAGTTTAACCTTTTGACTCCCACAGCATGTCCTGTGTCAACCATGCTAGCGAAACAAAACCTAGGCCCTTTGATTCTCTCACCTTATCCACCAGCTTCCTGCAGGAAGCTGATGGATAGTGTGATGTGTCAGAGGACCAAGTTTTTACAGTTCGTGGACATGGTGTGGGACTCGAAGGGTTAAAGACAGTAGTTGAATGTAAAATGTCAGGTCATATACCTACCAAGAGAAATAAAGTGGATAGTTTCTTTTCTTTTTTCTTCTTCTTTTTATTGCACTGTACTCGCATTTAATTTCCTTTTCCTATCATAATTTTCATCTCATATGTATGTTTTTTTTTTCTTTCATAAGAGTGTTTATACTGTATATTTCTGGGCTCTCTGGGTTTATGGATGGATCTTTACAGTCTTTTGTTTTTCTTCGTGAAATTCAGAACTTGACAGTAAATGGTTAACTCCAGTGACATGTCTGTTTTAGAAAAAAAAAACTGTTGATTGACTCATTGCTTTGATGACAGAATGGGTCCCTAGAAAAATGTCTTGGCTATTGAAAGATGCAATGTAACTGCTGGTGTCAATATTGGATCAGCATAAAGATTTGATTGACCAGATCAGATCCTGCTTGTGTGTAGTTTAAAAATTGTGGGGGAAACATTGGATCAGTACAGAGATTTTATTGACCAGACTAGATCTGCTTGTGTTTACTGTAAAAGTTAAGGGGATACATTTTGTGCTGATGTCAAAGTGAAGATTTGTTTTTGTTTTTTTGAAGATTGATCATTTGACCATGTCTTTAGTATTGTGTGTGACTGGTGTGTGTGTGTGTGTGTGTGTGTGTGTGTGTGTGTGTGTGTGTGTGTGTTGTGTGTGTGTGTGTGTGTGAGTGTGTGTGTGTATACATGTATCTGTGTGGGTGGGTGTTTAACTATCATATATATATATATATATATATATATATATATATATATATATATATATATATTATATATGTATGTATGTATATAAATATATATATATATATATATATATATATATATATATATAAGCTACGCACAAAAAGTTAAGGATCACTATTAGAAAACAGGTGCGTAATAAACTCAGTTCGCTACTGTTATTTATTTCTCAGTCCAGCCAAATTGTTATGAATTCTTGTTCAGCTGTAAGTGGGCGATGTTGTGTTAGTGCGAAAATTGCACGGGATTCTCTACTACTGAGCTTGGCCGCAAACGGAAAAGCGGAAACTTGCCGAAAAGGACCTTGTTTTGGACCGTTCTGCCTGAACACATTGCACAAGCCAGATGGAAAAACCATTATGCACGTGCAAGCACTGCTGTTTATGTGTGAGATGCTGTCTCTTGCTTGGCTTTATAAGAAGACATTCCACCAGTAGTAGGCCTGATCTGACAATGCCTCCACGACAAAAATTGAGCGAGTTTGAGAGGGGACGAGCTGTTGCATGGTTCCAAGATGGTGTTCCCAAGCGAGAAGTGGCCAGGCGACTTCAGGTGTCCATCTCGGTCATTGTCAGACTGATTCAACGCTTCACAGCCACTGGGAGGGTCCATGAAAGACGCAGATCTGGTCGACCGAAGAAGACAAACCCACGTGAAGATCGTCTCATTGAACGACAAGCCCTGCAGACAAGAACAGCCTCTTCCAGCATCATTCGAAGGCAGCTGAGGGTGGCTACTAACATCAACATCAGCCAGCAGACCATAAGGAACCACCTTCATGGGTTTAACCTCCGTTCTCGTCGCCCAGCTGTACGGCCACGCTTAACTCCAGCCCATAGGGCAGCACGCCGCGCCTTCTGCAGACGTCACGTGAGGTGGACACGTCAGCAATGGTCCCAGGTCCTGTTCAGTGATGAATCACGCTTCACCATGAACCACAACGACGGCCGACTGAAGGCTGAAGGTCTGGAGGCGCCCAGGGCAACGCTTTATTGACACCACTGTCCAAGAAAAGGTGGCCTTTGGTGGAGGTTCTGTAATGGTCTGGGTGGCCTTCAGCCTTCACCACAGAACACCCTTGTATCATGTACAGGGTAACCTGACTGGCCTCCGATACCGGGATGAGATCCTTCGACCGCTGGCTGTGCCTACACTGCAGCAGATGGGACCGACGGCTGTCTACCAGGATGACAACGCTCGCCCCCACAGGGCAAGGGTGGTCAACGACTTCCTGCAGCAGTCTGGAGTCAACAGAATGGAGTGGCCAGCATGCAGTCCCGATCTCAACCCGATTGAGAACCTCTGGGATGAGCTGGATCGCAAAGTGAGGAGCAACCACCCCCCTCCCAGGGATGCCCAACACCTCTACCAGATGCTGCAGGCTGAGTGGCAGGCGCTTCCACAGAGGATCTTCACCAACCTGGTCAACTCGATGAGGACTCGCTGCGTCGAGTGCCAGAACAGCCATGGCGGTTACACGCATTACTGAACTTTTGGGAGCATCAGAATGCCCTGTCTTGTGATTTCAATGACTTTGGGAAATCAAATTTCGATACGTACCCACTTTGATCAAATGTACACACCAAACGATTGCTCGAAATTGAAGGCAATTGTGTATCGTTATCACTAAAGCATGGAATTAAATGTTTGCCAAACTTCAACGCATTGGCTTTCTAATTTTGAAAGTTATGAATTTTTGTGCAAGTGATCCTTAACTTTTTGTGCGTAGTGTATATAATGTATATATGTATATGTACATATGTTTGGATGTGGGTGTTTGTTTTTTTTGTTTTTTTTTAGGGCAGGTGGGCGGGTATTGTTTGGTATTTGTGTGAGTGTTATTGATATTTAAGTGTGTGTGTGTCTGTGGTGTGTGTGTGTGATTGTGTGTGATCCCCTGTGGGATGCCAGGGCTCTTTCAGTATAAATAGTATCCCCAACTTCTGAAAATTCTGTGCTAGAAATTTCCTCTTTTCTGTCACTCTCTTTGATTGTTTATTCCTCCTTTGCTTTGTCATTTCTTCCTATCATTTTCTGCTTTGCTGGTCCATTCACCTGTATGTGTTCGATAAAGTCTTGCATACTTCCTCTTAGGATTGATAATTGGGTACATGTATTAAGTGTATTTTTGGCTCTAGAGAAGTGAGATATAAAGAAGCAATTTTAGGTAATGTATGCCCGTTTTTATATGTTTTTGTGTCCTTCTGAATGTTTAAATTTGTATTAAGGTGTGTTTTTTAAGTCCCCTGTGTGATAAATTGGACGGATTGGTCAGTGCTGGGGGCATCTCCTTAGATTATGTGGGCGAATGAATTGATGTGTATTTTTTTTTTTTTTTTTTTTTTTTTTTTGCTATTGAAGTTTTGTATGTGCTTTGAAACGATTATAGCCCTGATATGGCTCTACACAGTCGGCTGGGTTTTAAACAAAAATGATAAAAACGCAAAACAAGTGTGTGTGTGAGTTTGTTTTCTTAGGGCAGGTATTGTTTGATATTTGTGTGAGTGTTTTGTTATTGCTATTAAAGTGTGTGTGTGTGTGGAGAGGTGGGGGTGCGTGTGTGTGTGTGA
>JAPXFY010000017.1:17744460-17764460 GCA_030674185.1 Monoplex corrugatus | reverse complement strand
ACTCATACCATGAGTTGTTGATGTTTTTTTTTTAAACTGTGGACATGGAACTGCATAGTGCCGTGAAGTTTGTGTTCAGTTAGACAGAAAATTGTTAGATTAGGAACTTTTCCCATTAGATTGTGATTTGTGATTATAAATTGTGGTTTGAGATTACAAAACTACAAACATTTGTTACGCATTATTGTATTTTCCATAGACTTCAGTAAACTTGTGATGCACAATTAGTATCTGGGCTGGACAGTAGGTTTTCAGTACAACATCATTGAAATTTGCCCCATAGTTAAGTAAATCTTGTCAGAATATTAACAAGATGAAAGCAAAGCAGTGTCGCCCCAATGAGCAGAAGTTTTCAATCCCTGTTGTCGAAGTGTTCACAAAATTCACGAATAGCGATTTCACATGATGTACAAAAAGCTGGCACACTATAGGTGGCAGCACACTCAGGCTAGTTGCATAATGGGAAGATGTGCCGTCCACCAAGAGGCCAAGGTACTGTAGATGGCCTAACAGTCAGGCTGGTTTTGTGATGGGAACAGTGAAGTATTGACTTGGATCTGACATGACGTGCAACCATCAAGAGCCCAGCACACTGTAGGTGGCAGCACACTCAGGATGGGAGTGCTGCTGCCTTCAGGCTGGTTTTGTGATGGCAGCACAGAGGGGAGTGTTCCCATCTTCAGGCTGGTTTTGTGATGGCCTAGATTTGACATGACGTGCAACCATCAAGAGCCCAGCACACTGTTGGTGGCAGCACACTCAAGATGGGAGTGCCGCGGCCTTCAGGCTGGTTTTGTGATGGCAGCAGTCTAGTGCTGATGTAGCCCAGCACACTGTAGGTGGTAGCACACATATAGGAGAGTGACCTTAACCTCAGACTGGTCTGGTGGGCCGTGTATTGGGACTATGCTGACATTTTGAGTGTGCAGCACATTGCTGTTGGGTCAGATCATGGCTGTGGTGTGCCATTTGGTAGTAGCAGCTTGTGGATATGGAAAAAGTCCTTTGTTGCTGCTTTCATAGTGTTTGTATTTACAGGTTTGTGCTAGGTCAGGTGGAAAGAGAGGAGAGGAAAAATAGGAAAAAAGAAAAATAGGGAAAAAGTGAAACATTCAATCTGTTAGCAAGGTGGAAGAGAAGAATGTATCCCATACAAGAACAGAAAGCAGCACAGCAACAACCACAAATACATGCCTATGACAGTTCCTGGACCAGTTTTGTGTGTATGTGTGGAATGGGTGTGACCGTGCTGATAAAAAAAACAACAAAAAAACAAAAACAAAAAGAAAGGAAAACAAAAAGAAAAAAAAAACAAAGAAAAGATGTCAGAAAAAGGAAAAAAGAAAAAACAAAACAAATGAGCAACAACAACAAAAAAAGAAAAAGAAAAAAAAAAAAAGACCATACTGTGTAGATTGCAAACCTGTTTCTAGCAGGATTTTTGGTGGTTCATGACTGGCTGCTGGCAGCATGGGACACCAGCAGTATTGACACTGTGTGCTGTTGACAGGCATGGGGGACATCAGCAGCAACATTGTGATCTTCACTGCTTCTTGGTGGATTGTGTGAAATGTGTGAAGTGACAACAGAATTATTGTGATCTTTTAGTGCATCATAAGTGGTGTGATGTGCATGTATTTGTGTGAAGGCTGAACTTGTGTGCTCCATGATCAGTTTTGTGAAGGCTGAACTTGTGTGCTCTGTGATCAGTTTTCCCCTATCTCTTTTCGTCTCTTCTTTGTCATAAACATCACCTTTCCTTCAGCATGTTCAATATCTAATTGGTAATTTACATTGTTGGCTCTCTCTTTCTCTCTCTCTCTCTCTCTCTCTCTCTCTCTCTCTCTCTCTTCTCTCTCTCTCTCTCTCTCTCTCTCTCTCTCTCTCTCTCTCTCTCTCTCTTCACAGGATATTGATATGAATTTTTTTTCTTGCCGTTCTTCCCATGTCATTTTCTATTTGAAATTTTTTTTTTTACTGTATGTGGTTTCTGTATGTGCGTTTTTTTTTTTTTTTAAGGGGCATGTAATATTTGTGTGTGCATATGGTGTGTGTGTGAGTTATGTTTGTGCGCTGGTTTTTTTTCTTTGACATATCATATGTGTGGTCTTGTATTCTTTTTTTTTTTTTCAATTCTTGTAATGTAATGTATGGTTTCTCATTTTGCTGGGCATGGGACATTGGGGAGGGAGGGGTATGGAGGGGGGGGGGGGCTGTGTTTATGTGGAGATGGGCATGAGTGTGTGTGTGTGTGTGTGTGTGTGTGTGTGTAGTTTGGTGCACATGTTCCCCTGTTGGGATGCCGGGGGCTCTTTCGGTATAAATAGTATCCCCACCTTCTGGAAATTCTGTGCTAGAAATTTCCTCTTTTCTGTCACTCTCTTTGTTTCTGCCTTGTTGCCTTGCTTTCTGTCATTTCTACTTATTTTCTGCCTTAATGGTCCATTCACCTGTATTTTTTCGATAAAGTCTTACGTACTTTTTCTTCGGATTGATAACTGGGTACATGTATTAAGTGCATTTTTGGCTTAAGGAGGTGAGATATGCGGAAGCAATTTTAGGTAATTTATGCCTGTTTTTATATATGTTTTGGTGTCCTTATGTATGCTTATATTTGTATTCAGGTGTTTTTTAAATCTCCCCTGTGCGATAAATCGGACGGAATGGTCCTACGCCGGGGGCATGTCCTTAGATCATGTGCGTGAAATGCATTGATATGTGTACTTAATTTTCTTTTCTTTTTTTTTCCTGTTGAAGTTTTTTGTGTTTTGAAGCGGTTATAGCCCTGATACGGCTCTGCGCAGTCGGCTGGGCTTTAAACAACAATAAAAGAAAGAAATGGTGCACAAATACACTGATTCTTCTCCTGATGAGTCTGCATTTTGAAAAAGTACAAGGAACTTTCCTTAAGTTATAAAATGATATGCGAGATAAAATCCAGAAAGAGAGAAGGAAAAAGACATTTTCCATGATGCAGTTAGTAGAAGCCTAAAATAGACAAAAAAGACAACAAGGAGTTCTTAGACAAGAGATCAGACAAGAATCACAACAGAAAAAACTGAAGAGCAAGGAAGTCTCCTTATTACAAAAAATGGAAAACTGACATAAAAACATAAAGCAGAGAGATGGTGTAGCTTCAAGCACAGCTAAAATTAAAGAGTGACTCACAATTCATGTGGGGACAATTTGATGGACCACCTCTTCTCCTTAAAAAACAAAGAAACAAAAAATAACAACAGCACTGAAGGAAAAAACAACAAAACAAAGAAAAGTACAGCATGTGCCGACATTTAGGCAAAACTGTTCACTTGACAAAGGTTGAAATAGGAAAGTTCAGGGTTCATCAGTACTCTCATTCATGAAAAAATTTTTTTTCTTCAATTCATAGTCATCATTCATTAGCTTACCTGTTTGATTTCACAGTTACCGTTGTACTCAAAGCTACTGTTGTTTTCTATGTTACTGTTGTTCTCTAAGTTACTGTTGTCCTTCAGGTTACCATTATCCAAAGTCTGTTGCTCTCTAGGTTACTGTTCTTCACATTACTGTTCTCATTACTGTTGTTCTCCATCTTACTGTTCTCTAAGTTACTGTTGTTCTCCTCCTCTGGTGGGAACGCTGGGTGCTCTTTTAGTATAAAGTATCCCCACCCTCCGGAAATTCTGTGCTAGAAATTAACTCTTTTTTGTAATTTTCTCTGTTTCTGCCTTTTTTGCTTTCTGTCATTTCTTCCTATCATTTTTGCCTTGCTGGTCTATTCACCTGTATGTATTCGAAAAAAGTCTTCATACTTTTTCTTGGGATTGATAATTGGGTACATGTATTAAGTACATTTTTGAATCTAGGGAAATGAGATATGGGGAAGCAATTTTAGGTAATTTAGGCCTGTTTTTGAGTGTATTTGCTTTAGTGCTGGGGTCATCTCCTTAGATTATGTGCACTAATGCATTGGAATGTGTACTTAATTTTCTTTTTCTTTTTTACCTGTTTGAAGCATTGTGTATGTTTTGAAACAGTTATAGCCTTGATATGACTTTACGTAGTTAGCTGGTCTTTAAACAAAAAAATAGCAATAACGATGTTATTCTTCTCTTTACTGTTGTTCTCCAGTTACTGCTGTTCTCCAGTTTACTTTTGTTCTCTAGTTTACTCTTCTCCAGTTTGCTGTTCTCCGTGTCACTCTTGTTCTCCAGGTTACTGTTCAAGTTTTGCTAGTTCTCCAGGTTACTGTTCAAGTTTTGCTAGTTCTCCAGGTTACTGTTCAAGTTTTGCTAGTTCTCCAGGTTACTGTTCAAGTTTTGCTAGTTCTCCAGGTTACTGTTCAAGTTTTGCTAGTTCTCCAGGTTACTGTTCAAGTTTTGCTAGTTCTCCAGGTTACTGTTCAAGTTTTGCTAGTTCTCCAGGTTACTGTTCAAGTTTTGGTAGTTTTCCAACGTAATGTTCAATTACTGTTCAATTACTCTTGTTGTCCAGCTTACGGTTGTATTCCAAGTTACTGTTGTTCTCCATATTACTATTATTCTCGAAGTCACTGATCACATTACTGGTGTTTTCTAACTTCTCCAAAATACTGGTGTCTCCAATTGGTGGTTCTCCAAGTTAAGGTTGTTATTCCGGTTACAAAAACTAAAAGAAATAAAATGTGAAGTTAGTTTGACTGATATATTTTTTTTATCAAAGTTAAATATGTGAATTTAAATTTCCATTGCTTTCACACTTCTATTATTTCATTAGGTGTGTTGTAATGTTAAATTTGAATATTTTGACTTTGGATGTTCTTTTCTGGAATTTGGATGTTCTTTTCTGGAACATAATTTACAGACGTGTGTTGGTAATGTTGTGGAATACATATTGCAGTTGCTCTGAGTATCTAGTATTGTCATGATGTTGGGGAACACATTCGACTTGCTCTGAGTATCTTGTTATTTTTATGATAATGTTTTGTATTACATTTTCCAGTTGCTCTGAATATCTTGACATTATCACAACAATGATATTGTGAACTAGCTATTTCAGCTTGTTGCTCCAAGTATCTTATGATTATAATGATGTAGGTATCTTAGCAAGTTTATGATCACATAGCATGACTATGATCACATAGTATGATAATGATAAGGTCAAATATCTTAGCATGATTATGATGACACAGCATGATTATGATGACATAGTATGATTATGATATAAGTATCTTGGCATGATTATGATGACATTATGGAGCACATAGTCCAGCTACTCACAGTCCATGAATATTGTAATATTAGAACACACAGGACTGTCCAAAAGATTGGTATTTTTCGATTGTTGATTGATGTAGACCTGCATTGTTTACATGAAGTCTGCCTTCCGATCTGACTGCACAAGTTCAAGTCTTGGGAAAAAAATTATACACACTTTCTTCAGTTTACCCAACTGTAAATGGGGTTGTCCGACCCTGTACAGGGTTGGGGAGTGTTAAGCAGGTAGACAGTGGAGATGGACACCACCCTCATAAGGTTGGTGCCATGAAAAGTGTAGGCTACCTTGTCATTCTGTACAACCTGGCCATTAGGGCACAACTTGTATTGATTGCATTATTGATTTAATTCATGTTTTGATTCTCAAGTTACAGCAAAGCTTGAGTGGAGTCTAGCAGGATTAAGCTTGAGACAAGAGGTGATACTTTATTGTTTGACCTTGATGTTATCGCTTTTGGTTAATCTTTTCACGACACTGCCTCACTATAGCTACTGTTCCCTGAGTACACTGTAGGCAGGAAGCAGATATGCCCTAGGGACACCCTATTTTGGTCATTTTTATTTAATTTTCCTGAGTAGGCTGTAAAAGCTAGCTTATTGATGTTAGAACAACTTTTTAGATCACTCATCTCCCTAGTGAAGCAAAAATATGTTCTGTAAAGATTCATTTAGTTAGTGTTTTGTATCATTGAAAATGTCAACGTAAGCCACAAAGTCAAAAACCCCAGACAGCCAAAGGAGATTCATAGATTGTTATTTTCAGCATATGATGGTCAAAAATGCAGGTAAAAGGACATATAAGACAATATTTCAACATTTTAGAACATAATGGTAACAAGTGTAACATAGCAGTTACATAATTAGCAATATCATTATACAAATAGTGTGGATGTACTATTTCAGTCATTTCACATAAGTACATAGCTTCTTCTAAAGCAATGGTTTGTTCATCCATATGATAACAGAATAGCAAATAAAAAAGTAAATGATAAAGTGCACATAATTAGGAATTTTAGAGAACCCAAAATGAAAAAAGGCAACAAGTTAACACAAACAAGTAAATTAACATGAACATGTAAACAAACACAGACTCAGGCAGACTGAAAAGATCAATGTGGAAGGGAAGAAAAAATATGGAAAGTATATGCCAACCTTTGAATTTGATGATGAAGACATAGCCATGATGATGATGTGATGAATTAATACAGGTTCATGAAAAGAACAAATTTGTCGAAATCACCTTAGCACAAATACATTGAAAAAGCCACAACCACTACACCGAAACACTTAAAAAGCCACAACCACTCCACTTGATACACTGATAAAATCACAACCACTGCACTTGATACACTGAAAAAGCCACACTAACAACTTATATTCACTTCTGCTACTTCGGCGACTGTGAAAGTTGTCCGTTTAGCCATGTTTACACGACGCAGGTAACACGAAGAGAAAGAGTTGGGGTTGGTTGCTTTCAACACAAATTAAACAATGAAATTGCCCCTGTTAAGCTGACAATGTGGCATCGTATGATGTAGTAGAGTTTCTTTGTGTAGTTTCAACACGTTTTGAGGGAATTTACGGTGACGTACCAACGCATTTAATTTTAGAACAGGCGTCACGAACATTCTCGCGACGTGTCCACAGCGACCTTTCGGCCGTTGCGATTGGGCTCGCGACGTGTCCTTACGGCATAGGCAGGCGTCGCGACTATTCTCGCGTCATGTCGCGAAAAGATTAATTGTACTTTGTTTTTTTTGGGGGGGTGGGGGTGGGGATGGAATGGGGGATGTTGGAGAGGGAAAATGTGGGAGAGGAAAAGAAACGGGTAGGGAGAGAAGGTGTTAGAAGAAGGGAAAATTTTGGGGAAGGGGAAAGAGGGGGTTGAGTGGGAGGGAAGGGATTGTGGTGGGAGGGAAGGGGGTTGAGGTGGGAGAGAAGGGGGTTGAGGTGGGAGGGAAGGGGTTGGGGTGGGAGGGAGGGGTTGAGTTAGGAGGGAAGGGGTTGGGAAGGGTGGGAGGGAAGGGTTGGGGTGGGAGGGAAGGGGTTGGGAAGGGTGGGAGGGAAGGGTGGGTGGGAAGGGGGTTGGGAAGGGTTGGGGTGGGAGGGAAGGGGTTGGGGAGGGAAGGGGGTTGGAAGGGTTGGGGTGGGAGGGAAGGGGTTGGGAAGGGGATGGGAGGGAAGGGGTTTGGGAGGGGGATGGGATGGGAGGGAGGGGCTTTGGGAGGGGGATGGGAGGGAGGGGTGGGGGTGAGGGCTTGGACAGGGTGTGCGTGTGAATGTGTGTGTGTTTCGGATATAACGGCTTGTTTTCTTTCTGTTTCAGGTGAGACACACTCCAACAACCATGGTCATCTTCTGAACTGAAGATAAGTTGTTTATATGTCTATTAATGTTTAAACGTTTTCTTTTTTGATGGGCACACATGGTGGGTGTTTTCATGTTTCCATAAGCCAGACACTGACATGGCTTACAGGATTTTTAACATGCATACTATTGTAGTGTTTTCATGTTTCCATAAGCCAGACACTAACATGGCTTACAGGATTTTTAACATGCATACTATTGTAGTGTTTTCATGTTTCCATAAGCCAGACACTAACATGGCTTACAGGATTTTTAACATGCATACTATTGTAGTGTTTTCATGTTTCCATAAGCCAGAACACTAACATGCTTACAGGATTTTTAACATGCATACTATTGCATATTTGACATTTTGTGTATGAAAACACATGAAAGGATGGATCTAGACAGTGGCAAGACTGCCTCCATGCTGACCTGGAAGATTGGGTAAAAAATCCATCTTTTTCCCACCAGGCAGAGGTTCTAGGTGGATTGAACCCAGGCCCTTCCTATTGGAAGTCAGATATTTACCCACTATGCTGTGCCCATTGTATTAGTTTAAAGCTGTTGCAGTTAAAATTGTGACCTCCCACCACGAAATCAGTCTTAACGAGCATTTTTGGCATTTTTAGATATACATATCACTGGAAAGTGTACATTCTGCTGATTATTTTGGTACTTAAATACATGTAAAGCTTGTACTAAAAAAAAATGTAGAAGTTATTATGTTTAAAGTCATTAAGTTGTATGACGGCCATTTTGAGAAAACGGCCTCTAAAGTTTTTGTGTGCTCTATACACATTTTCCTTAAATTTCTTTATTTGGTGGCTTTGACTGAGTTTGTGTCTAATTTTCGCTGTCATTATCTGAAAGGTGCACCAGAGCTTTCCATCAGTATAGTACATGTGCGGGTACTGTACAGGTTATGGTTCATAATTTGAGACAAAAATAGGTACTTTTGGTAGGAAATTGCGTTCTTTCTGCTGCGATCAGTGCATTAAAATACCGATTTAAATTGATTAATAATATTTTTTCAAGAAAAAAACTTCTGTGGGGGGTAGATTATAGTCTACAGAAATTGATTTTGAGAAAAAGTCAAAACACCCCAGATAGACCCTCAGTCACCTTTTCAGCTCCTAGTGCTGTTCGACTGACTTCGAGTTAAGACTGATTTCATGGTGGGAGGTCACAATTGTCATAGCATTAAGTTATGATGGTTGTATTATTGATAGCTTGTACAAGTATGAGTGATAGTATTTAACTGGTTAATGAGTGATAGTATTTAACTGGTTAATGAGTGATAGTATTTAACTGGTTAATGAGTGATAGTATTTAACTGGTTAATGAGTGATAGTATTTAACTGGTTAATGAGTGATAGTATTTAACTGGTTAATGAGTGATAGTATTTAACTGGTTAATGAGTATTTTTTAAATTAGTTTATGTAGGGTTTTTGTGTTAAATTCAGATTTGTTGCTATACCATACTTTGAAGATTATAAGTTGTTTCGGTTGTAATGTGTAGGAATAATAAACTTATACTTGTACTATGTATGAAAAATAGTATTCGTTCAGTTTTTTGAGGTCATGTTATTTGTAACCAGAAAAAACAAGAAAGAAGAATAAGAACGCATATTTAATAACAATAGCATTTGGATTTCATGTTATTTGTGTTTAACGTTAGGTCTAAAATTCATTTTTGTACAAGTTACTGGAATTGAAAAGTATGGGAGTGAGGGTCGAATGTATTATTTGTGGTTTTGCGTTATAAGGTATTACATCCGTTCCTTTTTTTTTTTTTTTTTTTTGGTCTTATGTTTGCAGATATGATTTCCCTGGAGGACAAGGATGATGGTGGTCTTCAGAGCCAAGATGCCGGCACCAAATCACAATTGAAGAATTACGTGAAGCCATGGACTCCGGTCAGGGAAAGTAATCTTTGTTAATCATGTGCTGTCATGTTTTAAACCTTTATTTCTACAGGTGGGACATCATGTTTTAAACCATTATTTCTGCACGTGAGATGTCATGATTTATACCTTTATTTCTGCAGGTGAGACATCATGTTTTAAATCCATTATTTCTACAGTGTGATGTCATGTTTTAAACCATTTTTTCTGCAGGTGAGATTGTCAGGTTTTAAACTTTTATTTCTGCAGCTGAGACATCTTGTTTTGAACCTGTATTTCTGCAGGTGAGACATCTTGTTTTGAACCTGTATTTCTGCAGGTGAGACATCATATTTTCAGCCTGTATTTTTCAAGGTGAGACACCCTGTTTTAAACCTTTATTTCTTAAAGTGAGACATCATGTTTTAAACCTTATTTCTACAGGTGATATATCATGTTTTAAACCTTTATTCCTACAGGTGAGACATGTTTAAATCTATCTGTATACAGATGAAACATCATCTTTTAAACCTTTATTTCTACAGGTGAGACATCATGTTTAAATCTATCTGTCTACAGATGAAACATCATGTCTTAAACCTTTATTTTTGCAGGTGAGATGTCATGTCTTCTACACGTGAGACATGTTTTAAATCTTTATTTCTGCAGCTGAGACATCTTGTTTAAAGCTATATTTCTGCAGGTGTGACATCATGTTTTAATTGTTTATTTCTACAGGTGAGACGATATGTTTGGACCTTATTTCTGCGTGTGAGACATGTTTTAAACCTTTGTTTCTGCAGGTGTGACGTCTTGTTATAAAACTTTATTTCTACAGATGAGACATGTGTTAATTTGAAATTTTATTTCTACATGTGAGACATCAAATTTTTAACCTTTGTTTCTGCAGGTGTGACGTCGTCTTTTAAACCTTTTTTTCTACAGGTGAGACATCAAGTTTTATAACCTTTTATTTTTACAGATGAGATATTTGCTTTATTTCTACAGGTGAGACATCAAGTTTTACCCTTTTATTTCTACAGGTGAGACATCATGTTTTAACCTTTTTTTCTATAGGTGAGACAACATATTTTAAACCTTTATTTGTACAGGTGAGACAACATGTTTTAAATCTTTTGTTTCTACAGGTGAGACATCATCATATTTTACACTTTTATTTCTACAGGTGAGACTTCATGTTTTAAATCTTTGTTTCTGCAGGTGTGACGTCTTGTTTGAAGCCTTTATTTCTACAGGTGAGGCATATTTTAAACCTTTATTTCTACAGATACGACATGTTTTAAACCTTTATTTCTACAGGTGAGACATCATGTTTTAAACCATTATTTCTACAGATGAGACATGTTTTAAACCTTTATTTCTACAGGTGAGACGTCATATTTTAAATCTTTGTTTCTGCAGGTGTGACGTCTTATTTTAGACCTTTATTTCTATAGGTGAGACATCATATTTTAAACATATATTTTCTACAGGTGAGACATCATGTTTTAAACCATTATTTCTACAGGTGAGACATTATGTTTAAAACCTTTATTTCTACAGGTGAGACATCATGTTTTAAACCTTTGTTTCTGCAGATGAGACATATTTTAAACCTTTATTTCTTAAAGTGAGACATCATGTTTTAAACCTTATTTCTACAGGTGATATATCATGTTTTTAAACCTTTATTCCTACAGGTGAGATGTTTAAATCTTCTGTATACAGATGAAACATCATCTTTTAAACCTTTATTTCTACAGGTGAGACATCATGTTTAAATCTATCTGTCTACAGATGAAACATCATGTCTTAAACCTTATTTTTGCAGGTGAGATGTCATGTCTTCTACACGTGAGACATGTTTTAAATCTTTATTTCTGCAGCTGAGACATCTTGTTTTAAAGCTATATTTCTGCAGGTGTGACATGTTTTAATTGTTTATTTCTACAGGTGAGACGATATTTTGGACCTTATTTCTGCGTGTGAGACATGTTTTAAACTTTGTTTCTGCAGGTGTGACGTCTTGTTATAAAACTTTATTTCTACAGATGAGACATGTGTTAATTTGAAATTTTATTTCTACATGTGAGACATCAAATTTTTAACCTTTGTTTCTGCAGGTGTGACGTCGTCTTTTAAACCTTTTTTTCTACAGGTGAGACATCAAGTTTTATAACCTTTTATTTTTACAGATGAGAATTGTTTATTTCTCGGTGACTCTTACCTTTATTTCTACAGGTGAGACATTCATGTTTTAACCTTTTTTTCTATAGGTGAGACAACATATTTTAAACCTTTATTTGTACAGGTGAGACAACATGTTTTAAATCTTTTGTTTCTACAGGTGAGACATCATCATATTTTACACTTTTATTTCTACAGGTGAGACTTCATGTTTTAAATCTTTGTTTCTGCAGGTGTGACGTCTTGTTTGAAGCCTTTATTTCTACAGGTGAGGCATATTTTAATCCTTTATTTCTACAGATTCGACATGTTTTAAACCTTTATTTCTACAGGTGAGACATCATGTTTTAAACCATTATTTCTACAGATGAGACAGTTTTAAACCTTTATTTCTACAGGTGAGACGTCATATTTTAAATCTTTGTTTCTGCAGGTGTGACGTCTTATTTTAGACCTTTATTTCTATAGGTGAGACATCATTTTTAAACCTATATTTCTACAGGTGTGACATCTTGTTTTAAACCTTTATTTCCACAGGTTAGAAATCATGTTTAAACCTTTATTTCTACAGGTGAGACAACATGTTTTAATCCTTTTTTTCTACAGGTTAGACATGTTTTAAACCTTTACTTCTACAGGTGAGACCTCATGTTTTAAATCTTTGCTTCTTCAAGTGTGATGTCTTGTTTTAAACCTTTATTTCTGCAGGTGAGATATCATGTTTTTAACCTTTGTTTCTGCAGGTGTGATGTCTTGTTTTAAATCTTTATTTCTACAAGTGAGACATGTTTTAAACCTTTATTTCTATAGGTGAGACATCATGTTTTAAACCTTTTTTTGTACAGGTGAGATAATATTTTAAACTTTTGTTTCTACAGGTATGACATCATTTTTTAAACCTTTTTTCCTTACAGGTGTGACATCAAGCTTAAACCTTTTATTTCTGCAGGTGAGACATCATGTTTTAAACTTATATTTCTATAGGTGAGACAATATCTTTGAACCATATTTCTACAGGTGAGACACCATGTTTTAAAACTTTGTTTCAGCAGGTGTGACGTCTTGTTTTAAACCTTTATTTCTACAGGTGAGGCATCATGTATAAATCTTTATTTCTACAGGTGAGACATCATGTTTTTAAACTTTGTTTCTGCAGGTGGGATGTCTTCTTTGAAACCTTTATTGCTACAGGGAGACATCATATTTTAAACCTTTATTTCTACAGGTGAGACATCATGTTTTAAACCATTATTTCTACAGATGAGACATGTTTTAAACCTTTATTTCTACAGGTGAGACGTCATATTTTAAATCTTTGTTTCTGCAGGTGTGACGTCTTATTTTAGACCTTTATTTCTATAGGTGAGACATCATATTTTAAACATATATTTCTACAGGTGAGACATCATGTTTTAAACCATTATTTCTACAGGTGAGACATTATGTTTAAACCTTTATTTCTACAGGTGAGACATCATGTTTTAAACCTTTGTTTCTGCAGATGAGACATATTTTAAACCTTTATTTCTTAAAGTGAGACATCATGTTTTAAACCTTATTTCTACAGGTGATATATCATGTTTTAAACCTTTATTCCTACAGGTGAGATGTTTAAATCTGTCTGTATACAGATGAAACATCATCTTTTAAACCTTTATTTCTACAGGTGAGACATCATGTTTAAATCTATCTGTCTACAGATGAAACATCATGTCTTAAACCTTTATTTTTGCAGGTGAGATGTCATGTCTTCTACACGTGAGACATGTTTTAAATCTTTATTTCTGCAGCTGAGACATCTTGTTTTAAAGCTATATTTCTGCAGGTGTGACATGTTTTAATTGTTTATTTCTACAGGTGAGACGATATATTTGGACCTTATTTCTGCGTGTGAGACATGTTTTAAACCTTTGTTTCTGCAGGTGTGACGTCTTGTTATAAAACTTTATTTCTACAGATGAGACATGTGTTAATTTGAAATTTTATTTCTACATGTGAGACATCAAATTTTTAACCTTTGTTTCTGCAGGTGTGACGTCGTCTTTTAAACCTTTTTTTCTACAGGTGAGACATCAAGTTTTATAACCTTTTATTTTTACAGATGAGATATTTGCTTTATTTCTACAGGTGAGACATTATGTTTTAACCTTTTTTCTATAGGTGAGACAACATATTTTAAACCTTTATTTGTACAGGTGAGACAACATGTTTTAAATCTTTTGTTTCTACAGGTGAGACATCATCATATTTTACACTTTTATTTCTACAGGTGAGACTTCATGTTTTAAATCTTTGTTTCTGCAGGTGTGACGTCTTGTTTGAAGCCTTTATTTCTACAGGTGAGGCATATTTTAATCCTTTATTTCTACAGATTCGACATGTTTTAAACCTTTATTTCTACAGGTGAGACATCATGTTTTAAACCATTATTTCTACAGATGAGACATGTTTTAAACCTTTATTTCTACAGGTGAGACGTCATATTTTAAATCTTTGTTTCTGCAGGTGTGACGTCTTATTTTAGACCTTTATTTCTATAGGTGAGACATCATGTTTTAAACATATATTTCTACAGGTGAGACATCATGTTTTAAACCATTATTTCTACAGGTGAGACATTATGTTTAAACCTTTATTTCTACAGGTAGAACATGTTTTAAACCTTTGTTTCTGCAGATGAGACATATTTTTAAACCTTTATTTCTACAGATGACACATGTTTTAAACCGTTTTTCTATGGGTGAGACATAATGTTTTGAACTTTTGTTTCTGCAGGTGTGACGTTCTTCTTTTAAACCTTTATTTCTACAGGTGAGACATCAAGTTTTTACCTTTTATTTCTACAGGAAAGACTTCATGTTTTAAACCTTTGTTTCTGCAGGTGTGACATCTTGTTTTAAACCTTTTTTCTACAGATGAGAGACATCATGTATTAAACCCTTATTTCTACAGGTGAGACATCATGTTTATAACCTTTGTTTCTGCAGGTGTGACATCTTCTTTTAAACCTTTATTTCTACAGGTAAGACATCATGTTTTAAACCTAATTTCTACAGGTGAGACATCAACTTTTAACCTTTATTTCTACAGGTAAGACATCATGTTTAAACCTTGTTTCTGCAGGTGTGACTCTTGTTTTAAAACCTTTATTTCTACAGGTGAGACATCATGTTTTAAACCTTTATTTCTACAGATGAGATATCATGTTTTTAACCTTTGTTTCTGCAGGTGTGACTCTTTTATAACCTTTATTTCTACAGATGAGACATCATTTTTAAACCTTTGTTTCTGCAGGTGTGACGTTTTAAACCTTTATTTCTACAGGTAAGACATCATGTTTTAAACCTTTGTTTCTGAAAGTAGATGTCTTGTTTTAAACCTTTATTTCTACAGATGAGACTCATGTGTTAAACCTTATTTCTACAGGTGAGACATCATGTTTAAAACCTTTGTTTCTGCAGGTGATGTTTCTTTTAAACCTTTATTTCTACAGGTGAGACATCATATTTTAAACCTATATTTTCTACAGGTGTGACATCTTGTTTAAAACCTTTAATTTCTACAGGTGAGACATCTTATTAAAACCTTTATTTCTACAGGTGAGACGTCATGTTTTAAACCTTTATTTCTAAAGATGAGACATCATGTTTTAAACCTTATTTTCACAGGTGAGACACCATGTTTTTAACCTTTGTTTCTGCAGGTGTGACGTCTTGTTTTAAACCTTTATTTCTACAGGTGAGACATCATTTTTTAACCTATATTTCTCAGGTGTGATTCTTTTTAAACCTTTATTTCTACAGGTAAGACATCTTTTAAAAACCTTTATTTCTACAGGTGAGACGTCATGTTTTAAACCTTATTTCTACAGTGAGATCATATGTTTAAACTTTATTTTCACAGGTGAGACACCATGTTTTTAAACCTTTTTTCTGCAGGTGTGAACGTCTTGTTTTAAACCTTTATTTCTACAGTGAGACATCATGTTTTTAACCTTTGTTTCTGCAGGTGTGACGTCTTTTTTAAGCCTTTATTTCTACAGGTAAGACATCATGTTTTAAACCTATATTTCTACAGGTGAGACATCATGTTTTAAACCTTATTTCTACATGTAGATCATCATGTCTTAAACTTTTTTCTTCAGGTGAGACATCTGTTTTAAACCTTTTTTCTGCAGGTGAGTACATCTTGTTTAAACCTTTATTTCTACAGATGAGACATCATGTTTTAAACCTTTGTTTCTGCAGGTTGACGTCTTGTTTTAAAGCCTTTATTTCTACAGGTGAGACAATGTTTTAAACCTTATTTCTAAAAGTGAGACATATGTTTTAACCTTTGTTTCTCAGGTAAGACATCATGTTTAAACTTTTCTGCAGTGTGATCATGTTTAACCTATTTCTACAGTGAGACATCATGTTGTAAACCTTTATTTCTACAATAGATATCACATTTTTTAAACCTTTGTTTCTGCAGTATGTACTCATGTTTAAACCTTTATTTCTACAGATGAGACATCATGTTTTAAACCTTTATTTCTACATGTAAGACATCGTTTTAACCTTTGTTTCTCAGGTAGACTCATGTTTTAAACCTTTATTTCTACAGATGTAGACATCATGTTTTAAACCTTTATTTTCCAAGTTATGAATCTATTTAATAGACATATTGTTAAAGTACCTTACTTATTTCTACAGGTGAGACATCATGTTTTATAACCTTTGTTTCTGCAGGTTGATGCATTTTTAAACCTTTATTCTACAGGTGAGACATCATATTCTAAACCTTATTCTACAGGTGTGATCTTGTTTTAAACCTTTATTTCCAGGTTAGAATCATGTTTTAAACCTTTATTTCTACAGGTGAGACAACATGTTTTAAATCCTTTTTTCTACAGTGTAGACATGTTTTAAACCTTTACTTCTACAGGTGAGACATCATGTTTTAAACTTTGTTCTTCAAATGTGATGTATGTTTTAAACTTTATTTCTGCAGGTGAGATATCATGTTTTTAACCTTTGTTTCTGCAGGTGTGATCAGTTTAAATCTTTATTTCTACAGTGAGACATGTTTTAAACTTATATTTCTATAGGTGAGACATCATTTTTAAACCTTTATTTGTACAGGTGAGATAATTTTTAAAACTTTTGTTTCTACAGGTATGACATCATTTTTTAAACCTTTTTTCTACAGGTGTGACATCAGTTAAACCTTTATTTCTGCAGGTGAGACATCATGTTTTAAACTTTATTTCTAAGGTGAGACAATATCTTTGAACCTATTTCTACAGGGAGACACATTTTTAAACCTTTGTTTCTAGCAGGTGTGACGACTTGTTTTAAACCTTTATTTCTACAGGTGAGGCATATTGTTAAACCTTTATTTCTACAGGTGAGACATCATGTTTTTAAACTTTATTCTGCAGGTGGGATGTCTTCTTTGAAACCTTTATTGCTACAGGGAGACATCATATTTTAAACCTTTATTTCTACAGGTGCGACATAATGTTTTAAACCTTTATTTCTACAGGGAGACATATTTTAAACCTTTATTTCTACAGGTGCGACATACTGTTATAAACCTTTATTTCTACAGGTGAGACATGTTTTAAACCATTATTTCTGCAGGTGAGACATCATGTTTTAAACCTTTATTTCTACAGGTGATACATGTTTTAAACCTTTATTTCTACAGGTGAGACATGTTTAATCCTTTATTTCTGCAGGTGAGACATCATGTTTTAAACCTTTATTTCTACAGGTGAGACATCATATTTTAAATCTTTGTTTCTGCAGGTGTGACGTCTTGATTTAGACCTTTATTTCTACAGGTGAGACATAATGTTTTAAACCTTTTTCTCTACAGGTGCATGTCAGTGGTTGATGTGATGCGTCTAGTGTGTCAGCTAGTGACTGTGTGTTTATCACCTCTCACTTTCAGCCTGCACCGCTGGCTAGCACTGCTGCTTGCAGCTATGCGAAAAGAAGAGCAGAATACTTAAGTCTCTTCCTGTCAGTACATAGCCTCTCCATCAGCAAGCCCTACGTTATGCCTCCTCATTGGCGACATGTGGTAACTGGGCACCTCACGGACTCAGGATAAATCTCGAGGGACTCGGAGGAGGTCTGGCCCCCAGACGTGCGGCATTCAGGCCCACCGGCGTGTGGACATGCCCTGGTGCCCACGAACCAGATCTCCAAGCTATGGGTAAATAGCTCCACTGCCTTGTGGACATCTCGGGAGAGGATAAGGCTAAGGGAGTTAACCCTGAAAAAAGAAAATGATGGATGGCAACGGGAAACCACCATCGTATTTTCCCCAGGACAATTATGGATGGACAAACAAAAGGGAAATTGAAGGTAACGACGTAAATAGGTGCTCCTGTGGAGCACCTTTGTCTGGTAGGGACTGTCATGTGGCGCAGGTGACACCAGACCGTCAGCCAGCTACTGCGACCAAACCCAAACTCAAACTAAAACTCAAAAACACCAAAATAGCAACATGGAACATCAGAACACTGTTGCAGCAGGGAAAATTAGACAACATCAAAATGGAGATGGAAAGGCTTAACATTAGTATTTTAGGACTAGGGGTGTGACATCTTGATTTAAACCTTTATTTCTACAGGGAGACATCATATTTTAAACCTTTATTTCTACAGGCAAGACATGTTTTTATACCTTAATTTCTACCCAAACTCAAACTCAAACTCAAAAACACCAAAATGGCAACATGGAACATTAGAACACTGTTGCAGAAGGGAAAATTAGACAACATCAAAATGGAGATGGAAAGGCTTAACATCAGTATTTTAGGACTAGGGGTGTGACATCTTGATTTAAACCTTTGTTTCTGCAGGTGTGACATCTTGTTTTAAACCTTTTTTCTACAGATGAAACATCATGTTTTAAACCTTTATTTCTACAAGTGAGACATGTTTTAAACCTTTATTTCTTCAGGTGAGAGATCTTGTTTTAATTTTTTTTAACTGGTGTGACATCCTGTTTTAAACCTTTATTTCTACAGGTGAGGCATCATGGTTTGAACCTTTATTTCTACAGGTGAGACATTATGTTTTGACACCTTTTTACAGATGGGATGTCATGTTTTAAATTATTTCTGCAGGTGAGGTTTCATGTTTCAACTATGATTTCTACAGGTGAGGCATAATATTTTAAACTTTTATTACTTCCTGCAGGAAGCAGGTGGATAGAGTGAGGGAATCAAAGGGTAAAGTTTTTGTTTTGCTTGCATGGTTGACAATGCAGGGTTCTGGTGGACAAGGTGTAGGAGTCAAAGGGTTATACAGGTGCAGAATTCCATCAAAGATTGACCACCATATTGATGATATTACGGTGTTCTTTTTACAAGTTAGACGTCCCATCATGGTGACTAGCTGAGCATTACAGCGATGTTTTATAATGTTTAGATGGCGAGATGGCCCATCAGTGTCGCTGACTGAGCACTCTGCTGATGCTTTGAAAAGTTCATTTCACAGGTGAGATGTCCAATTTGGGTCAGTTACTGGGCACTGTGGTGATATTTTAGAATGTCTATTCCACAGGTGTTATGTCCTATTAGATTCAATGGTTGAACACACTGAGACATAATGTTCTTTCAAACCAGTCATCGTGGTGTAGTGGTTAGTGCATTTCCCTTTCAGAGAAATATAGGTTTTATATACTTCCCTTCAATAGTTTGCGTGCTAGATTTTTGTTTGTTAATTATTACCTTCCACAGCCAAAAAACCCTTGGCAAATAGTTGTCACCGAGCATAGAATAGGTTCAACAGGGAAGGGGTGAAGCGTATTGGTGGGGAGATCTACTGTTTGACCTGTTGCTTTCCACTGGTGAGATATTGCTTGGAGACATCTGACCTGATGATACTCTGAACTGTGTATTGTAGATATTATTTTGTGTGTATGTGCATGTTTTTGGACATATGTGTGTCTGTGTGTGTTTATATGTGTGAGTGTGTGTGTTCTTGTACAATGTGATGTCTTTACATGCTATGCATTTTGACTTTTGTTTTCAACAGGAGAATTCGATGATGATGATTGACAGTGGCACAGTCCAAAATTAAGATAAGTATTAATGGTTTTCAGATTTTAGATGACGTATGTGTGTGTGTGTTTTTACATGTGTGTGTGTGTGTTCATGTACAATGTGATGTCTTTGCATGCTAAGCATTTTGACTTTTGTTTTTCGACAAGAAAGTTCGATGATGATGGTTGACAGTTGCACAGTCCAAAATTAAAATAAGTATTAATGATTTTCAGATTTTACATGATATATTCATTTAGGTCATAGATCGTTCTGAGGGGGATAACTATGATGCATAATCTGTAT
>JAPXFY010000017.1:17741056-17744360 GCA_030674185.1 Monoplex corrugatus | reverse complement strand
ACCGACGTTACGAGAGGAGCCGAGTTGAAGCGAACACATCCGACTGTATTCAACAAAAAGATGCTAGTCATGAACAAAGAACTAGCTATCCACACAAAAATAGCAGTTAGAAGACGCTAGTCATGAACAAATAACTAGCTATCCATAAAGTCATCAAAATGAAACGATACAGAAAAGGAAATAAGAGGGAAGCAGGGAGAATTTTAAATATTTAAAATTCTCCCTGCTTCCCTCTTATTTCCTTTGGTATTACATATATGCCTTGGAAGGAACCCTGTATATGTTCTGTCTTGTCTATGTGTGTGTGTTTGGTCTGTTCAAGAATAAAAGACTGTGTCAATCTTGAACATAAGACCAATATATTGTATGAATTTCTCTCCATCATCGTGGTTGTGTGTAGCGTAGTTGCAGGGTATATAGGTAACTTGGGCATTCCTTTTTTAAGGAATGTTCTGAGCTTACCACTTTATGCTTTGTGGCTGCGTCTATGCTAGCTGAATGGGTAGCGCAAACTGTGTTGGGTTTGAGAATTTCCACATGGGAGATAACTCCGTGACTCTCAAGAGCTATGTTACTTAGTTGATACAGAAAAGGCTCGAAAGTAGATGGCAGAAACGGACGACCTCACTTACTCTGATGCCCTGAAGAACCCCCTACGTCAAAATGCTTCACCAGCTGGGCACAAACAGACAGGAACATTGGACAACATAATGTCAGAAAACATAGTGAATGCAATTATGAATCATTCTTGTATAGCACTATTCTTTTCATAACATTGAAATCACGATGCATTACACAAAACCAGACACGGTGCATTACACATAACCAGACACGGTGCATTACACATAACCAGACATGGTGCATTACACATAACCAGACACGGTGCATTACACATAACCAGACACGGTGTATTACACATAACCAGACATGGTGCATTACACATAACCAGACACGATGCATTACACAAAACCAGACACGGTGCTTTACACATAACCAGACACGGTGCATTACACATAACCAGACATGGTGCATTACACATAACCAGACATGGTGCATTACACATAACCAGACATGGTGCATTACACATAACCAGACACGGTGCATTACACATAACCAGACACGGTGCATTACACATAACCAGACATGGTGCATTACACATAACCAGACATGGTGCATTACACATAACCAGACACGGTGTATTACACATAACCAGACATGGTGCATTACACATAACCAGACACGATGCATTACACAAAACCAGACACGGTGTATTACACATAACCAGACACGGTGCATTACACATAACCAGACATGGTGCATTACACATAACCAGACATGGTGCATTACACATAACCAGACATGGTGCATTACACATAACCAGACATGGTGCATTACACATAACCAGACATGGTGCATTACACATAACCAGACATGGTGCATTACACATAACCAGACATGGTGCATTACACATAACCAGACACGGTGTATTACACATAACCAGACATGGTGCATTACACATAACCAGACACGGTGCATTACACATAACCAGACGTTTCAGTGGCCATGGAAAACCAGAGTTGTTAGGTGAGCTGACCATACACCACAATGTTGTTGAACAGTCTGCATCTTTGGTGGGCGTGCATGCTGGGTGTTTTCTTGTTTTCATAAGCCAACCATTGACATGACGTACAGGATCTTTAACATGCATGTTTGATATTCTGCACCATTGACATGACGTACAGGATCTTTAATATGCATGTTTGATATTCTGCACCATTGACATGACGTACAGGATCTTTAATATGCATGTTTGATATTCTGCACCACTGACATGACGTACAGGATCTTTAATATGCATGTTTGATATTCTGCACCACTGACATGACGTACAGGATCTTTAATATGCATGTTTGATATTCTGCACCACTGACATGACGTACAGGATCTTTAAATGCATGTTTGATATTCTGCACCACTGGACATGATCGGAAGAAATCTCCTTCCTTTACTCACGGAGGCTGAGGTGTCTGTGTGGATCGAACCAGGTTCTTCTGACCGACCTCTGACGTTTACCCAGTAAACCGCCGCACCTGTAACACATCACATCACCAGTCACAAATAACTAGGCAAATTACTGACAGATTCTGAAGAACATTCCTACCTCTTTAGTTCACTTTTCTGGCAGTCTTTTTATCCCCCCCTCCCCTAATATGCCAGACAAATAATTGGAATTAAAACATCACTTTATGTCACAGATGTCGGTGAAAGTACCGCTCCGGTGGTGTCTGGTTGTCTGGCAATTCAGACAACATCTGTTGGGACCATCGAGTGTGGAGGAAGTACAGATGATAGACATTGCTGAGTTTAGTCTGACAACAGCGTGTCAGAGTCGTGTCTAGTCTATTTTATGCCGTCTGGATAACTGTTCAAAGCTGATGGTTTACTAGTAAGCAAAAAAAATATAAAGAAAAAAAAGTAGTTAAAGAGATTGTTCCATAATCCTGAGGTCGTAGGTGGGTGGAAATCTCAATTTTGCTCGGAGTTGGCACTCGAGTGACAGTGCCCGTCTCCTCTCCCTTTCTGCTTTACCTTTCCCGACCATAAACATAGGCAGGCACCTGTCCCAACCTAGGCCGACTCAAATCCCCATGTACAAAGGTTTCCTTGAATCTGGTCCAAACCCAGGTAATCAGATTCTTTTCAGTTTCAGTTCTACGAGTTGGCGGCTCTGCTCGAAATAAATGCCATATGTTTGAGTCTACATGCCATGTGATGGACAAGATCCAAACTGATCGTGCCATAAGCCACATTGCTGCTTGTAAGCTACATATATAGCACCAATACTGTTATACGGATGTGAGGCGTGGACAGTCAGCAAGCAAAGCCAGAGCAAGATTGAGACAGCCGAGATGTGGTTTCTCAGAAGAATGTTGAGAAACAAAGAAAACAAACGAGACAGTCTTGATGGATGCAGACACAAGTAGACCAGATCACTCATAAGGAAGATTAGGAAAAGACAGGCAACATTTATAGGCCATTTTATGAGGAAGAGGGATTTGGAGCACCTGGTCACAAGGGAAAGCTGGAGGGAAAGAGAGCACCGGGTAGACCCAGGGAGAGAATGCTGGACGGCTTGCAGAGTGGTTGGGGATGAGGAGGGTGGGGGAGATGCTAGGGGCAACGAGAGAGAGAGACGGCTGGAAGTCCATGGTCGCCAACGCCATGCGGCAGGGCACCTGATGATGATGATGAAGCTACACAAGCTGGTAAGGTCGTGAGGTTCTACCTAACTTAAGGGTTCTAC
>JAPXFY010000017.1:17726056-17738556 GCA_030674185.1 Monoplex corrugatus | reverse complement strand
GTCTATCTGTGTGTCTCTGTCTTAAGTCTGCCTATCTGTGTGTCTGTCTATCAGTCTATCTGTCTCCCTATCTCTCTCTCTATTTCTCTCTTTCTGTCTCTGTTTCTCTCTTCGTCTGTCTGTCTGTCTCTCTCTATCTCCTCTCTCTCCGTCTCTCTCTCCTTTCTCTCTCTATTTCTCTGTGTCTCCGTGTCTCTGTCTGTCTGTCTGTCTGTCTGCTTCTCTCTCTCATCTCATTCTCTCTTTCTCTCTCTCTCTCTCTCTCTCTCTCTCTCTCTCCTCTCTCACGAGTTCTCTTCTTAGACTTTAAGAAAGCATTTGACCTCATTAACCATAATAGCTTCATTCAAAACTTCATATCTGTCCTAATAAGCCCGATAACCTTCCTTTCTTCCAGTCTTACTTTAAGAAAACTGCACAACGTGTATCTGCTAATGGTAAAATTTCTTCTTAAGCAAAGTATCGTTTGGTGCACCGCAGGGTTCATGTTCACGTTCTATTTTTTCTGTATCCACATGAATACCTGCCGTCACACCTAACAACAAACACTATTTAATGTCATATGTGACTTCCCACCACGAAATCAATCTTAACTCGCAATCGGTCGAACAGCACTAGGAGCTGAAAAGGTGACTGAGGGTCTGTCTGGGGTGTTTTGACTTATTCTCAAAATTGATTTCTGCAGATTATAATCTATCCCCCACAGAATTTTTTTTCTTGAAAAAAATATTATTAATCAATTTAAATCGGTATTTTAATGCACTGATCGCAGCAGAAAGAACGCAATAACGTACCAAAAGTAATTATTTTGGTCTCTTATTATGACCCGTAATCTGTACAGTACCCGCACATGTGTAGGAGAGCACACAAAACCTTTATAGGCCGTTTTCCTCAAAATGGCCGTCATACAACTTAATGACTTTAAACATACATAACTTCTACATTTTTTTTAGTACAAACTTTATTTAAATACCAAAATAATCAGCAGAATGTACACTTTCCAATGATATGTATGTCTCAAAATGCCCAAAATGCTAGTTCAGACTGATTTCGTGGTGGGTGGTCACATTTGCTTGCTAACGACATTACTCTAAACACGTCCAGAAAACAGATGTCTAAAATCTAAGGAGCGTTACAACTATGTATAAATCAAATGTCAGAATGCAAACCATACGACGGTCAATCCTACAAAACAAAGTTTATGGTAATAACAACACGCCCAAATCAACAACTTTCAGAACTACTCTTTAATTAGCTTTAACTAGTGTAACATAGAACTAGTTTCTGAACACTATGTACTTGGTGTAGAGATAGACGTAAAACATATGGGAAGTCCACATTGATCGTCTAATTACAACTCTCTCTACTAAATTATTTCTTCTTAGAAAGCTTTCTTATTTTAGAAATCAACACTGGAAAAAAAACACACCCTAAAACAAACAAAACAAACGAACAGAAACAAAAAATATAAAAGATTTACACTGGCCGTATTGAATTCCATATTGACTATGCATCAACAAAATGGGATGTTTGCAGGAGAGTACTAAACAAATTCCCTGCATAGAAGAGAAAGAAAACTTCAAGCCACTGGCAGCCTCCTAACCAAAGATCAAAAACAAATAAATCAAAGCGGAAATCTCACTCGAAAATCAATTTAGATACAGCAAAAGCACTCAAATGTAAAACATCATAACATACGTAGCAGAACTTTTTATTCCACTTACTACACAAACTCAAGATATAACCTTTATCTTCCAAGTCTAAGATCAGACATACTTAAATCAAGCATCTGAGTTTCTGGTCCATATCTCTGGAATACCTTGCCTACGATCAATTACTACACAAACTCAAGATATAACCTTTATCTTCCAAGTCTAAGATCAGACATACTTAAATCAAGCATCTGAGTTTCTGGTCCATATCTCTGGAATACCTTGCCTACGATCAATTACTACACAACACAAGATATACCTTATCTTCAATTAAGATCGAATACTATCAGCATACGCGTTGCTATCTCGAATACCTGCTACGAAGTTTAGCATCCTAATTGACGAAACCCAATATCAGCTCGAAATAACCAAATTTTTCTAATTGAAACCCCTTATCAAGATCTATATACACAGTGTTAAGAAAGCTTTGGTCAGCCTCTTTATACTACACATGGTTCTCTCTCTCTCTCTCTCTCTCTCTCTCTCTCTCTCTGTCTCTGTCTGTCTGTCCTCTCCCCCCCCCCCTCTCTCTCTTTTTCTGTGTCTCTGTTCTCTTCTTCTCTTTACACCCTTTCTACTGGTATATTCTGATATTTGTCCATATATGATTTGTTTGACTATATGTGTTATGTTTATCTATTTTCATCATTGCATTAATTGACATATCTCTTTTCATGTTTGTTCTAATTACTTTCTTTACTTTTTTCTTTTCCTTTGATTTTCTGTCGTCAATTTACTTTTCTCTAAAAGAAAGATTTTGCAGCATTCAGCAATATTGTTACATTATTATTGTTGTTTTTCGTTCTTATTGTTATGCGTTGACATTATTCGCTTCGCGTGTGTCTGTCTTTGTCTCTCATGCTTTTGTAAAGCGTATGATCTATTCGAGTATATGTATGTATACTATGCTGGCGTAATGAAGTTCTGAACTATGTCTGCCTGTCTTTCTGTCTGTCTGTCTGTCTGTCTTCTCTGTCTCTCTCTCACTCAACTGTTAATCTTTTATGTGTATGCGAATCAAATGTGTGCGTAAAAACAAAATATAAAAAAATACCTTGTTTGTAAAAGATCCGGTGGAGTATAAAACACAACGTTTCGAGCCCAGGCCCTTTGCACTTGACAGTATTGTCTATATTGTCGCTATATTGTGTGTGTTTGTATGTGTGTGTGCGTGCGTGTGTGTTTGTGCGTCGTGTGTGTGTGTGTGTGTGTATGTGTGTGTGTGCGTGCGTGTCTCTGTGCGTGTCTCTCTGTGTGTGCTTGGCAGCGTGCGCAGTGATTTCTTCCTACTCAACAGACCCACGTAAAGCCATTTTGGCTGACACCTCTTGCCTAGTCATTTCACGTTTGAACATAAATGGCATTGTTCTTACAGGGCTGAGTGGGTGGGGGATCCAGAGTGAAGAAATGACAGTTGAAACCATGGATTATGTTGCCAGTAAAATAGACCTTTATTAAACCAATTATAAACGAACAAAGAATCTCTCACCTTCTATTGTCTTGTCTTGTCTTCTCTTGCCTTCTTTTCTCTCTTTCTGTCTCCCACTCTCTGTCTCGCTGTGTCTCTGTCTCTGTTCTGTCTCTGTCTCTCTCTGTCTCTGTCTCTCTCTGTCTCTGTCTCTCTCTCTTTGTCTCTCTCTGTGTCTGTGTCTCTCTGTCTCAGTCTCTCTCTCTCTCTTGGATCTCTGTTTCTGTCTGTCTCTGTCTGTCTGTCTGTCTCTCTGTTCTGTCTCTGTCTCTCTCTGTCTCTGTCTCTCTCTGTCTCTGTCTCTCTCTCTTTGTCTCTCTCTCTGTCTGTGTCTCTCTGTCTCAGTCTCTATCTCTCTCTCTCTGGATCTTGTCTCTGTCTGTCTCTGTCTGTCTGACTGACTGTCTGGATGTCCGTTTGTTTCCCTGTCACTCAATCTCTGTATATCTATATATATATACAAATAGAAAGAAAGAAAGTACGAAAGAAAGAAACAGATAGACAGCGAGACAGACAGAGAGACAGACTGACAGATATATAGAGAGATAAATAGATAGATAGATATATAGACAGATATATATATATGTATATTATATGTATATAGTATATAGATAGATAGATAGATAGGTAGATAGTTAGATAAATAGTAGATAGATAGATAGATAGATAGATAGATAGATATATAGATAGATAGATATATAGATAGATAGATAGATAGATAGATAGATAGATAGATAGATAGATAGATAGATAGATAGATAGATAGACTAGATAGATAGATAGATAGATAGATAGACAGATACACAATAGATAAATAGACAGACGAATAGAAAAAAAAACAACTTCTTAATTTGCTTGTTTGCTCGCTTACCTGTTGTACATAATTTGATTTGTTATTTGATCTGTTTCGATAAATATAATGCTAAAAGTTAAGGAACCTAACATCGCAGGCAAGAATATTGTACTTGTGAAAAGGATTCCAGCCGATGAATAGATAGATGAAAGAAAACAATCTCTCGCCTACGCAGTTAGAGATAAAAAGAAGTCTATCTCGTTCCTGCATGTATTTCAAACTTAATGGAAAGGAACGAAATGACATCAAAATATATCTTAAAAACGGTTGACAACAAATTTAGAAGAGAACAATAATCGAAAATTACACAATGCACAGAGTTTGAGAATAATGTCAAACTTTACTGAAATCGCATCAGGAAAATAGAGATTAAAATATATCTATTATTGAGCGAGAGACATTCTTGGTAAAATAATGGGTCTCTCATTCAAGAATCAGAAACTTTAGATAATAAACACAACGATATCCCGGAAAATGGATACCGTATCATAAAAATGATTCCTCTAAACGAAATGGACTCACGTTAATCAAAACAAACTAGTAAACAAGCAAACTAGTAGACAGATAGATAGATAGACAGATAGATAGATAGATAGAATAGATAGATAAATAGATAGATAGATAGATAGATAGACAGACAAATACACAAGATAGATTGATATATAGATACATAGATAGATAGATAGATAGATAGACAGACAGATAGATTGATAGATAGATAGATAAATAGATAGATAGATAGATAGATAGAAAGATAGATAGATACTGTAGATAGATAGATAGATAGATAGATAGATAGATAAACAGATAGATAGATAGGTAGATAGATAGATAGATAAATAAACAGATAGATAGATATAGATAGTAGATAGATACATAGATAGACACACACACACACACACACACAAACACACAAACACACAAACACAAACACATATATGTCTACTGGATATCATGCTCCTTAGCAGCCTTTCGTTGTAAAAAAAAAAGGTATTGATTAGATCCTAAAAACTGAACTAAAACTGTTAGAAGCGTACCATCTTCGGTGTGCTTTTGATAATAATACTTGTTGACAAGCTTCTCGATGGATGTGTTCCATATTTTGGTCGCCACTCGTTTTCTCTGTGTGGGCCATACAGTTTGAATAAGCTTCTCCTGTTATCTTTGACAGTCACATACTCTTATCTTCCTTCAAGTCTAACTTGAAGACATACATGTACCTTTTCGTCCAGCAGTGATTTTCTCCCCGTACGCACCCACCCTTTCGTCCCAATTCCCTCCTGCCTTCCCCCTACCCCCCCCCCCCCACCCCCCAGAGTACATATGCTTTGCGCCAGTAGGTTTTCGTTATTGTGAGTGAATGTGTTAGTTAACCCTTTGACTCCAGCAGCCTATCCACCATCACCCTCCATTGTCAACCATGCTTACTTTTGAAAATCACGCACGCCCTCGTCCTAGAAAGACGGTAATATTTGTGGATGGAACGGGGTCTACCAGCCTGCTTTTTGTCTTCTTGCTCTTCAAGGAAACGCCGTCAAAATGGTACAACCATACTAATATTCTTTTTTTATGCCAAACTGAATAAAATCAAAACATGCTTGTTTTAGGAATAAGTTTATATTGGATTTTTTGTCCTCACTGGCAGAGTTATAATTTACTAAGCAAATGAATAAACAGATAAGGAAGAAATGAATAAGAGGAAGCGGAGGATAGTTGTTTCGTAATACATCAATAAATATGAATTAATCAATAATTGATGAAAAATAAAGGGGAAGAGAGGGAAGATAGTTGTTTCGTAATATACAAAAATGACTAAGAATTCATCAATAACTGATAAAATAAGGGAAATAAATGAATCAACCAGTAATCAAAAAAAAAAAAAAAGGAGAAAATGTTTGATCAATACACTAACAAGGCAGTCACCATGGTGCAGTGGTTACCGCAGTAGACTAATGACTGCAAGGTTGTACGTTTGAATCCAATCAGTCCTAATCATTGTGGGATTTTTCGGATTCAACCGATTCACAACCAGATCTGAACGCGCTATGGGTGCGTTGCGAAGACTTGAGACCACACACAGTTGAGTTTCATACACTTAACGAATGTGACATGAGAGAGTTACTGAAATTTACTGACCAACACCGCAGGTATCTGTATTTCTCGGGCCTGGTCGTGATATGGGAAAGTAAGCGTAGAGTTCAGTATTGCCACCTAGTTTCACTCCGGAATGGAATTTCGTGTATAGCATAACAGTTAATATCCCTATTGCTGTCATCATTGTAGCATTGTCAAAAAAAAACAAACTGTACAAGATTCAATGCACACTCATCATACACTGCATACACACACACATACATACGCGCGCACACACACACACACACACACACACACACACACACACACACACACACACACACACATACACACACACTAACACGCACACACACACACACACACACTCACACACACACACACACACATACACACACACACACACACACACACACACACACACGCACACACACACACACACACACATGCACATACACACACGATTCGCACGACGAACGCACACGCAATTGTACAATAGTGTATGTAAGATTTTTGTGTTCATAGTGACATGTTTATGAATTCAACATGCTGAACACAATACGTTCATCAATCTCTATCTGCAGTTTTGAATTTGTTTATCCTGTCTTACAAGCCTGGTAAAATTCCTTATTGTGGGGTGTGTGTGTGTGGGGGGGGGATATGATGGGGAAGGAAGGGTATGATGTGCCCTGGGGGCTGAATTCGTGGGAAGATGGGTTGGGAAGTACCTCCAGAGAAGGCATGCTGCTTGACTTGTACGAGACAGCAAACAGTGCACTGCAAAGAAAGAGAGAAAGAGAAAGAAAGAAAGAACAGAAAGAAAAACAGAAGGAAAAAGAAAAAAAAAAGAAAGAAAGAAAGAAAGGAACAAAGAAAGAACGAAAAAGAAAGAAAGAAAAATAACAGAAAAAAGAAAGAAAGAAAAAGAAAGTAGAAGAAAGAAAGAAGTGAAAGAAAGAAAGAAAGGAAGGAAGGAAGAAAGGAAGAAAGAAAGAAAAGAAAGAAAGAAAAGAAGGAAGAAAGAAAGAAAGAAAAAGAGAAAAAAGAAAGAACGAAAAACATATCCAGAAACTACATTGGCTTCTACGAAAGCACGAACCGAGTATTAAAATGCCATACCTAACTTTCAATGTCTAAATTTGAAAATGTGTTGTCAGACCTCCTCCTGGCCTGCAAATCTTCCAGAGCAACTCATGTCTTAAGGAACTTCTCTCGTGACAGTATTGGGTTCTCTCCATTCGCAAAAAGATATTCTATGCTTTTTAATAAAAATCTGTTTCAGAAACATGTACAAAACAGCAGGAATTGATGCTTATAACATTTCTAGGTTATGTTGCACTAAACTAATCTGTGCTTCTATCTCATGTCTCGTGTCTCATATATCTCGCTCTGAATAAATGCTTGTAATTTATGTTTCATGCCTCACGTATCTGGCTGTGTAAAAATACTTGAATCTTATGTCTCATATATCTGCTATATAAATGCTTGTGTCTTATGTCTCATATCTCATATATCTGGCTTTGTGCAAATACCTGCATCTCGTGTGTTATGTCTCAAGTATTTGGCTCTATAAAAATGCTTATATTTTATGTTTCATATAATTATCTGGCTCTACAGAAATACTTTTATCTCATGCCTCATATATCTGGCTTATATAGATGCCTGCATTTTGTTGTTCATGTCTCATATTTAGTCTTATATAAATGCTTGTATCTTATGTGTCATATACTGGCTATATAAAAATGCTTTTACGCATGCTTCATATAGATGGCTCTATATAAATGCTTGTATCTCATGTCTCGTACCTCATACATCTGGCTCTATATAGATGCTTGTATCTCATACCTCATATATCTGGCTCTATATAAATGCTTCTATCTTATGCCTCAATATCTGGCCTTATATAATGCTTGTATTCAAGTCTCACATATCTGGCTCTATTAATTAATGCTTGTTATCTCATATTTCATATCTAAATTTTGGCTCTATATAATGCTTGTATCTCATGTCTCGTATGTCTGGCTCTCTCTATATGTATGCTTGTATCTTATGTCTCTGTGATGAGAAGGGGAGTCAAGAGCTCGATCACATGTTTTCTTTCTTTTATTTATTTTTCTTTTACTCTCAAAGAAAAATATAAGATTCCATAAAGCACACAATAACAAAAATCAAACAAGTAACAATAGATGTTCACTACCCAGTCCCACACCACAGCAATTATAAAACTGAATTGAGCAATCTCTTACCAATCTTCTTTGGTCACATCAAGTACATGACTCTATCAACCACAGAGATATGTTCATTTCTAGATACAATTCCCACAGTTAAAAGCACTTCTTGGTAGTAGCCTGCAAGAATGCTCTCATCAGCGGCAGCACGTAGCAGATCCAAATCCACAGTGTCCTGTGTGATTCTTCACCACCGTCAGTAGCTCCAACAGAAATGAGCACAGCCTTGTCCACTGAAGTCTGGCAGTATTACTCCATTCAGCCCACACTTCAATCAGCCACAGTAGCCACTGTTCGTGTTGGGTGGCAGTAAAGTGCCGCCATCGGGATACCCTGCGAATCTGAAGTCTGCCGGATCACGCACAACCTCTGGTTCCGACGCACAAACTTCACAGTCTTAGAAACCTGCTGGATCACTGCATGACCTCTGGCTCCATACCACAAACTTCCCAGTCTTAGTGAAGTCTGCCGGATTACCACACAACTTCTGGTTCCGACGCACAAACTTCCCAGTCTTAGTGAAGTCTGCCGGACACACACGCAAGCTCTGGTCCGTGCACATCCTCCGTCCCTCTCCCAGAGAGAACCACCACCTCCCCCACCCCCCCCACCCGTGCTGTTATCATCTATCATCATCTCCAGAGGCCCTGCCCCATGCGTTGGCGATCTTGACTTCCATCTGATCTCTATCTCTCGTTGCCCTAGCATCTTCCCACTTCTCAGTCCCAAACCACTCTGCAAGTCCGTCCCAGCATTTTTCCCTGGTCTACCCATGCCTCTTTCCTTCCACTTTCCCGTTGTGACCAGGTGTCCAATCCCCTTCCTCATAAAATGGCCTATAAATGTTGCCTGCCTTTTCCTAATCTTCCTTATGGATGATCTACTTGTGTCTGTCTCCATCAAGACTGTCTCGTTTGTTTTCTTTGCTGTCCATGGAACTCTCAACATTCTTCTTAAAAACCACATCTGGCTGCTTGTTATCTTCGTCTAATATATCGTTATCTTCCCCGAAATTATGTTCTCGTTGCCATAGCACATCATCATTATTTTCTCAAGTATTTTCAGACAACAGTGTCCTCGCATGCAACATGCAAACCCAACTATATCCTCGTTACCATAGCACATACTCATCACTTTCTCACGTATTTTCAGACAACTGCGTCATTGTATGCAACACGTAATAATTGCGTTTTGGTACATACAATGACGCACTTCTTTGACTTTTTAATGTATTTCCATTACATCTCACATATCTGGCTCTATGTTAAAAATCAAGGATTGTGTTTCGCGTCTCATGTCTCATATATCTGGCCCTGTGTAAATGTTTGTATCTTATGTCTCATATTTCTGACCCTATATAAATGATTGTATCTTATGTCTCATATATCTAGCCCTGTATAAATGCTTGTATCTTATGTCTCATATATCTAGCCCTATATAAATGTTTGCATCTTATGTCACATATATCTGGCTCTATATAAATGCTTGTATCTCATGCCTCGTGTCTAATATGTATGTGTCTGTATGAATGTTTTCATCTCATGCTTCATGGTTCATGTGTTTGGCTCTATATACAGGCTTGTATTTCGTGTCTCACGTCTGATATATCTGGGTATATAAATGCTTGTATCTCATTAGGATGAATTAAGGTACTGGGAGCTTTACAGTAGAGAACACTAAGATCGAACACACACACACACACACACACACACACACACACACACACACACACACACACACACGCACGCACATATGCACACGCACACATTCATCCACACACAGATACACACACAGATACACCCACAGATACACACACACACACACAACACACACACACACACACACACACACACACACACACACACACGTGCATGCACGCACGCAAGCACGCATGCACACACACAGATACACCTCTGTGCACCTCTCACACACAAATTATCCACATTCCACGTGCGCACGTGCATACGCAAACACACACACATACACACACACACACACACACACACACATTCACACAACACACACACAACACACACACACTCACACACACACACACACACACACACACACACACACACACACACACTCACACTCACACACACACACACACACACACACAACACACACAACACACACACACACACACACACACACACACACATACACAAAACAATAGAGAAGAAAACACAGGCAATCACACGCGTTCATCAACCAACCAAAATCACAAATGGAGGTGCAGCAGTTCAGTATTTTAAGGAGTTCAACAATTGTCTTTGGAACAGACCAGTTTCTAGTGACAACTTAAAAGTAGGAAAGGAACAAAACATGACATAGATAGAAGAGGAGTGAGTTTCAGAATTGTGCAGCACAATGAGAAAATGTCCCTGGAGCCGTGTTTCTTTTTTGGTTAAAAAGGGTAATTTGAAAATAATCTGGTCGTCAGAGCATTAACAAAGGGATCGAGCAGGAGTGTGCCTGTTTTTGGTTTTTCTGTTTTTCGCCTCATTGCAATGAAGACAGTCCTACTTCCCCTACGTTGGAGCTGTAGTTGATAGGACGAAGAGTGGCAGAATGGTTCAGACGTTCGCCTGCCAACAACAAGACTCGAGGTTCCAGGGTTCGATCTCCGTAGAGGCCTCGACTTTTCTTCTCAGTTTGACCGGAAAATCGAACTGAACGTCTAGTCTTTCGGAAGGGGACGAACAACGAGTTGGACCCGTGTGCTTTCTGGCTGCTCACTCTAAAGATCCCTCCGCAGTTGAAAATCGTGAAGAGCTGGGCATTGCCCGGCTGCCTTGGTAAAAACAACAACAACAACAACAACAACAAAAACATTGGAGATATCCCAGGCCCCACCCCTTGAAAAAACCAATGAGCCTTCTTGCCTTTCTGAAGTCTTGGTTAAAATCATCATCATCATCAGGTGCCCTGCCGCATGGCGTTGGCGATCATGGACTTCCATCGGTCTCTATCTCTCGTTGCCCCTAGCTTCTCCCCCACCCACCTCGTCCCCAGCCACTCTGCAAGTCTGTCCAGCATTTTCTCCCTGGGTCTACCTGGTGCTCTCTTTCCCTCCAGCTTTCCCGTTGTGACCAAGTGCTCTTAATCACAAAAGAAAGAAAAGAAAGAAAAAAAAAGAAAGTGAATATGAATATGACTTTGAAGCGAGGGAGTGGGGATGGGCGCTGCCCTCGTGGTGCTGGTCCCAGGAAATGTTGAGGTCTCTGCCACCTCACTATCTTACGACCTCAGGGTTATGGAACTATCTAGGTAGGACCAAAGAACCTGGCCGGCTCATTGGTTTATTGCAGGCTTAAGGCTTGTGCCGTGATCTTTCTGGATCTTCTCCATTACATAGCACCTGTGACGTTAGTGCATATGGAATTCATTCTGAGCGTGGAGATGTTATCTTGAGAAACTGAAACTGAAACTGTAATTGATACAGTGCAAAGCTCTTCGCCATGTTCAGTCTGTAACTAAAGGCTTGCCATGTTGCAAACAGCAAGAGGAACTAATGCATCATGGAGTGATATTGCATTTTCTCTGTTCAATCTTTCTTTTTTTTTTCAAAAAAATTAAATCTTTTTTTGATGAAATGTATCCTTTATGTGTCAGGCTTTTGAATGGCGATCTTTATCTCTTTGCATCAGGTGTGATATCAGTTTGTGTGCAATGTTAGAAAAAAAGTAAATAACCGCTCCCCCCAAATATGTATACTTGTTTATATATTTTTTTATCCGTTTTTGAGATGAATACATTCTTTAACCATTTGACTCCCGCACCTTGTCCACTAGCCTTCTGCATTGTCAACCATGCTAGCAAAGCAAACACATAACCCTTTGACCCCCTCACCTTATCCACCAGTTTCCTGCATGAAGCTGGTGGAAGGGTGAGGGAGTCAAAGGGTTAGATTTTTGCAGTTGGTGGATGGGATTGGCAGTCAAAGGGCTAAGATACATGTTCAAGTTGATAGGAATATTTCACATTCTCATTAAGCCTTTCTCTTAATATTACATTCCCCCCGTAAGAGTTTTTACAGTTTTGTTTGTTTGTAAAAAAACGTATTTCAAAATTGCATAACCATTGACAACACTTTTCTAAGTTTTAATTTATGGAACGTGTCATGTGTCTGTCATTCTCTGCATTAT
>JAPXFY010000017.1:17703556-17716056 GCA_030674185.1 Monoplex corrugatus | reverse complement strand
ATTACCAGAATGACGGAAACATGGAAATGGGCAGCGAACAGGCCAGCTTTTAATGTTGCGGACTGGAATTCAACTCGAGATCAGCATAACCAGCCATCCAACAAAAAATATATTTGTTTGTGTAGTTATTTAGTTTATTGACAAGAGTACGTGTTTGTTGATCTGGGACACTTTTTTTTCTTCTTTTTTTTCTACATAGAATTTAAAAGAAACCAAAAAGCAAAAATTCTCTCTCGTTGCCATGGGATATTTTACATGCAAATGGATATATTACGTACAAACTGTACACAGAAACTTCGTTTAGGGCCCCCCCCCCCCCCCCAAGAAAAAAACCACACAAAACACACGAAAACCACCAGTCAAGGGCAGACAATAATTTCCATCCCACTGGGGAAAGAGCCTGAGACTTTTCGATTCCCAGGCAGATACTTCAACCAATACGGCTACCAACCCGCTGGAAATGCACTTCAGGTCTTGGAAACCAGATCAAGCCTTAATTAATTTAACGGGGAAAAAACAAAACCCGAAAGTAGACACAGAGCTTGCGTCTCATGTCCCAGGTTAAAACCTCAATTCATTTCACTGGCCATTATCAGTGACAGAAGCTCACTTTCCCCCCGAAACGAAACACAACAAAACAAAACGCAAAACCAGTTAAATGGAAAGGAAAGTGAAGTTTAGAGACAGCAGAAAAGTCCATCCGTGTTTGCTGATCTCGATGTTAGGAGAAGCTTTGACCAGGCTCGCTGAATGGATGGTGGCAGAATCCTCAAAGGATGCACTGACGGTGAGCATGAGTCTGGCCTAATCGCTCGGCCCAATGCTTGCCAGCCCAAACACCGTTTCTATCCATGATCACTATAACTATGGCTTCAGCACTGGTTCCAAACGTGACACGAGGGCTTTGACCGCGTGTTATGTGGTCTGTTTGTCTGATTCCCCGTCTTGTCTATTGATTGATTGATTGATACTGATCTGTTTATTATTTATTTGTTATTTATCATTTCATTCATTCATTCATTCATTCATTCATTTATTCATTCATTCATTCATTCATTCCTTTATTTATCTATTTGTTTATTTTGTTATTTATTTCTTGCTTGTTTGTTTATGCATTTATTCATTTATTTATTTTATGCTTTATTGTGTATTCTATCCTTCTATCATTCTTTATTTCTTTCGTTAGTTTAATCGTTCTTTCAGTCTGACTGTATCCCTCTGATTCTTCAAACGTATGAAAAAAAAAATGTTGTGAAAGAAAAAGAAAGAAAAAAGGCCCTTGTTTCAAGGAGAGGTCATAAATGAGTTCAAACAATACTGCATGATAATACGTTTTCGTCGCAAATAATTATTTTTACGATATCTCATCGAAATACTAGCCTAAAGCAGGTAAAGGTCTTTGCTGAACTAGAAATGCTTAATGACGATTGAAATATGAGCCGATGAACATCAGCACAGAAGCGGAAAACAAACAAGGCAGCGAAAGATCTGTCTTGGGTAACGATTTGTGGCATAGAAAATGCATGAATCGAATACGTCCACGAAAATAACACAAACTCTGGGAGAAATGTTTTCCCCGCAATGAGTCCTCGCGCTTTGTCCAGAAAAATAAAAGTAGATGAAATTTCATAAAACGAAATTCGTTGCAGAAGGGGAGATAATGCAAATACACCACTATTAACAAAACACAAAATATCACGCAAACACAGAGATAATTTTAACAGAACTTGTTCTTAAGATTTTGCTCATTCCTGATCAATGAAAAGAAAAAAAAAATGATTAACACGAAATACAAAACACGGAAATACTATACAAATACAGAGAAGATTATTAACATGGCTTGTTTTCGCGTAGATCGGTGCAAAATAAAAAAGACACATATAATGTGAATAGGGATTATTTTCAAACACACAAACGAAAGTATAAAAAAAACTTATTCACCCTCTCTCTAACTATCTCTCTCTCTCTCTCTTCTCTCTCTCTCTCTCTCTCTCTCTGTCTTCTCTCTCTGTCTCGTCTCTCTCTGTCTCTGTGTCTTCCCATTCTCTCTGTCTCTCTCTCTCTCTCTCTCTCTTCTCTCTCTCTCTCTCTTGTCTTCCCATTCTCTCTCTCTCTTTCTCTCTCTCTGTCTTCCCATTCTCTCTCTCTCTTCTCTTCTGTCTCTGTCTCTGTGTCTCTCCCTTTCTCTCTCTCTCTCTTTCTCTTGTCTTCCATTCTCTCTCTCTCTCTCTGTCTCTCTCTCTCTTCTCTTGTCTTCCATTCTCTTCTCTCTCTCTCCTCTCTCTCTCTCTCTCTTCTTGTTCTGTCGTCTTCCCACCTCTCTCTCCTGTCTCTCTCTCCTGTCTCTGTGTCTCCCATTCTCTCTCCTCTCTCTTCTCTCTCTGTCTTCCCATTCTCTCTCTCTCTCTGTTTCTCTCTCTCTGTCTCTGTGTCTTCCATTCTCTCTCTCTCTCTCTCTGTCTCTCTCTCTCTGTTTCTGTGTCTTCCCATTCTCTCTCTCTCTCTGTCTCTCCTCTCTCTCTCTCTGTCTTCCCATTCTCTCTCTCTCTCTCTCTGTCTTCCCATTCTCTCTCTCTCTCTCTCTCTCTCTCTTTCTGTCCTCCCTGTCTCTCTATTTCTATTTGTCTATCTGCCTGTGTATCTCTCTCTCTGTCTCTCTCTCTCTCTCTCTCTGTCTTTACCCTTCCTATCTTTTTCCTTCACTCTCTCCTTCTTTCTCTCTCTCTTCCCTCTCCCTCTCTCTCAGACTTTCTCCGTCTCTCTGTCTCTCTCCCTTTCTTTGTTCTTCACAAACATAAACACACACACAACAACACACTGACACACACACACACACACACACACACACACACACACACACACACACACACACACACACACTAAAACACGAACCCGTGACACACACACACACACACAACACACACACCACACACACACACACACACACACACACACATACATACATACACACACATACATAAAACACGAACTCGTGCACACACACACACACACACACACACACACACACACACAACACACACCACACACACAACACACACACACACACACACACACATACACACACACACACACACACACACACACACACACACACACACACACACACACACAGCAGGAAAGAATACACAGAGATTGTGATTACCAAAGACAAAACTGTGCTCTTATTCAGTAAAGCAATCAAAAGAAAGAAAAAGAAAGATTACAAACAAACAAAAATAAAGATTACAAACAACAAAATAAAGATTACAAACAAACAAAAATAAAGATTACAAACAAACAAAAATAGAGATTATAAACAAACATTTGCTTTATTCTCTTTTCCACAGTCTCGTTCCCCATAGCCCCACCCCGAATCCTTCCCCTCTCTGTCTGTCTGTCTGTATGTATGTCTGTCTGTTTGTCTGTATGTCTCTCTCTCTCTCTGTCTGTCCAAGCAAGCAAGCAAGCAAGCAACAAATCAACGAACCAACTAACCAGCCAACCAACCAACCAACCAACCAGCCAACCAACAACCAACCAACCAACCAACCAACCAACCAACCAACCAACCAACCAACCATCAATCAGCCAACCAACCAACCAACAACCAACCAACCACAAAACCAACCATCCAACCAACCAACCAGTCAACCACAAAACCAAACAAACAACGAAACAGCAACCAATCAACAATACATACAATCAAACAAACAAACAAACAAGTAAGCAAACAAACAAAAAACAAAAAAAAACAGACAGACAAAAAAAAAACAACAACAATCAAACAACCTTACAAACAAACAAACGAAGAAACAAAGAAACAATAAACAAACAAAAACAATAAACCAAACAACCTCAGAAACAAACAAAACCTAACAAACTAAATCTGAAAAGGAGAAATTTTAAGAATGTGATCAGTTTCGATCCTTTTTTGTAATCTGCTGTTTAAAGGCAAGCATCAATGAACCCACCAAAATGCTGTGACGACATTCTGAGCAAATTTAAAGTGGAAACTTAAGAAGGTGTCACGGAGTACAGATGATCTTGTGCGACAACATCACAAAATCCTCGCGGTGGGTATAAAGTGGAACCCTGGCAGATGCCAAATGTCTGTACATACCCCTGATATGTCGCAATGGTTTCTTGACATGTGGAAGAAGCAGCTGTCTTACAGTTTGTAATGGTAATCAGCGTATTTGAACACCAGATCATTTTCATTTATTCTTGTTCGTTTCAATAGCATGGCTGAGATGGAGAATAAAAGGCACGGCCTATATTCAGCAGATTAATAATTTTCTTACGAAACTGTAAGTCCAAAACCAAATGAATTAATATAGAAAAGAGATACATACCTGAGCGGAGACAGTGGAGAGGTGACAGAGGGAGAGAGGAGAGAGAGAGAGAGAGAGAGACAGACAGACAGACAGACAAAAAGACAGAGAAACAGTCAGAGACAGAAAGGGGGAGGAGAGATAGAGAAGCCGGGGGGGGGGGTAGAGAAAGAGATAATGAGAGAGAGTGAGAGAAAAAAGAGAGAGAGAGAGAGAGACAGAGACAGAAACAAGCACAGATAGACAGACAGACAGACAGACAGACAGACAGACAGACAGAGGATACAATTCTTTTTCGTTTTCTTCTGTTCACCGTCTATATGATCACATCTGGCGACACTGAATGTGGCCTTCCTCTACCCCCCCCCCCCCCCACACACACACACATTCATTCCGGCTGCCATGGAGCTTTGGTGGTCAAAGGAATCGTAGTCGACGATGTCTCCTGTCACTCCATTTGATAGAGGAGACGTAGCTGCAGTATGTGTTCATGAGAATAGAAAAGACATAAATATACTTCATACGTACAAGCAACATGACGCTTTAACCCTTTGACTCCCGCACCTTATCCACCAGCTGCAAAAATATTAACCCTTTGACTCCCTCACCCTATCCACCAGTTTTCTGCAGGCAGTTGGTGGATAGGGTCAGGAAGCTGGTGGATAGAGTGAGGGAGTTAAAGGGTTATGTTTTTTTTTTCTTTGCTGGCATTGTTGGCAATACAGGATGCTAGCGAACAGGATGCGGTAGTCAAAGGGTTAATATCAACAGAAACAAACCGATGCTCTTTGAAAAAAATCATGGCATCTGCTATGGTTTCTCTTCGTATTCATGAAGAGGACTTTGTAATGCTATCGTACAGGAGCACCCACACGCTGTGACACCTTAAAGTTCAATGTCAAAGAAATACTCTTTGTCATACTTATCTTGATGTGTCGGTGATCCATAGCGATCCGTCTACCGTGTTGGTCATCATCATCATCAAGTGCCTTGCCACATGGCGTTGGCGATCATGGCACTCCGTATGCATCTGTCTCTTGCTGCCGCGAGTACATCTTCCACCCTCTCTGTCCTCAGCCAGTCTGCAAGTCCGTCCAATATTTTTCCCTGGGTCCAATATTTTTTACTTGGTGCTCTCTTTCCCTCCAGCTTTCCTGTTGTGACCAGGTGCTCCAGTTCCCTTTTCCTCATAAAATGGCCTATAAATGTTGCCTGTCTTTTCGTAATCTTTCTTATGAATGATCTTCTTGTGTCTGCCTCCACCAAGACTGTCTCGTTTGTTTTCTTTGTTGTCCATGAGACTCTCAACATCTCGGCTGCCTCAATTTTGTCTTATGTTGGTGCGGACGTAAAACTCCATATAACAAACATCGATATTCTATCTACATCGCTGTCTTGAAGTTATTCATGTCAGGTCAAATGATCTGTTCTCATTCTTCTAAAACCTTGGTTGACATTAGCTAATCTATTATAATTAAATGTAAACTGATTGCTCGGGTCCCCTCATGGGGATGCCGGGGGCTCTTTCAGTATAAATAGTATCCCCACCTTCTGAAAATTCTGTGCTAGAAATTTCCTCTTTATGTCACTCTCTATGCTTTTGTTTGTTTCTGCTTTCTGTCATTTTTACCCACCATTTTCTGCTTTGCTGGTGCATTTACCTGTATGTGTTCGATAAAGTCTTATGTACTTTTCCTTAGTATTGAAAATTGGGTACATGTGTTAAATGCATGTTTGGCTCCTAGGGAGGTGAGGTATGCAGAAGCAGTTTTAGGTAATTTAGGCCTGCTTTATATATGTTTTGGTGTCCTCAGGTATGCTTACATTTGTATTCATGTGTGTTTTTAAAATCCCTTGTCCGATAAATTGGACGGAGTGGTCAACGCCAGGGTCATGTCCTTAGATTATGTGCGCGAATGCATTGATATGCACACTTTTTTTTCCCACTTTTTATACTGTTGCAGTTTTGTGTTTTGGGATGGTTATAGCCCTGATATGGCTCTACGCAGTCGGCTGGGCTTTAAACAACAAGAACATTAACAATAACAGATATGACTCTTTAAGTCGCAACATGTTGTCTTAGTTTGTGGTCATCTATCCACTTAGTTGATATCTACCCACTCATCCATCCAACCATCAGCCTTGTGGTATTTGAACAACTTTCATTTCGAATGTTGCTGTCGTTGATGTGTGTTAAAATGGACCTCAGTTGTGTACAAAAAACACGAGCACCTTTTTTTCTTTTTCTTTTCTTTTCTCTTCTTTTTTGAAGGCAGCACATGTCCTCGTCTGTACCGTCTCTCTGTTTGTCCCTAAATGAACATGGTGGCATTTTCAGAAATATCTGCAACATGTTAATGTGACGTTCTCGGTCGTTTCTTCCATTCTTTCCATTTTTTTCCTAATTGTTTGCAATTTGATTCTTCTGGTTTGCTTTAGATTTAGAGACAGGTGAGAAAGGGTGATGGTTTGTCAAATGTAAAGAATATTATCTACGTCGTCGACAACAACAACAACAACGATAACCACCACCACCACCACCACTACCACCACAAGAACAACAACAATGAAAACAACTGATAATCGTAGGAGAAAAACAAATTCTATTCTTTTTCATCATATTATTGCACGCCAGAATAGTGTATCTGCCTTCTGTCTGTCTGTGTAGATACAGAGTGTGAAAGGGTATGGTATCGTCGAAAAAGACAAAGCAGAAAACGCTTCAAACGTAAATGTCATGACTCTCGTGTTCTTTCTCTGTCTATTGCCCCCCCCCCCCCCCCCCCCAAGCTCTGGAATTCCCTTCTCAATCATATCAGACGTTCTACTTCTGTTTCATTGTTCAAATCCGATCTGAAAATTTACCTTTTCAGACAGTATTTCCACGTTGAGAGCATGTCTGTTGTTTTTGTAATCTGTTGCTGCGTCCAGTGTGTGACTGTAAACAAGTCTGTAGCTGTCAGCATTGTGAGAGAATGTGTTATAGTAATAGCGTCATACGTGTAAAACAAATAAGTAGTAGTCGAGTCGTAGTAGTAGTTGTAGAAGCAGTAGTAGTAGTAGTAGTAGTAGAAGTAATAGTAGTAGTCGTCGTCGCAGTAGTGTAGTAGTAGTGGAAGTAGTAGTAGTAGTAGTAGTAATAGTGGTAGTCGTCGTCGTCGTAGTAGTAGTAGTAGTAGTAGTAGTTAGTAGTCACAGTAGTATCATCATCATTATTAGTACATCATTATCAACTTTATGTCATTTACATTCTACTTCTTATCATCATTCTTTTTATTGTTATCATCACTATCATTATCATTAACATCAATAGCACATTTATCATCATAAATAGTTCTTGTGTAAAATGACTTGAGGTCACTGCTCATTATTCATAATCTGACGGTTTTAGTCGAACACAGACAATGCAAGCTGATAGGCCAGCTGACCACATCCGCTATGTTGTTGACTAGTTTGCATCTTTGGTGGGCGTGTATGCTGGGTGTCTTCATGTTCCAGTAAGCCAGTCACTGATACGACTTCCAAGATCTTTTGCAAGCATATTTGATATTATGTATGCGTATACATACACAATAACAGCAGATTAATTAACAGCAAACGGCACGACCTTGAGACAGGTTGACACGTTTGAATAACTGGGAACGATCATTTCACCAGACAGCAAATGCACATCAGAAATAGCCAGCAGAATCGGTCAAGCCAAAACAGCATTCATGAAGATGAAAACCATTCTTACCAACAAACGCCTATCAATTAACATCAGGAAGAGATATAGAACCAATGTTATATAGAACCAATACTGTTATACGGTTGTGAGGCGTGGACAGTCAACAAGCAAAGCCAGAACAAGGTTGAGGCAGCCAAGATAATAATAATAATAATTATAATAATAATTACAATATTTATATAGCGCAAAATCTTGATAAAATCAAATCTAAGCGCTGAAGCACACACACACGCACGCGCACGCACGCACGCACACACAGCACACCACACACACACACACACACACACACACACACACACACACACACACACACACACGTCTATATCACTTATAGTGAAAAGACGTTAAATCAAGGAACGAACACACCACACACACACACGCATGGCTATAAATGGGGAGAAAGAATAAAAGCAATAAAAGCAAGAATAAAAGCAATGGAAAATTATAGAGAGCATAGCATATACAATTATATATTATAACCATGTGATTCCCCTCCGAGCGGAGATAGGCTGCAGAGGGGGGAGGGGGGGTTGAGTGAGGTTAGGATTTTATGCAGAGGAGAAAAGGTGGGTTTTGAGAGCGGACTTGAAGGAGACAAAAGTAGGTTGCTGACGGACTGAGAGAGGAAGTTTGTTCCAGGAGAGTGGACCAGAAACAGAGAAGGCTCGTGGACCATAGGTATTGAGCTTAGTGCGTGGAAAGCGAAAAGTCAGAGGATCGGAGGCAGAGCGGAGGGTACGTGAGGGAACATAGATCTCAAGTAGGCTTGACAGGTAATCGGGGGCTGCGTTATTGAGGCTTTTGTAGCACATGGTGTCTAGTTTGTATTGTATGCGCTTTGATACAGGGAGCCAGTGAAGTTGTGCCAGGAGAGGAGATATGTGGTCAGCTTTTTTCTTTTTGAGTACAAGGCGTACAGCATTGTTTTGAATGCGCTGTAGGATGTGAATGGTGGAGGCAGGAAGACCAGACAGGAGTGAATTGCAATAGTCAATGCGAGACATTATGAAGGAGAGAACGAGTTTTGCAGTTGTTTCGACAGAGAGATACTTCCTGATCAGCCTTATACGATGGAGATGATAGTAGCAAGATCTGGCAGTTTGAGAAACAAAGTTGTTCATGGAGAGGGTAGAGTCAATGCAGACACCAAGGTTTTTAGCTGAATCAGAAATTGGGACTGATGTGTTACATAATGGGAGAGAAAGAGGAGGCAGCTGAGAAAGTTTCTGACGGGTGCCAATGAGGATAGCTTCTGTCTTGTCGTCATTAAGCTGAAGTTTATTGTGTGTCATCCAGTTCTTAATGTCCGAGTAACACTCAGTGGTGCGAGTCAACAGGCGCTGTATATTATCAGGTGAGTCACTGTCTTGAAGTTGGGTGTCATCAGCATAGAAGTGGTGTTTTATAGAGTGGGAGTTGATGATGGTGGACAGGGGGGAGGTGTAAAGAGTGAAAAGAACAGGGCCAAGGACAGATCCTTGTGGAACACCACAGGTCAGGTATGCAGGTTGAGAGTAAGTGCCATTGATGAGAACAGTTTGTTTTCTGTTTGATAGATATGAAGTGAACCAGGACAGATGTGGTTTCTAAGAAGAATGTTGAGAGTTCCATGGACAGCAAAGAAAACAAACGAGACAGTCTTGATGGAGGCAGACACAAGAAGATAATTCATAAGGAAGGGGGGGGGGGGTGTTTAGGATATCTCCACCCTTTACCCACCAGTTTCTTTGCTCGATGTTGTTATATGGGGTAGAAAGTCATTGATGGGAGATTATGTACAACATGAAGAGTTCAGTAAACAAGCACAAGAGAGAGAGAGTGGGGACAGAGATAGATAGAGAGAGAGACAGAGACAGAGACAGAGAGACAGAGAGACAGAGAAACAGAGACAAAGACAGAGATAGAGACAGAGACAGAAAGACAGAGATAGAGACAGAGACAGACAGACAGAGACACAGACAGATAGAGAGACAGGCAGGCAGACAGACGAAAACAGAGACAGAGACAGAAATAGAAAAATCGGAGAAAGGGAGAGAGAGAGAGAGAGAGAGAGAGAGAGAGAGAGAGAGAGAGAGAGAGAGACAGACAGACAGACAGACAGATAGAGAGAGAAATGGAGGAGAGAGAGAGAGAGAGAGAGACAGACTGACGGACAGACAGACAGACAGAGAAAGAGAGACAGACAGAGACAGAGACAGAGAGACAGACAGACAGACAGACAAACTCAGATAGAGACAGAGACAAAAAGAAAAAGATCGGAGAAGGGGTGAGAGACCTAGAGAGAGAGAAAGGGAGGAGAGAGAGAAAGAGAGCGGGAGAGAGAGAGAGAGAGAAAGAGAAAAAGAGAAAGAGAGAGAGGGTGAGAGAGGGTGAGAGAAAGAGAGAGATAGAGACAAAAGAGAGAGATACAGAAAGAGAGAGAGGGAAAGAAAGAGAGAGAGAGAGAGAGAGAGAGCGAGAAAGAGACAGAAAGAGGGCGATATATATATATATATATATATATATATATATATAAGAAAGAGAGAGAGAGAGGGAGAGAGATTTATCGTTGTTATTGTCGGTTTTTTTTTCAACATGACATACAAGATCTTTTACGTGCATGCGTTTGCACAAAGCCTCAATAATGCAGCCCCCGATTACCTGTCAAGCCTACTTGAGATCTATCTTCCCTCACGTACCCTCCGCTCTGCCTCCGATCCTCTGACTTTTCGCTTTCCACGCACTAAGCTCAATACCTATGGTCCACGAGCCTTCTCTGTTTCTGGTCCACTCTCCTGGAACAAACTTCCTCTCTCAGTCCGCCAGCAACCTACTTTTGTCTCCTTCAAGTCCGCTCTCAAAACTCACCTTTTCTCCTCCGCATAAAATCCTAACCTCACTCAACCCCCCCCCCCCCCCTCTGCAGCCTGTCTCCGCTCGGAGGGGAATCACATGGTTATAATATATAATTGTATATGCTATGCTCTCTATAATTTTTCCATTGCTTTTATTCTTGCTCTTATTGCTTTTATTCTTTCTCCCCATTTATAGCCATGCGTGTGTGTGTGTGTGTGTGTGTGTGTGTGTGTGTGTGTGTGTGTGTGTGTTGTGTGTGTGTGTGTGTGTGTGTGCGTGCGTGTGTGCATGCGTGCATGCGTGCGTGCGTGCGTGTGTGTCTGCTTCAGCGCTTAGATTTGATTTTATCAAGATTTTGCGCTATATAAATATTGTAATTATTATTATTATTATCACACAAAGAAGGGTCCAGACACTAACAAGTCTGTCTACACACATGCTGACCCTGGACACCGAAAATAAAGAAGAAACCCCCCCCCCCCACTTTTTTACCCACCATGGGAGAGGTACCCAGGCAGATTCGAACCCAAATCTTCCAAATGTAAGTCCAACGTCTCACCCACTTGACTGTCACGGTCGGGATTAGTAATACAGAGTGAGACAAGGAAGAAGAGAGTTATTAATCAAATGAAAAGCGAAGAAAGCAAAGATGAGAAACATGTCCCCTAAGCCACACAAAATGCACTTGAAACACCCAAGGCAGTTGTGGCAAGCTTACATTGGAACCGACAAAATTGAATTCGTCAATACAGGGATTAAACACGATTGAAAAGTTAGACTTTCACGACTATTTTCTTTTTCTTAGTATATTCTGTTTTATTTCATTTTCATTTTATTTTCTTTCATTTTATTTTATGCATTCCTGTTATAGCTTAAATTTTATTTTATTCTATTTTATTTTATTTCATGCTTTATTTACTCATTTATCTATCTATCTATCTATCTGTCTATCTATCTATCTATCTATCTATCTATCTATCTATCTATCTATCTGTCTGTCTATCTATCTATCTATCTATCTATCTGTCTGTTTGTTTGTCTATCTGTCTGTCTATCTATCTATCTGTCTATCTATCTATCTACCCATCTATCTATGTATGTATGTATCTATGTGACTATGTATTATATATGTATGTATGTATGTATCTACCTATCTATTTATCTATCTATCTATCTGTCTGTCTGTCTGTCTGTCTATCTTCTATCTGTCAGTCTGTCTATCTATCTATTTGTTCCTTTGTTTGTATGTATGCGTGTTTATCTATGTATTATTTATTTATTTATTTATTCATTTATCTATTAATCAATTAATTTATTGATTTAATTATCTATTTATTTATTTGTTTGTTTATTTATTTGTTTACTTATTTATTTATTCATTAATTAAACTATATTTATCGTTGGTAATGAATAAAAGCTACACCTTTCTTAGTTTTCTTGAGTTCTTAAAGTTTGGAGAAAAACAAAAATCTGTTTTTTTTAAATTTTAATTAACAACGTAAACATGGCTTCAGTTATCTTGCTAACGATCCCTTTACTTGTAAGCTGTATCTTGTTCTTCCTGTCTTTCTTTCTTTCCAACTTACGTTTGTTGTTTTTTTCGTTTT
>JAPXFY010000017.1:17691056-17696056 GCA_030674185.1 Monoplex corrugatus | reverse complement strand
CTTTCTTTCTTTCTTTCTTTCTTTCTTTCTTACTTTCTCTTACTTTCATTACTTCCCCGACATTTCCTTTCTTTCGTTGCCTTTTTTATGGGAAGACATGTGTTTCCTTTGAAGAATCGATAAAGTGTTATTACATTGTATTTTATTTTTTCCCCTTCTTTCTGAGTGTGTATGAATGGGTTTTTGTTTTTTTTTTGTCGTTCTTGTCGTTGTTTTTTATTTCTATATTTTTATTTTATTTTATTTTTTTATTTTTTGCTTTGGGGTGTCATGAGTGCGGAATGGTTGCAGATTATCAAGTGCAGGAAAGTTCTGAGTTATTCCAAGATGGATTTATCGGACGCGGGTCCTCAATCCAAGTTTGCCAGCGAGCATCTGGTATTTTCTTTGAGCCCGCACAAAACCATATGCGCGGAAATGGGCATGTTGGGAAGCGGGACCTATGTAACACAAGGCTTTTGTTCGTTTTTTGTTTAGAGCCCAGCCGACTGCGTAAGCCATATCGGGGCTATAACGTTGAAAAACATACACAGTACTTCAACAGGAAAAAAAAGGAAAAGAAAATTAAGTACACACATTAATGTAATCACACACATAATCTAAAGAGATGCCCCTGGCAATGACCATTCCGTCCAATTTATTGCACAGGAGATTAAAAACCCATACCTGAACACAAATTTAAACATAACTAAGGACACTAAAACATATCTAAAAACAGGCCTAAATTACTAAAAATTTCTGTCGCATATCTCATGTCCCTAGAGCCAAAAATGCACTTAATACATTTACCCAATTTTCTATCCAAGAGAATATACATATATATAAGACTTTATCGAACACATACAGATGAATGGACTAGCAAGGCAGAAAATGATAGGAAAAAAGAACGACAGAAAGCAAAGGAACAAGGCAGAAACAAAGGGAATGACAGAAAAGAGAATATTTCTAGCACAGAATTTCCAGAAAGTGGGGATGCTATTCGTACAGAAAGAGCCCTCGACATCCCCACAGAGGAAAAACAAGACTGATTCCACCAGAATAAAGGGGCAGCGAACAGGCCAATGTATAGGTAGGGGACTAGGATTGAACTCCAGACATCATATCCTGAATCCAGGACTCCACCATAAGAGCCAGTAAAGGCCACGATCTAGTTCCGAACACAACGACGACAACAAACACACAAACAAACAAACAAACAAACAAACAAACAAAAAACGTAACAAACCGATAAATCAAACAACCAACTAGTTGTTTTAAAAAAAAAGAGAGTTTTTGACGGAATCATGTTTTCTTTCAGAAGAACTCTAAGAGTGTTCCATATGTTTATGAAACAAAGTCATCCATTATGACCAAGGAGACTTCCTGATCGTGCACGAGAGAGAGAGAGAAAGAGAGAGAGAGAGACAGAGACAGAGACAGAGAAAGAGACAGGGACAGAGACAGAGAGAGAAGAGAGAGAGAGAGACAAACAGACAGAGACAGAGAGAGAGAGACAGAGAGAGAGAGAGAGAGAGACAGACAGACAGACAGATAGAGGAGAGAAGAGGGAGGAGGAAAGAGAGAGAGGAAAGAAAGAGAGAGGAGAGAGAGAGAGAGAGAGACAAACAGACAGATAGAGGACAGGATGGGGAGGAGGAGAGAGAGGAGATAGACAGACAGAAGGAGAGAGAGAGAGAGAGAGAGAGAGAGAGAGAAAGAGAGTCAGACAGACAGGCAGAGAGAGAGAGACAGACAGACAGACAGAGACAGAGAGAGAGAGAGACAGACAGACAGACAGACAGACAGAAAGACGTACATACAGATAGACAGACAGAGGCAGACGAAGGAAAATTAAATAAAATGAAAAGGTGGGTGATGAGAAGACAGACAAACTGACACATTCTCCGTCAATTCTAATTCGATCTTCTTTCAAAAATAAAAAGAAAAGAAAAAGAAGAAGAAGAAGAAAAAAAAAAGAAACAAAAAGAGAAAAATTCCACCCATTTAAGGAGAAACTGCCAAGCAAAGGAAAAGTAATTTGAATGGTAGGCCTACATGATTTTTATCCTCGGGGGTAATTGAAGTTTATTGAGATACTGGAACTTTACTAACGGGTCCTAGAAAGTTGTTAGCTCTCATATCCACCTTATTTAATAGGAACTCGTCATTCGAAAGAAATGTGCGAAGTATTGGAAAATGCTTTTCCCCCATTTTAAAAGGGATTCGTACTTAATCCACTAAACAAGAAATGCGTAGTGACATTTACAAATTGGGTAAAAGAAAATGGTCAAGATATACAGGGGGATGCAAAAGTAGGTATACAGTAAGTATCACATCATTATTATAATGCTTAATTCCGCTCTCGATTAGAGGAGTGTGTGAATACCGACAGCAAGCAGTTTGAGTATCTGGGGGATTAAGGCTGTGCTTGTTATTACATGCATGTGCAATATTCATTTGTTTGTATAATAAATGCAATGAGTATTGTACGTGTTTTCTTTTTTCATAACTGTATACCTACTTTCACTTTACGGATGCGCCATTGAGGGTGTTGCTCAAATCTTCGGACCAGCACCGCAGGTGTCTGTATCTCTCGGGTCAGGTTGACGCCTGGGTATATTATGATAGAAAGCCTAGATACAGACCTGTCACACAGTCTCAATCCTAGATGGAACTCCATAGCATCATGACTGTTATCCTCATTACCATCATCATCATCATCATCACATTGTGAAAACTGTACCAACATCTGTGGCCATTAAGGTGGCGTAGAAAATGGGACGAAAATAAAAGTGACCACAAAGGTAACCTCCCTTGGTACGATGATCCTAAAGAAAAACGAAAGGAAAATTTTTTAAAAAAGCGTCCATTCTCTTTATGTGTACTACTATAACGGAACGCGTTTTCTTCAGATATTCGTCATTTCTAATCTTTATTCTCTTTTCAGAGAGGTCTAAAAATCATCGTTGAAAACAACACTGTTTCTAGATGTACATTAGAAACAGCCAACAGAACCTTCCAGACTACAACAGCATTCAAGAGCATGAAAAGCGTTCTTACCAATAGATGCCTACCAATTAACACCAGGAAGAGAGTTCTTCAGTGTTATACTCGTATAGAGCCGATATTGTTGTGCGGATGTGAAGCGTGGGCAGTCAGCACGCAAAGTCAGAACAAGATTGAGGCAGCTGAAATGTGGTTTCTAAGAAGAATGTTAAGAGTTCCATGGACAGCAAAGAAGGTAAGCGAGACAGTCTTGAGGGAGGCAGACACAAAAAAGACATTCATGAAGAAGATTAGGAAAAGACAAGCAATGTTTATAGGACATTTTTTGAGGCAAGAGAAATTGGAGCCTAATCATAGCCGGAAAGCTAGAGGGGAAAAAGAGCACCAGGTAGACCCATTCGACGGACATGCTCAGGGATGAAGACAGAGAGGGTGGGGGAAGTTCGTGCAGCGACAAGGGATAGATTCACATGGAGGGCCATGATCGCCAGCGCCCTGTGGCAGGGCACATGATGATGATGAGTTCTACTGTCTATATAGTGTTCGTATGATTGGTTGTGTAAGATGATGCTATTTGTGTAGACTTCATCCATTTGTTCGTAAGCCTAAGTCAGTGAAGTGCATTCGCTAAGAATGAACCCACATGTACAGGTCCATGTTTGTTTACGTGCGTGCATATATTCGTGTGTATCTGCATGTCTCTCTGGGTATACGTCTGAGTGTTAGTATAATGATTTTCGTTTATACAAGATTTTTTTTCTTGTCACATCCGTACGATACTGTTATTTTTCTTGTTCTTGTCATATTATGCTTGTATCATTCACTTACTTCTTAATTTACATTTTTATGTACATTTCCTGTAAAGTGCACATCGCCTTGCAGTATGTCTCCCGGATGTTGCGATATATCAATGTTTCATTATTATTACCTGTACATAGGGATGTTACGATATACAAATGTTTCATTAGTTATCATTATCATTGTTTATCTACAAACAACTGGGAACTTTTGCTGACACGTTTTCTTAAACGCACACATACCTACGCATACGCACATACACACATATACACACATACACATACATACACACACACACACACATACACACACTCACATACACGACATACATACATACACACACATGCACATATACACACACACACACACATACACACATACGCACACAGATACACACACACACACACACACACACAGAGAAAGAGACGAAGAGAGTGAGAGACAGACAGACAAACAGACAGACAGACCGACAGACAGAGACAGAGATAGAGAAGGAAAGAGAAGAGAGAGCGAGAGAGAGAGGGGGGGGGGGGGAAGAGAGGAGGAGACAGACAGACAGACAGAAAGACATACAGATAGAGACAGAGATAGAGACAGAGAAAAGACAGACAGAAGAAGAGAAACAGAAAAGAAGAGAAGAAGAGAAACAGTAGGAGAGAAGAGATAGACAGACAATTAGAGACAGAGATAGATAGAAAAATAGAAAGATAGATAGATAGATAGATAGATAGATAGATAGATAGATAGATAGATAGATAGATAGATAGATAGATAGATAGATAGATAGATAGATACATACATACATAGACATAATAGACAGATAGATAGACAGATAGACAGGCATAGAGAGAGAGAGAAAGAAAGAGAGACAGAGACAGAGATAATTCTGACTTTAGATTTCAGATGATTCATTCATTTAAGCCATAGAAGACCATGGAGGTTACCTGTGAACTACAAAATATATGAAATCAACAGAAATATGTTGTAAGCACATCAACATCAATTATCAATTTTGCAACAAATGCATAACCGAGTGATAGAATAAATATTAAAGCAGTACATTTCTACAAAGCGTCCTGTATCTTCAGGGGAGACTGATACAGACATTTTGCCAACTTTTTTCCATTAGTCCTTCATTTCCTTTTGAAAGAAGTGGAATTAACTTTATATTCAAAGGGATGTTGCAAAAGTTTTGTAGAATTTTTGTTGTTGTTGAT
>JAPXFY010000017.1:17671056-17673556 GCA_030674185.1 Monoplex corrugatus | reverse complement strand
ACAAACTCACACACGTACAAATACGTATGCAACTACAAAGACATACATGCATATGACCGAATGAATGAAAAAATATAGATTCAAGATGTAAAGGTAATGTAAATATTCGCATTAATTCAATAAATAACCAAGATGTAGCTGATCAACAGGAAAAAGAATGTATAACAATTTATAAAATAATATATGTTCAGTCTTTTAAAAAAAAAGACACGCATTTAAATCCCAAATTTGAAAACCGTATATGAGCTGAATGGGGATGTACATGCTATTTTTCCTGAAACAATTCAAAATCTAAAGTTTTCGGCGAAAACACATTTCAAATAATCCGTATATTAATAAATTTGCCAAATATCCAGCCTTATCGGCAAAAAGCACATTTTAACTATTAAGCATATTTATAGATTAGCAAAATATCCAGTCTTATAGGCAAAAGCAAATTTTTAAATATTCAGCATGTTAATAAATTTGCAAAATATTCAGCCCTGTCTGTGAAAACACATTTTAAGTATTCAGTATTTGCAAACTATTAAGTCCGCCAAAATTACTGTCAACTCACTGTACAAACTTAAGAGCATTAACTGGGGATTTCTACTTTCATATGTTTTGTAAAATATAGAAATCTTAAAATCACGACAATGCAAAAACAGCATGAATCAGCAACAACAACAACAAAGACACAATAAATTAGTCAGCATGGAAAAAAAAGAACGAAAAACTGAACGTCATACAGACAGACAGAAACAGATTGAAACGCAGAAAGACAGATACTCGAGACAAAAAAAAAGTTCAAATTGAAAAACCGATGGAAAAGAGAAAAAAACACATTTTGGACTGACCTTTGTAACTTTTTGATTCCAAAAGCACAGTAATCGTAAATTCACCATTTCACCATAATGCTTTCCCTCTGGTCTGGAAATGTCTGATACTATTTATGTGATTTCAACTGGAACTTAGCATACTGCGACTCAAATTTATGTAGAAGGAACTTATATGGAACTGATCGAACAACATAAATTTCTACCGATCAAAGTAAGTCCATGTAAAGTGTAAACTAAAGTAGGGTGTAATCCTGAGGCTTCTGCTCACGAATTTATACGGAATCAAGTACCACTGGACGAAAGTTCACCACAGTCATTTATTCAAACGCCTCGGAACATTATTTATAATCAGATATGAAATATTCAAACAGCTTGACACACTTTTGAACAAAAAAAATAACAGTTCATAATTTGACACACTTTTTATTTCCACTTTCTTTTTTCTTCCTGCACTAGAAAGGATACACCCAGCCCAACGGACGAAGTTTCCGTCGCACAAACCAACGTGTGAGAAGCCTGATAGAGAGTGCATGTATGTGACACACGACCAGGGCTGACTTGGCGATGACTGAGTGAGATGAGGCCAAAGTGGCGTGGGAGAGAGAGAGAGAGAGAGAGAGAGAGAGAGAGAGAGAGAGAGAGAGAGAGAGAGAGAGAGAGAGAGAGAGAAGAGAAAGAGAGAGAGAGAGGAGAAGAGAGCGAGACAGAGGGAGGGAGAAAGAGAAAGACAGTGGCGAGATAGAGAAGAGAGAGAGAGAGAGAGACAGGGGGAGGAAAGAGAGAGAGAGAGCGAGAGAGCGAGAGGGAGAGAGAGAAAGAGAGAGAGAGAACAGGCGAGAGAAAGAGAGAGAGAGGAAGACAGAGAGGGGGGGCAGAGAGAAGACAGATACAGAGGAGAGAGAGAGAAGGGAGGGGGGGGGGGACGTACAGATCGGTCTGTGTTGGTCGATAGAGCTTTCGACAAAGACGTGCAAACTGTTCGCATTTCTCGGAGGGCGCAGGACCGCTGACAGTGCCACAAACCGGTAGTTGGGAGGTGGAAGGTGACTGTGAGGGCAGGAGGAGATATACACTGTAGATATAGAAGTAGTGTCGGTCGGTAACACAAGGTAGTCTGTTAGTGCCCACTCCCTTTTGTTTTTGCTGTTTGTGTGTTGTGTTGTGTGTGTGTGTGTGTGTGTGTGTGTGTGTGTGTGTGTGTGGTGTGTGTGTGTGTGTGTGTGTGTGTGTGTGTGTGTGTGTGTGTGTGTGTGCTTTAACTGTTATTTGTGAAAAATCTCCCTTTTAAGAAAGGAGACTATAATTATTGACTCGGAGACGTGTGTCTGTCTTTCTGCCTGTATTTCTTTGTTTGTTTACCTGTGCATAAATCTTGTCAACAAAGAGTTTTTCAGCTGCTTGTGGATGTGGATATTTACACAATGCGGGTCACAGGTCACTTTCATGGGTATAGGTCATGGACATGGACAACACAAGGGCGTCTAAAACGGGGGGGTTGAGGGGGGAGCACTACGTGAAATTATGACGTTGTCATCATCATCATCAGGTGCCTTGCCGCATTGCGTTGGCGACCATGGACTTCCAACCATCCCTATCTCTCGTTGCCCCCAGCATCTCCCCCACCCTCCTCATCCCCAGCACTCTGCAAGTCCGTCCAGCATTCTCTCCCTGGGTCTACCGGG
>JAPXFY010000017.1:17663556-17666056 GCA_030674185.1 Monoplex corrugatus | reverse complement strand
TAACAAACAAACAAACAAACAGACAAAGTGAGACAAGAAAGTGTAATGAAACATACAAAGAAAGCCCTTAACAAACGAACCATTCATAATCATCATCATCATCATCATCATCATCATCATCATCATCATCATCATCAGTCCCGTAGTCTGGTTGACCGTTAGGGAACCACTGAAGATTTTGCAACCAACTTCCTCCACTCCTCACGGTCCTCAGCTTTCCGCAGAATGATTTCCATTCAAGGCCAGTCCACTCTCTGATATTGTCTTCCCATCTTTTTCTCTGTCTGCCTCTTCGTCTCCCTCCCTGTACTGTTCCCTGCAAGACGGTCTTGGCCAGTCCAGATGATCGTGTGACGTGCCCGTACCACCTCAGTTTGCGTCTTATCATTGAAGTCAGGAGTCTTCATACGGCCCGATGGCATTTTCGATTCGGGTTTTCCTTCCTTATTGGTTATATGATCTTTGTACGAGATCCCAAAGAGTTTGCAGAAGCATCTCATCTCCATTGACCTGTATCCTTCTTTCAATGTCTGCTGTTATGGTCCATGTTTCGCATGCATACAAAAATATTGACATGACCAGGGAACGCATCAGTCTGATCTTGGAGCCGATAGCGATATTCTTGTCGTTCCAGATGACTTTTAGCTTGTCATTACAGCTGTGATCTGGGCAATCCTGGAAAGTACTTCGGGCTTTGATCCTTCATCTGATACTATAGCTACCAGATATTTAAAGCTATGGACGGTCTCAAGTTTCTTGTTGTCTATGGTAATGTCAGTGCTGATGCCATTGGTATTATTTGTCAACAACTGGGTTTTCTCTGCACTGATCTGCATGCCATATGCTGTGGAGGCCTCATCAAGATGTTTTATCAAGCTGACCAGCTCTCGCTCTTGCCCAGCTAGTCCGTCAATGTCGTCAGCAAAACGCAAGTTTGTGATTGTTCTACCTCCGATGCTGACTGTTCCCTCGTGGTCTTCAAGTGCGTCAGCCATTATTCTCTCTAAGAAAGAAGATGTTAAAGAGAGTGGGGGAGAGCAGGCATCCTTGGCGTACTCCATACTCCGTACTTCACACATACACACATACAAATAGACAGACAGAAAGGCTGAGCAAAATCTCCCAAAAACGAAGAGAGAATGAGAGAAAAGGAGAGACAGACAGACAGACAGGTAGACAGACAGACAGAGACACAGACAAAGAGAGAGAGAGAGAGAGAGGGAGACAGAGAGAGATAGACAGACATACAGATAGATAGACAGACAGAGACAGACAGAACGAAAGACAGATAGATTGACATGCAAGCAGACAGACACAGACAGAAACAAGACAGATGCAAAGTGAAAGAGAATGAGAGAGAGAGAGAGAGAGAGAGAGAGAGAGAGAGAGAGAGAGAGAAAGAGAGAGAGAGAGTAAGTGAGTGAATCAGAAACAGAGTCAGATACAGAGACAGAGAAACAGTTACAGAAAGAAAGAGACAAAGAAGCAGAGAGACAAAGAGATAAAACAAACATTTATTCAATTGATTTCTTCCATCGTTTTCATTTTTTCCTTTTTTTTTTTCCTTTTCAACTAAGCATCTCTCCTTTTATCTTTGTTCCCTCTAACCCAATCTATTTTCCCTCAGGTAATTAAACCGAGACAGAACAAAACAAACATGACCAGTGAACGTTTCTTGTGGTAAATTTAATTCTGAATTCCATGCTGCTCATCGAAAAACATCCTCCAACAAAGAATATCAAATTCTTGGCATACTCAAGGCAGACAGAAAAGAACAATACATTGCATGTCGATGAATTGGAACCTGATCAGCAGCACAATATGACGCAAATTTGATTACCGATTGTCCTGAAATGCCCTTGTGTCACTAAACAGCTTTTTATCGCTCTTCCTTTGCTGTTTTCTTAGTTTGTTGTAGTTCTGGGGGTTACTGTGACATAGCGGTTATGCACTTTGCGCTTATCTACATAACAGGAACTTTATCGCTATAAGTTGTTTTGTTTTCACTCAGGGGAAAACAAACAATCAATCAAACACACCAACCAACCCACCAAACCCAAAACCAACCAACCAACACACCAACCAACTAACCAACCAACCAATCTACCAATACACCAACCAACCAACCAACCAACCAACCAACAAACCAACCAACTAACCAACCAGCCAACAAACCAACCAACCAACCAACCAACCGACCAACCATCCAACCTACCAATACACCAACCAACCAACACACCAACCAACTAACCAACCAGCCAGCCAACCAACCAACCAACACACCAACCAACTAATCAACCAGCCAACCAACCAACCAACCGACCAACCATCCAACCTACCAACACACCAACCAACTAACCAACCAACCGACCGACCACCAACCAACAACCAACCAACCAACCAACCAAGATTCTTTTATCTAAAACACCAACACATTTACAGACAGGGCGTGAGCACACAAGTTTTCTTCCAATGGATCTGAGATAAGTATAATCGCTGT
>JAPXFY010000017.1:17616056-17661056 GCA_030674185.1 Monoplex corrugatus | reverse complement strand
GGTGTGCTGTCTGTGATAACTTGACATGGATACTTCATCATCATCAAGTGCCTTGCCACATGGCGTTGGCGATCATGGCCCTCCATATGTATCTATCCCTTGTTGCTGCAAGCACATCCTCCGCCCTCTCTGTCTTCAGCCACTCTGCATACTCTGGATACTTCGTGAATTGAAATAGAAGCTAGTCATCCATGGTCAGACCAACCCCTGATCTAAATCTGTAAGTGTGATCGGTCGCCGTGGCGTAGTAGTTAGCGCAACGGACTACGCACTGTAAGGCTGTGGGTTCGATTCCCCACTAGTCCTTTCAAAATTATTGTGGAACGTTTTTCTTGGCTCCAATCGGCTCCTAATCCAGAGCTGAGCGTGCTATGGGCTCAGTGGGAAGATTAGGACCACACAGTGGAGTCTTATCTACTTCACAGGATGCGTTACTGAGGGTGTTGTTCAAACCAACCGACCAGCATCGCAGGTATCTGTATCTCTCAGGCCTGATGGACGCCAGGATATGTTATGACAGCAAGCGTAGAATGCAGCACAGTCACGCAGTCTCACCTAGACGGAACTCCAAAGTATCATGGTTAGCAACCTCACCGTCATTATCATCGCACTGTAAACACTGACCCAGCTTCTCTGGCATGGAGAATGGGGGTGGGGTGGGGGTGGACAGTGAGCACGAAGGAAACTGCCTGAGTGCGATGATCCTAGAAAAAAAATTCTGCAAGTGAATCCACGAGCATCTTGATGAGTAATTGAAACAGTTACGACTGTGCATGCAACAGACAGTAGTCCATCAGTGATGTCTGCTGTTCATTAACGATCACCAGTGTCTGTTCATATTGATGTAACAGACACTGATGATCGTTAATGAACAACAGCCACCACTGATGGACTGTCTATTGCGTGCACAACCGTGAACTGTTTTAATTTTCATCAAAATGCGTGTGACCAGTTAACACGCATAGCCAGAACAAGACTGAGGCAGCCGGAATGTGGTTTCTAAGAAAAATGTTAAAGAGTTCCATGGACCACAAAGAAAACAAACGAGACAGTCTTGATGGAGGCAGACATAAGAAGATCATTGATAAGGAAGATTAGGAAAAGAACAAGCAACATTTATTGGCCGTTTTATGAGGAAAGAGGAATTAGAGCACCTGGTCACAACGGGAAAACTGGAGAGAAAGAGAACACCAGGTAGACTCATGGAGAAAATATTGAACAGGCTTGCAGGGTGGCGGAGGATTATAACGGTGGATGATGTGCTTGCGGCGATAAGGGATAGATGCACATGGAAGGCCATGATCGCCAACGCCATGCAGCAGGGCACATGATAATGATGATGTCGTTATTTTCCAAGGTTCACTAGTAGCTGTTGTTCATGAAGGTTCATCTATGTCGGCTGTTCACTGATGTCGACCAGTGGCTGTTACTCTTTAGAGTTCACTAATGGTTGTTGTTCACCATGGGATTACCAGTGTCTATTACTCACAAATGTCACACAATTAATGTTCATACAGAGAGAGACACAGACACACAGACACACAGACACGGACACAGGCACAGACACAGAGACAGACAAACACATACACAACACACACGCACACGCACACACACTCGTCCAAAAGCACGTATGTGAATAAACGTTAAAAGAAATAACGAACGCACACACACGCACTCACACACACACACACACACAACACAACACCACCACGCACGTCAACAAACAACATGCAGGACACAGAGCACACATAACACACGCACATACACACAAATCGCATACACACACACACACACACGCTCAAACAAACACACATCAGAACACAAACACACACTACACATCATACACACAAAATCGCATACACACATACTTACGACACACCACACACACACACACACACACACACACACACACACACAAAGAATGAATATATACACACACAAACACACACACACGTACAATCATACACACACACTCTCACACAACCACACACACACACACACGCTCAATCACACACACACACAAAACCGCGCAATCACTCACACGCACAATCACACACACACAACACAACACACACACACAACACATAAACACAACACACACCGAATGAATGTACACACACACAAACACGCACAACACACATACAATCATACACACACACATATATACACACACACAATCACACAAAACCGCACAATCACTTACACGCACAATCACACACCACACACACACACACACACACACACACACACACCACGAATGAATGTACACACACACAAACACACACATACAATCATACACACGCACACACACAACACGCGCACACACATATACACAAACACACACACGCAAAAACAAAGCACAAAATTAATGACAATATACTAATAAACTTACGCTGAAAATAATTATATTCAAATGTATTCGGTCTGACCTGGCTATTTTAATCCTACCCTAATCGTTACATATATTTCAAGCAGAAGATACGTGCAACTCTAAATAGGTCAATCAGGGTCACACTGCAGTCATTCCCTGATGTCAATATGTACAAAACAGGTAATAGTAATAATTCATCAATACAAATAATGAAAATATAATAATAATAACAATAATAGTAATTACAATAAAAACAATTATCATAATCATAATAATAACAATAATACCAATAATTATCATAATAATAAATAATGATAAGATGATCAACGACAACAAAATAATAATAATAATGATAATGATAATACTGATGGCCATTCCCTGTTGTAAGACCTGCACACAGCACGTACTACAAATCCTCTCTCTCTCTCTCTCTCTCCTTGTTCTTCTTCTTGTTCTCTCCATTTTTCAATTTATCATCGTCCACTTGTATTGACAAAGATTTTCTATCAGCATATACTTGTATTATTGTAGAACTTCCACTAACGAGGGCTGATAGTAAGAAAAAAATAGGAAGAAAAAGAAAGAAAAAACCAACCAAAAAAAAAAAAACGAGATTCATGTGCTCATGTCACTCCTCTTTAAAATGAACACGAGTTCTTGTTCTTTTTCTCAGACTTCTTCCAGGGAACTCTGGAGGTTTATAGTTTGTGCGTATCTTATAACAGGGAATAACCGCAATATGATTCTGACCGATTTTGAGTTGCCCGTGACTTCTACTCGGAAATGTGTGAAAAATTAGGATAGGATTAAAAATAGCCCGGGTCAGACCGAACATATTTTCAACGTAAACTTATTCGTATACGGTCATTAATTTTGTGGTTTGTTTTTGCTCGCGTTCATGCGTGTGTGTATGCGTGTGCCTGTGTATGCGAGTCAGTGTTTGTGTGTGTGAGGAGAGCGAGCGAGCGAGTGTGTGTGTGTATGTGTGTGTCTGTGTGTGTGTGTGTGTGTGTGGCGGTGTTTTAGTAGGGATAACTTAATAACTGTTACAAAGAAAGTGCACCCAAAATGCTATCTTGCCCGGTAAAGGCTTTTAACATTTTGACGGAAATGTTTTCTAAGGAAATTTAACTGTCCGAATCATCTTACCTGTATTCAGCAAGTGGTGTCCATATTTTACACTCTTAGAGCAATGTGGAGATTTCCTGTGATTTGTAGTTAGTGACCCCCCCCCCCCCCCACACACACACACATATACAAGCACACACACACAGAGTTGGTTAGCTATGTATATATTTATCTATTTATTTGTTTTATTCATTTACTTATTTATTTATTCATTTATTTACTTATTTATTTTCAGTTCCATTTTGTAAACATTTTCTTTCGTCTAAAAGCACATATGTGAATAGACGTTAAAAGAAATAACGAACACACACACAAAGAGTTGGTTTAGTTCTGCATTTATTTATTCATTTATTTTCCTTTTCATTTTCTTTCGTCTGAAAGCATATATGTGAATAGACGTTAAAAGAAATAACACACACACACACACACACACAACACAGAAAAACAAACAAATACAAACTGAAGGCATATGTTATAACAAAACAAGTACAAATAAATTTTCTGCCCAATGAATACGCATTGATATTTTTTGTGTACTTATGATTGCTATTTGCTTGAATGCGGACAGCCACTATGATTTAACCCTTTGATTCCTGCATCCTGGCCACCAGCATCATGCATGGTCAACCATGCCACCAAAGCAATAACTTCACCCTTTGATTCCCTGGTGGACAGGGTAAGGGAGTCAAAGGGGAAATTTTTCACTTGGTGGATACGGTGCGGTAGTCAAAGGGATAAATTGCAGCTAGTTGCTTGTAGTTAGTGATGAAACCGATACTGCTGCACTGCTTATGTCCTTGTGCGACTTCTCATTGCTGTTGTAACTGTGATGTGTATTTTGTGGTGGTTTTGTAAAATTAATTTGTGTAAACGAGCAATGTATTTGTATAGACAAAACGCATATGGCACAACACTGAATCCGGAAGCGTGGAATATTGATTTCTATATTTTATTATTATACTAGAATCCGAGATCGATCTATATTACCTTTTCAGATAGGACGGTGCGTTTTTAGTTTCAGTTTTAGTTTCTCAAGATGACATCTCCGCGCTCGGAACTAATTCCATATGCACTTACCGTCACATGTGCCATGTGTATGGTGACCATGGCACAAGCCTTATTTAGCCTGCACATAAACCCATGAGCTGGCCAGGTCCTGAGGACTTACCTAGACTACATTTTACCTAGTCTGTATGTTATACTGGTATTGTATCAAAAACGAAAAAGGAAATACATGAGACAATCTTGATGGAGGCAGGACACAAGAAGACCATTGATAAGGAATATTAGGAAAAGACAAACATATATAGACCATTTTATGAGGAAAGGGGAACTCGAGCACCTGGTCACAACAGGAAAGCAGTAGGGAAAGAACACCAGGTAGACCCTGGGACAAAATATTGGACGGACTTGCTGGGTGGCTGAGGACAGAGGGTGGAAGATGTACTTGCAGCGACGAGGGATAGATGCATATGTGGGGCCATGATCGACAAAGCCATGCGGCAGGGTACACGATGATGATTGTATAAGACTATCACTGGAATAGTCTTGGTTACATGTAAATGACGTGTATTAAATAGAAGGTACGTGCAGACAAGCATATATATTTCACGTCACCGAGTTTAGAAGACTGACGTGACCAGTTTGACGGGGTCGTCAGGGTAAGACAGGGAGCAGTCTTCTCGACACAGATGGTCCCGTCTGTCTTCATAAAATCCCGTTTTTTTTTAACCAGCGTTACAACAAATAGCACTACACCGCATTGTATTGTATTGTAGACCATGGAGACCTGTAAGTTTTAAGGACAAACAACTACCCTGGATGTATCCATGCAGCATCCAGAAGTTACGGTGCCTGACGGAAATCGCGTGGCAGCACAAAGAGGAGATACGCCGTTGCTCTGGATCCGACCAATGCAGAGGGTAAATTGTGCAGATTCCAAGGGTGCGCAGATTTGGATGGAGCGTGTATGGAATTGCCTGACGAATCCCTCCTATCATTATCATCATCATGTGCCCTACCGCATGGCGTTGGCGATTATGGCCCTCCATACGACTCTATCCCCTTTTCGCTGCAAGTATATCTCCACCCTCTCTCTCTCTTCAGCCACTCTGCAAGTCCGTCCAATTTCCCCCTGGGTCTACCAGGTCTTCTCTATCCCTACAACTTTCCTACTGTGACCAAGTGCTCTAATCTCTTGCCTCATAGAATGTGTTATAAATGTTGCTCGTCCTTTCCTTATCTTCATTAATGTTCGTCCTTCAAGACCGTCTCGTGTGTTTTCTTTGCCGTCCATGGAACTCAATATTCTTCTTAGAAACCACATTTAAACTTAAAAAAATCTATCTTACTGCTATGATACACATTTTCTATAATTGTGACCCTTCAAATTATTCAATTAAATTTAACTTTATATCTTTGTTTGTCTTGTCTGGTTGCATTTACGCGTTCTCATTTTTTCGTGGTTTTTTTTTTTCTGGTTCCTCTGCTTGAACGCGGGCGGTCACACTTTTGGACTTCTGACAAAAGATTGGTTAAAATCTATATACTTGTAGGCCTACTTCTTGTAAAACTTCAATGAAAGCTGATCACAATACGATCATAAGGAAATCATGCATAAAGTTTCTCACGTTTATATCTACACGCCTCCAATCTCCATCACACGCCTCCAATCTCCAACACACGCCCTAGAATACTGGACAGGCCAATTCAAACTCCAGTTGGACCACTCATCCAATTTGTTTAAAGGTCAGCCTATTAACAACCAGGGCATTGATTAGATCAACACACACACACACGCCATGTTGCAATTTTATAAACGCGCATTAGAAAAAGGACAACACATTTGCATTAATAGCAAGAAACACGAGGGTAGGGGTAAATAGTAAGAAACACGAGGGTAGGGGTAAATAGCAAGAAACACGAGGTAGGGTAAATGCAAGAACACAGGTAGGTATCTCACGGATAAAACTCGAAAGACCACACGCAGTCTGAATCTTCACTCGACAAAATACTTTTATTACTACCGTCAATACACGTACACACAATTATCTTCCCCCAAACATAATTCATCTCGACTTGGACAGCCCTCTCCCTCACACACTTATCGTTGTTTAAACCTTTGGCTCCCTTACCCTATCCACTAGCTGCAAAAACTTTGTGACTCCTTCATCCAACCCTGCTTCTTGCAGGAAGCTAATGGATAGGGTGAGAATCAAAGGGTTAAGTTTGTTTTTCTAGCATGGTTGGCAATGCACGATTCTGGTGTACAGGGTGCGGGAGTCAAAGGGTTAAAGTCCAGCTGACTCAGTAGAGCATATCAGAGCTATAACCGTTTCAAAACACACAATTCAAAAGGAATACAAACATTTAAGTGCACATATCAATGCATTCGCGCACATAATCTTAGGACATGCCTCTGGCGTTGTTTATTCTGTCCAATTTATCACAGTTTAAAAACACCTGAATACTAACGTTATTGTTATCGTTTAATTAAAGCCCAGCCGACTGCGTAGAGCCATATCAGGGCTGTAACCGCTTCAAAACGCACAAAACTCCCAACAGGAAAAAGAATAAATAAGTACACATATCAATGCTTTCGCGCACATAATCTAAGAACATGCCCTCGGCGTTGACCACTCCGTCCAATTTATCGCACAGGGGAAATTTAACAAACACCTGAATACAAATATTAGCATACATAAGGGCACCAAAAAAACGGGCATAAATTACCTAAAATTGCTTCCGCATATCTCACCTCCCTAGAGCAAAAAATGCACTTTTTTATTGTTTAAAGTCCAGCCGACTGCGCAGAGCCATGTCAGGGTATAACTGCTTCAAAACAAAACAGGAAAAAAAAAATTAAGTACACATCAATGCATTCGCGCACATAATCTTAAGTACATGCCCCCGGTGTAGGACCATTCCGTCCGATTTATCGCACAGGGGAGATTTAAAAAAACACCTGAATACAAACATAAGCATACATAAGGACACCAAAACATAAAAACAGGCATAAATTACTTAATTCTACACATATAATTAATAATAATTACAATATTATTAATTATTATATGTGGAAGAAATTTTAGGTAATCTCACCTCCTTAGAGCCAAAAATGCACTTAATACATGTACCCGATCATCAGTCCGAAGAAAAAGTACGTAAGACAATCAAAAAAATACAGGTGAATGGACCATTAAGGCAGAAAATAAGTAGAAATGACAAAACAAGGCAGCAAGGCAGAAACAAGAGTGACAGAAAAGAGCAAATTTCTTGCGCAGAATTTCCAGAAGGTGGGGATACTATTTATACTGAAAGAGCCCCCGGCAACCCAACGGGGAAGCGGAGGGGATTAAAAAATATACCTGAACACAAATTTAAACTATAAGGGCACTAAACCAAAAATAGACCTGTACTTGAAATTGTTTCCACATAGCTCATTGTACCAGAGCCAAAACATGAATTTAATACATGTACCCAATAATCAATTCTAAGATAAAGTACAGGAGACTTGATCGAACGCGTACACATGAATGGACCTGCAGGGCAGTAAATGATGAAAAGAAATGACAAAGCAAAGGTGGAAGACAAAAACAGAGCAACAGAAAAGATGGCATTTCTAGCACAATTTCCAGAAGGTGGGTATACTATTTATACTGAAAGAAACCCCCGGCATCTTCAAAAGGGCATTTTTGTTTATTTTTAACGAATGAATTTTAAACCAGTCTGTCCTTGCCAAACAACCGTAAATCCACATTCACACACAATAGAGCCTTCATTAGAAAATGCACACAGCGTACTCGCCGGCCCCAACTGACCTAAACATTCGCAATACCTCACCCATGAACTTAGAAAACAGACAAAAACCCGCAACGAAAACATGCATACACACAAATAACTTGGACACATTCGCCGTCCATACCTCATTAACCGTCCTCCATCCCCCCTCCACGCACACACACAACTCCAAAAGCACACACCTTACACATGCTCTTCCACACACTCACGCTCGCTCGCGCACGCACGCACCCAAAACATGCGCGCTTGCGCACACACCGGACACAAAAACACAAAACACAAAAACACTCAAACACACACTCAGACGGGACAATGTTTTCCGCAAGTTGCAAAAGGCAGGAAAATGCAGTTGGAATTCATATTGCTTATAGCACAGCTGACGTCTCCAACATTATCATGGCCAACATCACACTGAAAACAACCCCATGTTTAATTAAAAATTTCATTTCACTTCATATTGCTTATAGCCCAGCCGACTACTTCAGCCATATCATGGGTTTAATCAAAAAGAATTGAAAAAAAAAACATACGATCTTTTCAAGTTTCAATTTATTTTAAGTAATTCCCATAATACTCCCGTTTTAACCCTTTGAATACCACCGCCTGTCCACCTGCATCCTTCACTGTCAACCATGCCAGCAAAGCAAAAACTTAACCCTGTGACTCCCTCACCCTAACCTCCAGCTTCCTGCAGAAGCTGGTGGATAGGGTGACGGCGTCAAAGGGATACGCTTTCGCAATTGGCGGATAGGGTAAGGGAGTCAAAGGGTTAAAAACTTTTTAAAAAATCCATACAAGTCTAATTTATTTAAACATTTTCCCATACGCATGATCATACAAGCTGAAATTCCAGTATAACTTCTAAAAACGTAAAAATTGGACGATGTCTTGAAAAGATTCTTTAAAGAGCGTTGCACACACACACTAGACAGAATATAAATACACACACACACCACACACATGCGCGTGCACACACACAATAACCGCGCCCCCCCCCCCCACCCCCCAAAAAAAAATCAAACAAAAAACGCACCTCACACATGTCTTACACACACACACACTAATATATAATATATATAAATATATATATATATATATATATATATATATATATATATATATATATAATATACAGACAATATAAACACACAAATACACTCCACAAAACAGTGTAAAATGTTTTCCTTAAATAGCAAAAGGCAGCAAAATGCAGTTGGATTTTCATATAGCTTATATAGAACAGCCGACATCTAGATAACTTATCATGGCCAACGCACACTACAAATTAACTCATTTAAAAAAAATTGAAAAAAAATGTACAACCATCCTTTCAAGTTTCAATTTAAAAAAAAAATTCCACAACACTCCGTTTGGCCCGTTGACCACCACCACCTGTCCACCCGAATCCTGCATTGTTAACCATGCTAGCAAAGCAAAAACTTGACCATGACTCCGTCACCCTAACCTCCAGCTTCCTGCAGGAAGATGATGGATACGGTGAGGGAGTCAGAAGGATACGTTTTTGCAATTTGTGGATAGTGTGCAGGAGTCAAAGGGTTAAAATGAAAAAAAAAAAAAAAAAAAAATGGTCATACGAAGTGAAATCCCATTATATCTTTTCAAAATGTAAAAATTGCCTGCTATCTTGAAAAGATTCTTTAAAGAGTGTTAGAAAATGCAGTACGAATTGTTCACTTGACAAAAGGAGCTTCATTACAACTTTCAGAAATACGGTCATAAAAATAGATTCATAAGCAACCCATAACTGACGAAACATGCACACAATAAATCGATCATTTTTTTAATATTTTAACGAAACAATTTTAAATCAAAAGCGGTCTGTCTTTACCACGCAACCATACATCCACAAGCACACACAACAGTCTTCATTAGAAAATGCACACACCATACTCACCCACCACCATCCCCAAGGCCAACTGACCTAAACATCTGCCACACCCCACCACACCTAAGAAAAACAAAACAGAAAAGAAAAACTACACATGCATAAACAGAAACCACAATCAGGACGCGTAACCACCGTCCATATCCCACTAAAACAACCGCCCCCCTCCAAAAAAAAAAAAACACGCACCTTGCACATGTCTTACACCACACATGCACACACACGACACAGACAATATAAACACAGACACACAACCACACACAAACAACAGCGTCCCCCCCCAAAAAAAAAAAAAAAAAAAATAAAGCACGCACCTCGCACATGTTTTACACACACACACATACAAACACCACACACATGCGCGTGCACACACTCTAGACACAGACAATATAAACACACAGACACAATCACACACATACTCCGCAAAAGAGGGTAAAATGTTTTCCTTAAATAGCAAAAGGCAGCAAAACGCAGTTGGATTTTCATTTAGCTTATAGAACAGCCGACATCTAGATAACATGGCCAACAGCACGCACACTACAAATTAACTCATTTAATTAAAAAAATGGAAAAAAATGTACAACCATCCTTTCAAGTTTCAATTTTTAAAAAAAAAATTTCCCACAACACTCCGTTTAGCCCTTTGACTACCACCACCTGTCCACCAGAATCCTGCATTGTTAACCATGCTAGCAAAGCAAAAACTTGACCATGACTCCCTCACCCTAACCTCCAGCTTCCTGCAGAAAGATGGATACGGTGAGAGTGAGAGGGATACGTTTTTGCAATTGGTGGATAGTGTGCAGGAGTCAAAGGGTTTAAAATGAATTGAAAAAGCAGAAAAAAAACCAGACCAATCCTTCCACTGTAACAACCGCCCCATTCCCCCCGAACACCTCGCACATTGTCTTACACCCACACACGCATGCACGACACATGCGTGCGTGCGCCACACACAACACAGACACACAATATAGACAGACACACAACCACACACACACGCATCACACACATGTGCGCGTGCGCACACACACACATACCAGATAATATAAACACACACAATCACACACACAACGAAACACTCCACAACAGGTAAAATGTTTTCCTTAGAATGCAAAAAGGCAGGATGATGCAGTTAAGAGTTTCATATTGCTTATAGCTCAGCCGACATCTAGATCATGGCCAACAGCACACTACAAATTAACTCACGTTTAACAGACCAAAAACAAAAACCCCATCCTTTCAAGTTTCAATTTATTTAAAATATATTTCCACAACACTCCACCACCTGTCCACAAGCATCCTTCATTGTAAATCACGCTATCAAAGTAAAAACTTAACCCTTTGACTCCCTCACCCTAACGTCCAGCTTCCTGCAGGGTGAGGGAGTCGAAGGGATAAAATTTTGCAAATTGGTGGGTATGGTGAGGAGTCAAAGTGTTAAAAAGAATTTTAAAAAGACAAAAAAAAAACCCCCCCAAAAAAACGGAACAATCCTTCCAAGTCTCCAATTTAAATATTTCCTCATACGTATGGTCATACGAGGTGAAATCCCATTATATTTTGTCAAAACATACAAACTGCATGTTATCTTGGAAAAGGTTCTTTAAACATTTAGAAAATGTACGAATTGTTCACTTGACAGGAGCTTCATTACAATTTTCAGAAATACAGTCATAAAAATAGCTTTATAAATAACCCATAATTTATTTAATACAGGCACAATAATATATTCATTTATTTTCACGAATAATTTTTAACAGCAGTATGTCTATCACCCAGCCATACACACTTTCACTAGAAAAATGCACACAGCGTACTCACCCACAAACATCCCAAGGCCAATTAACCTAACATCCATTAAACCCCACGACAAAAAAAACCCAAAACCACCACGATGAAAACATGCATACACAGAAACCACAAACCGTCCATATCCCACTGTAACAACCGTCCCCCCCCCCCCCAACACCCCCCTCCAAAAAAAAACATCAAAACAAAAACGCACACCTCGCACATTGTCTTACACACACACGCACCACACACACAAACTACATGTACACACACACACATTCCGTCTAATATCACTCATGGTGAAAAGACGTTAAATCAAAGAACGAACGAACGCACAAGCACGCGCGCACCACACATGCGCGCGTGAGCGCACATACACACACAAAATAACACACACACATACACACACTCTCCAAAAGTGGTAAAATGTTTTCTTTAAATGGCAAAAGGCAGGAAAATGCAGTTAAGAGTTTCATATTGCCTAAAGCATAGCCAACAGCACTACAAATTACCTCACTTTTATTCAAAAAGACAATTGGAAAAAAAAAACGTACAACCACCCTTTCAAGTTTCAACTTTTTTTAAATTCCCATTATGCTCCACGTTTAACCCTTTGAATACCACCGCCTGTCCACCAGCATCCTTCACTGTCAACCATGCCAGCAAAGCAAAAACTAAACCCTTCGACTTCCACACCCTAACCTCCAGCTTCCTGCAGGAAGCTGATGCATAGAGTGAGGGAGTCAAAGGGATACGTTTTTGCGATTGGTGGATATGGTGCGGGGGTCAAAGGGTTAAAAATACAATTGAAAAAAAAAACGAAAAAAAAAACGAAAAAAAACAGAACAATATTTCCAAGTCTCAATTTATTTTCCCATACGTATGGTCATACGTGAAATCCCATATCTTGTCAAAACGTAAGAATTGCACGATATCTTGAAAAAGGTTCTTGAAAGTGTTAGAAAATGCAGTATGAATTGTTCACGTGACAAAAGGACCATTACAACTTTCAGAAATACTATCATAAAAATAGCTTCATAAATAACCCATAATTGACGAAATACAGGCACACAGTAAAATAATCTTTTCGTATTTTAACGAATAAATTTTAAATCAACAGCAGTCTGTCTTTACCACACAGCCGTACATCCACAAGCACACACAACACAGTCTTCATTACATAACGCACACACAGCGTACTCACCCATCACCACCCCAAGGCCAAATGACCTAAACATCCGCTATACCCCACCACACCAACGGGAAAAAAAAACTATCACGACGGAAACACCGATACACAGAAACCAACGCAGACACATAACCGCCGTCCATACCCCACTGTAACAACCGCCCCATCCCACCCAAAAAAACAACAAAAAAGCACACACCTCGCGCATTGTATTTAACCACACACACACCTGCCTGTAACCCCCCCCCCAAAAAAAAAAAAAAAAAAAAAAAAAACACACAAAACTTTATACGTTACAGTAATCAAAATAAGACAAAAATGCTGTATTTCCCAAGTTAAATTTTCATCGGAAATTTAAGTATTGTTATAATCAATGCTACCATACAACGGAAATTAAAGTATTGATATTAATCAATGCTGCGATACAGTTGCCATCGGAAGGTTTAAGAAAAAATAGCCGTGGTAATCAGTGCCATTTTCCTTTAATGTGAAACAAACTATGGTAATAAACACTACCATACAGCAATGTTCATGTAAAATTCAAAAAGAAAAACTGTCACCACCACCACCATTGGACAGTTTTCATCAGAGAAGAAAAAAAAAAACTAGGGTAACACCACGTACATTTTTCACTATTGTTTTAATGCCCAGCCTACTGCACGGAGCCTTTTTCCCCTTTTGTTGTTAAAGCCCAGCCGACTGCGCAGAGCCATATCAGGGCTATAACCGCTTCAAAAACAAAACTTCAACAAGAAAAAAAATTAAGTACACTATCAATGCATTCGCGCACATAATCTAAGGACATGCCCCCGGCGTAGGACCATTCTGTCCGATTTATCGCACAGGGTAGATTTAAAAAACACATCTGAATACAAATATCAGCATACATAAGGACACCAAAACAAAACAGGCATAAATTACCTAAAATTGCTTCCGCATATCTCACCTGCTTAGAGCAAAAATGCACTTAATACATGTACCAATTATCAATCCAAAGAAAAAAGTAGTAAGACTTTATCGAAAAAATACAGGTGAATAGACCATTAAGGCAGAAAATAAGTAGAAATGACAGATAAGGCAACAGGGCAGAAAGAGTGACAGAAAAGAGGAAATTCTAGCACAGAATTTCCAGAAGGTGGGGATATTTATACTGAAAAAAAACCCGGCAACCCAGCGGGGGCTCAGGGTTATAATCGTCTCAAAACGTACACAACTCAATGAGGAAAACTAAAAAATTACTCGTCAATGCATTCGCGCACATAATCTAGGATAGCTCTCTGCATTTACCACTCCGAATTTATTCCAAGGTTTAAAAAAATCTGATTACAAATTTAAACAAACACTAAATCATAACGTGGGCCCGAAAATTACCTAGAATTATTTCGGCACATCACATTTCCTTACAGCAAAAAATGCACTTAATACAATGTACCCTATCAATATTTTTGTTTACAGCCCAGCTACTGTGTAGTCATATCAAGGTTACAACCATTCCCAAAAATGCTTCAACAGGGAAAAAACGGTAAAAGAAATTTTAAGTACACATACCAATGCATTCATATACATAATCTAAGGAAATGTCTCTGGCGTTACCAATCCTGTCCAATTCATCACACGTGGGCTTTAAAAAGAATACCTGAATACAAAGTCAAATATAAGTAAGGACACTAAACATACAACGGGCCTAAATTAATGAAATTGCTTCCGCAAATCCCATATGCGTAATGCCAAAAATGCACTTAACACATGTACCCAATCGCTATTACTATATTTTTGTTTCAAGGCCAGCCGACTGCGTACAGCCGTATCAGGGTTTACAACCTTTTCTAAACATGCACCATACTTCAACATGAAAAAAAAAGGAAAAGAAAAAACTGTCGTGAAGGTTTGGAAAACATTTCAATCACACACACACACACATCCTGCAGGATGTCCAAAATGACCACTTGAAAAAAAATGTCTCGCTCCAAAGTAAAGGAATGAAGAACAGAAAAGGAAATTTCTAGCAGAATTTCCAAAAGGTGGAGTACTATTTGTGACCTCCCAGCACGAAATCAGTCTTAACTAGCATTTGGGTATTTTGAGATACATATCACTGGAAAGTGTACATTCTGCTGATTATTTTGGTACCTGAATTTAAAACTTGTACTAAAAAAATGTAGAGAAGTTATGTATGTTTAAAGTCATTAAGTTGTTTGACGGCCATTTTGAGAAAACGGCCTCTAAAGGTTTTATGTACTCTCCTACACATTTTCCTTAAATTTCTTTATTTGGTGGCTTTGACCCGGTTTGTTTCTAATTTTAGCTGTCATTATCTGAAAGGTGCACCAAAGAGCTTTCTGTCAGTATATTACATGTAAGGTTCGGTACAGGTTACAGTTCGCAATAAACGACAAAAATAGGTACTTTTGGTAAGAAATTGCATTCTTTCTGCTGCGATCAGTCATTAAAATACCATTTTATATTGATATTTTTTTCAAGAAAAAAATTCTGTGGGAGATAAATCAAATTTGAGAAGTCAAAACACCCTAGACAGACCGTCAACTACCTTTTCAGCTCATAGTGCTGTTCGACTGACCAAGTTAAGACCGATTTGGTGGTGGGATGTCGCATTTATATTGAAAAAGCCCCCGGCATCCCCACGGGGGTAATTTTCATTTTGACTACGAATCGCCAACGCACAAAAACAATAAACGCGTATTCAACCTACAAGATAAGACGTTAACTTTCGGCTTACCTGCCTTTGCCAATCTACAACACGCACACACACCCACATATGGACAAAAATAATATTTCCCCGATATCTCGCCGAGTGGAAGAAAATGACCGAAACTTAAAGATATGTAACCCCCTTTATTTTCGTTGCCGCGATGGTATTGCTGTTGAACATACTGACCGATTGGTCTTAGGTGCGCACTTAAAACGATTCTTTCCCTTTATTACCTGTCAGTTTTTCTTTTTTTTTTTTTTCGTTTTTGCTTTCACACTATTTTACAGTTAGGCGCTCACTAGAAAACCTACGCTTATACGGTAACCACAAGCCGACCACAAAACCTGCATTTATACGGTAATCATAAGCCGACCACAAAACCTGCATTTATACGGTAATCATAAGCCGACCACAAAACCTGCATTTATACGGTAATCATAAGCCGACCACAAAACCTGCATTTATACGGGAATCATAAGCCGACCACAAAACCTGCATTATACGGTAATCATAAGCCGACCACAAAACCTGCACATTTATACGTAATCATAAGCCGACCACAAAACCTGCATTTATACGGTAATCATAAGCCGACCACAAAACCTGCATTTATACGGTAATCATAAGCCACCACAAAACTGCACTATACAGTAATCATAAGCCGACCACAAAAACTGCATTTATACAGTAATCATAAGCCGACCACAAAAACTGCATTTATACAGTAATCATAAGCCGACCACAAAACCTGCATTTATACGGTAATCATAAGCCGACCACAAAACTTACATTTATACGGTAATCAATAAGCCAACCACAAAACCTGCCCCTATACATTAATCATAAGCCGACCACAAAACCTGCATTTATACGGTAATCATAAGCCAACCACAAAACCTGCATTATACGGTAATCATAAGCCGACCACAAAACCTGCATTTATACGGTAATCATTAAGCCAACCACAAAACCTGCATTTATACCGGTAATCATAAGCCAACCACAAAACCTACACTATACATTAATCATAAGCCAACCACAAAACCTGCATTTATACGGTAATCATAAGCCGACCACAAAACCTAGCATTTATACGGTAATCATAAGCCAACCACAAAACTGCACATATACAACTAATCATAAGCCGACCACAAAACCTACATTTATCCGTAATCATAAGCCGATCCAAAACCTACATATACGTAACATAGCTAACCAAAAACCCTTTATATGTAATCCCATAAGCCGACCACAAACCTGCACTATACAGTAATCTAAGCCACCACAAAACCTGCACTATCAGTAATCAAGCCAACCACAAAATCTACACTTTTCAGTAATCATAATGCCAAACCACAAAACCTGCACTATTACAGTAATCAAGCGACCACAAAAACCTACACTTATACAGTAATCATAAGCCGACCACAAAACCTGCACTATACGGTAATCATAAGCAGACCACAAAACCTGCACTATACGGTAATCATAAGCCGACCACAAAACCTGCATTTATACGGTAATCATAAGCCAGACCACAAAACTCATTTATACGGTAATCATAAGCCGACCACAAAACCTGCATTATACGGTAATCATAAGCCAACCACAAAACCTGCACTATACAGTAATCATAAGCCGACCACAAAACCTGCATTTATACGGTAATCATAAGCCGACCACAAAACCTGCATTTATACGGTAATCATAAGCCGACCACAAAACCTGCATTTATACGGTAATCATAAGCCGACCACAAAACCTGCATTTATACGGTAATCATAAGCCGACCACAAAACCTGCACTATACAGTAATCATAAGCCAACCACAAAACTGCATTTATACGGTAATCATAAGCCACCACAAAACCTGCACTATACAGTAATCATAAGCCGACCACAAAACCTGCACTATACGGTAATCATAAGCCGACCACAAAACCTGCATTATACAGTAATCATAAGCCGACCACAAAACCTGCATTTATACAGTAATCATAAGCCGACCACAAAACCTGCATTATACGTAATCATAAGCCGACCACAAAACATGCACTTATACAGTAATCATAAGCCAACCACAAAACCTGCACTATACAGTAATCATAAGCCGACCACAAAACCTGCATTTATACGTAATCATAAGCCGACCACAAAACCTGCATTTATACGGTAATCATAAGCCGACCACAAAACCTGCATTTATACGGTAATCATAAGCCGACCACAAAACCTGCACTATACATTTAATCATAAGCCGACCACAAAACCTGCACTATACAGTAATCATAAGCCGACCACAAAACCTGCACTATACAGTAATCATAAGCCGACCACAAAACCTCACATATACAGTAATCATAAGCCGACCACAAAACCTACACATACAGTAATCATAAGCCGACCACAAAACCTGCACTATACGGTAATCATAAGCCGACCACAAAACCTCACTATACAGTAATCATAAGCCGACCACAAAACCTGCACTATACAGTAATCATAAGCCGACCACAAAACCTGCACTATACAGTAATCATAAGCCGACCACAAAACCTGCACTATACGGTAATCATAAGCGACCACAAAACCTCACTATACGGTAATCATAAGCGACCACAAAACTACATTTATACGGTAATCATAAGCGACACAAAACTGACATTTATCAGTAATCATAAGCCGACCACAAAACCTACATTTATACGGTAATCATAAGCATACGACAAAACCCCACACTATACGGTAAACGTAAGCCGACTAAAAAAAAACAAAAACAGGCTACATTTACATCTACGTTGTACCGACTTTGTTGCGTAGGGAACCAGAGAACGAGCAAACTTTTTAGCGTAAAAAAGTCTAAGTAATGGCCTCAGGGCCTGGCCAGCTCATGGGTTTACGTGCAGGCTTAAGGCTTGTGCCACGGTCACAATACACGTAGCACCTGTGACGTTAGTGCATATGGAATTCGCTCCGAGCGCAGAGACGTCATCTGCGAAACTGAAACTAAAATTGAATTGCGTGGGTTAAAAAAAAGTACGTGTTATACATAAAATCCATACGTCATGTTATAAGTTTACGATTTTCTACCCAGCAAAGTGGAAAAGGATAGGGTAGAGGATATAGTTGGACCTCATGGCCTTGGTACACAAAATGAAAGGGGAGGGAAACTTGTAGAATGGGCACAGATGAATGAGTTCATAGTAGGAAACACCTGGTTTGAGCAGCCTAATAGAAGAAAATGGACTTAAATGAGTCCAGGAGATACCAAAAACCAGATACGCAGATGACACCGTGCTAATTGCGGAAAGTGAAAGGGACCTACAAAACCTTGTGAATATACTTGAAATAGAAAGCAAAGGTAAGGGGTTGGAACTAAACAGCAGTTAGACTGAAGTCATGGTGATCTGTAAAAAACATGAAATCCCCTCATGCAAAATAACAGCGAACGGCAAAACCTTGAGACAGGTTGATAAGTTTAAATACCTGGGAACGATCATTTCACAGACAGCAGATGCACATCAGAAATAGCCAGTAGAATCGGCCAAGCCGAAACATTCAAGAAAATGGAAAGCATTCTTACCAACAAATGCCTATCAATTATCAGGAAGAGTGTTCTGGAATGTTATATCGAACCAATACTGTTGTACGGTTGCGAGGTGTGGACAGTCCAAGCAAAGCCAGAACAAGGTTGAGGCAGCCGAGATGTGGTTTCTAAGGAGGATGTTGAGAGTTCCATGGACAGCAAAGAAAACAAACGAGACAGTCTTGATGGAGGCAGACACAAGTAGATCATTCATACGGAAGATTACGAAAAGGCAGGCAACATCCATAGGCCATTTTATGAGGAAAGGGAATTGGAACACCTGGTCACAACGGGAAAGTGGGGGGAAGGAGAGCACCGGGTAGACCCGGGAGAAGATACTAGACGGACTTGCAGTGTGGCTGAAGACAGGGAGGGTGGAAGAGATGCTTGAGGCAACAAGAGAGACGGAAGTCCATAATCGCCAACGCCATGCTGCAAGGCACCTGATGATGATGATTAAAGTATAATATACGGCATTCGCGGTGGGTTTTTTTAAACAGGCGAGAAGTTTTGCAAACTTTTTTTTCACTGTTCCAACAATTGTGTCATGACCAAACATCAGCCCCTTTAACACAATGTGTTAAGGTTAGAACGGGGTTAAGGTTAGTAGTGGTTATTATTACTTTTTTTCACGTTAGATTCGGCGCGACATTTGTTCGGGCACAGTTGTCGGAACCACAAACGCCATTCACCTGACGTTATCAGAACAGGCACTGAGAAAATTTATATGATAATGGGAAGGTCATACATACTGTTTTTCAAAACTTGCTGGCGATCAGCATATTCATCATCATCATCAGGTGCCCTGCCGCATGGCGTTGGCGACCATGGACCTCCAGCCATCTATCTCTCGTTGCCCCCAGCATCTCCCCCACCCTCCTCGTCCCCAGCCACTCTGCAAGTCCGTCCAGCATTTTCTCCCTGGGTCTACCTGGTGCTCTTTCCCTCCAGCTTTCCCGTTGTGACCAGGTGCTCCAAATCCCCTTTCCTCATAAAATGGCCTATAAATGTTGCCTGTCTTTTCCTAATCTTCCTTATGAGTGATCTACGTGTGTCTGCCTCCATCAAGACTGTTTTCTCTGCTGTCCATGGAACTCTCAACATTCTTTTAGAAACCACATCTCGGCTGCCTCAATCTTGTTGACTGTCCACGCCTCGCAACAGTACAACAGTATCGGTTCTATATAACATTCAAGAACTCTCTTCCTGATGTTAATTGATAGGCATTTGTTGGTAAAAATGCTTTCCATCTTGAATGTTTTGGCTTGGCCGATTCGGCTAGCTATTTCCGATGTGCATCTGCCGTCTGGTGAAATGATCGTTCCCAGGTATTTAAACTCATCACCGTTTCAAGGTTGTGCTGTTTGCTGTTATTTTGCATGAGGGGATTTCGTTTTTACAGATCACCATGACTTCAGTCTTCCTGCTGTTTAGTTCCAATCCCTTACCTTTGCTTTCTATTTCAAGTATATTCACAAGGTTTTGTAGGTCCTTTCACTTTCTGCAATTAGCACGGTGTCATCTGGGTATCGAATGTTGGTTTATCATTTTTCCTCCAACCTTTAATCCATGGTCTTCCTCTAGGTTTCTCATGTTTTCGATGTAAAGTGAAAACAGATCGGGTGACAAAACACAACCCTGTCTGACTCCTCTTTTGATGTTTTGGAAAGAGCTTATATCGTTTTTTATTCTCATTGCAGCTATTTGTTCCCAGTACATATTTCTGATTATTCGTAGATCTTTTCCATCACTATTGAGTCTTCTAATTGGTTGATCAATTCTTCATATCTGACCCGATCGAAAACCTAGGTATACTCACAAAGCATAAATATAAATCCTTGTTCACCTCGACCGACCTCTCTATTATAGTTCTTAGGATGTATATGGCATCAATAGTTCCTTTCCCTTCCACAAATCCACACTGTTCATCTGCTATTTCTCTTTTGATTCTATTCCTTATGATTATTTTTAATAGGATCTTGGTTACATGATTCAAACTGTGCGATGGAGTTCGCATTCTATAGCCCCTGTCTTCTTTGGAAGTGCAATGAAAATTGATTTTGATGTATCTTTGGGGATTTTTCCAGTGTCGTAAATTTCTTCAGGAGGACTTATTTTTTCTATACCGAATTCCTCCAGAGCTTCAATCATCTCTGGTAATGTTGTCTGGTCCTGGGGCTTTTCTTGGTTTCGTCTTTTTCAATGCTGCTCTAAGTTCATCTTTCATTATGGGTGGTCCTTCAAAGTTCTTATGTGTTCTGCGTTTCTGTCATCTTCAAAAAGGTCTTTAGTGTACTCTCCCCATCTGTCTAATATTTTGTATTTTTCCATGCTATGCTAGATACAGACTGAAAAAAGCCAAATAATGTTTGTACAAAACAATCACCAATGCCAATTAACTAAAAACGGCCTTGTACAAATGACCAATGCCAATTAACTCTAAGGACGACCTTGGGTCTATTCGTATCAAATGCTCATTGTGTACACTAAGCGCCTACATTTGCTCGAACCGATGTCTTTGTAACCTTAACGCATGGCATGGCCACTTTTTGTGGAGTTCTCTTTTTCCCAAGACGTCAATTTGCCTCGCTTGTTCCCCAGTTTATCACTATTCACAAACACTGACTTCATATCGGTCATTTTCTCATTAAACGAGACATGGAAATTATGCTGTTTGTTCCCTATTCTCTTATGTTGTTTGATACTAGACATGGAAATTTGCTGTTTGTTCCCTATCTTTGTTGTTTGATACTAACATGAAATTGTGCTGTTTGTCCTATTCTTATTGTTTGATACTAACATGAAATTATGCTGTTTGTTCTATCTATATTGTTATACCTGTTCTTTGTACTTATGGACAAAGGTCAGTTGGTCACAAATTTGTGTTCGTCTTGTCCGTTATACTGAATACACATTTCCATTCTATTTTCAATTTTCCTCCGATTCCTTAATGTGTATAATGCATATTACATTCGTACAACCTTCACGTGTATATCAGATTCGTACTATCCGATGGCTGTGTGTAATTTTGAGGCGCAAATTGTAAGACCGCTTTATATGTGGCCTCAGCGTATTAACGTAATAACGAGCGTTTTGTGTTAAACGTTGCCTTACAGTCTACAGTATAAGCCACCTAACAAAATTTAAAAAACAAAACCGAGTCACGCATGCATATAGCCTCTCCTTCCCCAACACACACACAAGATTATGAGAAACGGTGATGGAGGAAATTTCTACTGCAGAATTTCCAAAAGGTGGGGATACTAGTTATACTGAAAGCGCTCTCGACATCCCCACGGGGTACAGACAGTAAATGCCATACACGACGTCGATTCATATTCCACTGCGAATTACAAATTTACTCGCTTATCACATCCCCCACCCAAGCCCAAACACACAATACTTATTTTAACCTATTTAAATGAAAAATGATAAAGGACCAAGACATCCATTTGGAACTTCTATATACCCAGTAACAGTTTTAAAAAAGAGAAATGTGACCTCCCACCACCAATTCAGTCTTAACTCGCAGTCAGTCGAACAGCGCTAGAAGCTGAAAGGGTGACAGGGTCTATCTAGGGTGTTTCGACTTTTTCTCAAAATTGATTTCTGTGGACTTTAATCTATCCCCACAGAATTTTTTTCTTGAAAAAATAATTTGAAATGGTATTTTAATGGACTGATCGCAGCAGAAAGAATGCAATTTCTTACCAAAAGTACCTATTTTTGTCGTTTATTGCGAACTGTAACCTGTACCGAACCTTACATGCAATATACTGACAGAAAGCTCTTTGGTGCACCTTTCAGATAATGACAGCTAAAATTAGAAACAAACGGGCCAAAGCCACCAAACAAATTTAAAGAAAATGTGTAGGAGAGTACATAAAACGAGGCCGTTTTCTCAAAATGGCCGTTATAAAACTTAATGACTTTAAACATACATAACTCCTCTACACTTTTTTTTTTTGAGTACAAGCTTTATTCAGGTACCAAAATAATCAGCAGAATGTAGACGTTCCAGTGATATGTATCTCAAAATACCCAAAATGCTAGTTAAGAATGATTTCGTGCTGGGAGGTCACAAATGGTTACGCCCACATGTCTATTTGTAAATTTCCGTTAGGCAAAACACCTTAGACATGTAAAAGATCTATACACAGTTGGTCCATCTTTTCTGAAACCATTTCTGTCCCTTTCTCTCAAAACCTTAATATATGCTACCTTCGGGAAAGGTATCCCAAATTACAAACGCAAAAATCAGTTGACTAAATATGAACATGGTACAAAAGCGAATAATAGAACAGCTAAAATACCACCACCACTAATAATTCCATTAGTGCCGATTTTTGGTATCCTACTTTTATTGTTTAAAGCCCAACCGACTGCGCAAAGCCCCCGGCAACCCAACAGGGGATATGTCCAGGTAATACGTGCAAACACTAAAGTATATAAAAAAACATAGCCCTGGGATGCAAAACTTGCTCAGTGCTGTCAACCTTTACTCTCTCGTAATCATAAAATGTCCAATACGTGCAAACACTGAAGTACACACACACACTGGGATGAAAACTTGTCCAACGCTCTGTCAACCGTCAACATTAACTCTAACACACATACACAAACAAAAACAGCCAAACATACACACGAATCAGGCAGGCACGAGTTCTGGCCCACAAACATTCTGGTTTTGTCATCCTGGTTCCAGTACCACGAATTCCTGTTCTTGTGATCCAAACTCTTATAATCAAGTCTAGGGAACTAGATCTACCTATGCATGTGCCTTTCCCCGGAGTTGCCGTTTGCTGGATTCCTTGGAGTCGCCGTTTTCTTAAGTCACTCGGTGCACATTTCCCTGGGGTCGCTGTAATCAACATTTCCCTGGGGTCGTTGTAATCAACATTTCCCCGATTGCGCTGTAGTTGCCGTTTCCTGTTGTCACCATAGTTGCCATCGCCCCGAGTCGTAGTCTTCCATTTCCCTGGAGTCGTACTCGTAGTGTTCCATTTCCCTGGAGTCGTACTCGTAGTCTTCACATTTCCCTGGAGTCGTAGTCTTCCATTTCCCTGGAGTCGTCAGTCTTCCATTTCCCTGGAGGTCGTAGTCTTCCATTTCCCTGGAGTCGTACTCGTAGTGTTCCATTTCCTGGAGTCGTACTCGTAGTCTTCCATTTCCCTGGAGTCGTAGTCTTCCATTTCCCTGGAGTCGTCATAGTCTTCCATTTCCCTGGAGTCGTAGTCTTCCATTGTCCCTGGAGTCCGTACTCGTAGTCTTCCATTTCCCTGGAGTCGTACTCGTAGTCTTCCATTTCCCTGGAGTCGTAGTCTTCCATTTCCCTGGAGTCGTCATAGTCTTCCATTTCCCTGGAGTCGTCATAGTCTTCCATTTCCCTGGAGTCGTCATAGTCTTCCATTTCCCTGGAGTCGTCATAGTCTTCCATTTCCCTTAAGTCGTCATAGTCGCCATTTTGTGGAGTCGTGATCTCTATTTTCCTAAAGGCTGGAGTCGAAGTCGCCATTGCCCTGGAGTCGCGTAGTCGCCATCTTCCTGGAGTCGTCATAGTCGCCATCTTCCTGGCGTCACTGCCGTCATTTTCCTGGCGTCGTCGTAGTCGCCATTTTCGTGGATTCGTTGCCATTTTCCTGGCGTCGTCGCAGTCGCCATTTTCGTGGAATCGTCTAGTCGCCATTTTCCTGCAGGCTGCATTTTCCCAGCCATTCTGACACCCTTTAGTTGCAAGCCGGCATCGCCTGCGAGTGCTATTTTTAGCCAGACAGGGCCGACCAAAGTCTAATCTCTGAAGCGTACCTTTGTGGTCAAGCCCTAGTGATAAAGGTGGAAGCTAAGTGCACACTATACACGGCAACAGGACGGGTGAAAAGGGTGTGGGGAGTGGAAGGGAAAGGGAAAGATGCATGCTATTAACAGTCGGCAGGGCAAAGCCACCAACTGAAGCATCTCGGATTTTTTTTTTTGTATAGCGCAAAATCTTGATAAAATCAAATCTAAGCGCTAAAACAGACACGCACGCACGCACGCACACACACACACACACACACGGCTAAAATGGGGAGAAAGAATAAAATCAATGGAAAATCACAGAGAGCACATCATATATACAATTATATATTACAATGTGATTCCCCTCCGAGTGGAGACAGGCTGCAGAGGGGATTGAGTGAGGTCAGGATTTGTGCGCCGTACTGGAGTCTCCATTTTCCTGGCGTCTCCATTTCCCCTGGAGTCTCCCTTTTCCTCAATCCGCCATTTTCTTGGAGTCGTCTAGTTGCCATTTACCGGGAGTCGTAGTCGCCATTTTCCTGGAGTCTCCATTTTCCTTAATCCGCCATTTTCCTGGAGGAGTCGTAGTCGCCGTTTACCTAGAGTCGTCGTACCTGGAGTCGTAGTCGCCGTTCACCCACAGTCGCCGTTTTACCCCTGCCTATACGAGTCGCCGTAGTCGCCATTCCCCGGAGTCGCCGTAGCCGCCATATCCCCGGAGTCGCCATTTCCCTGCAGTACATATACAAATAGTTTGTGGGCTGCATCTTTCATTAGCACTTTAATAATTCAGGGGCCCTTTACATGCACAGCTAATATTAAACCCAACCATTAAGACTAATCAGTTTTCGAGGTGTGAATGCTTGATTTTACGTTTGCATAAGCATAATAATATATAATCCACGATGGCCGACATAGTTTACAGGAGATCTTTAACATTATATTTAAGGATGAACATATTTGCTTTACATGTGTCTGCCTGTTGTCTCATCTTTTATAAACAGGCTGGGTAAGAGAAGAAATAGTTTCCTCTGAAAATTGGTCGGGGTCCGAGGGCAACATCCCTGTTGGGGGTCTGGGGGCGAAGCTGAAGAATTTCTGTAATTTTGAGGCATTATAGATGCATTTCCTGATGGCAAATACAATAATTCAGTAATAGTTCCTCTGAAAAAAAATTTTCCCCTCTGAAACTAGGAGTTCATCCGCTGAAATTAGTGGATCCTCTGAGAGTTACCCAGCCTGTATAAAGCACTTGTGGTTCATCTGTTTTGATCATAACGTTAGTTGATACGCCCTTCCCTCGTTTGTTCCTTCTTCCTTTTTCTTTGATCCTATAAAAGGGGAAAGTTAAAGTCTCTACCATCTCACTCCCCTAGAACCCCAGGGTTATGGCACTATCTAGGTAGAACCTCAGGACCTGGCCAGCTCATGGGTTTGTGTGCAGGCTTAAGACTTGTGCCGTGATCATTTTGGATCTTCATCACATGGCACCTGTGATGTTAGTGCATGTTAAATTCATTCCGAGCACGAAGACGTCATCTTGAGAACTTGGAATTAGAATGTGATTCTACGACTATAGAATATATGTACTTTTTTTACCCTACTGTTGGGATTGTCAATCGTTTACTGTTATTTTTTCTTTAAAGCCCAGCCGACTGCGTAGAGCCATATCAGGGCTATAACCCATTTCAAAACATACTTCAACAAGGGGAGAAAAAGTACACAATGCATTCGAGCACACAATGTAAGGATTATGCCCCTAGAATCGACCATTCCAATTTATCGCACAAGGGATATGGAAAACATACCTTAACACACATTGAACATTACCGATGGCACTTAAACATAACGGTCCTACATTACCTAAATTGCTTTTGCGTATCGCATTTCCCTACAGTCAAAAACCCACTTTATATATGTACACAATTATCAATCCTTACAGAAAGTACGTAAGACTTAACACATACAGGTGAATGGACCAAAGGCAGAAATTAAAGAAATGAAAAAGGAAAGGAACAAGAGCGACAAAAGATGAAAATTTCTAGCACATAATTTCCAGAAGGTGGGGATTTAACATACTGAAAGAGCCCCTGGTATCTCCACAGGGCCGTTGTTGAGGGCTGACGTGTACTTGCTTTACATATGTAACTGGGAAACACCTAACCAACTAGCACATAGAAATCACTGTTTTATTACAATGTTCCCTTTGTCACTGTGTTACGGTTGATCTCCGTTCATCATTGCGACAGTTAATCCGTTTCACCCCTCCCTCGGTTGTGGTGCCTTCTTGTATATTTGTGCATCTTTTTAATATAAATGGTATAGGTGTAGAGAAGATAGGACCATCTGTAAACATCCAATGGGACCCAATGATACTATCCTTTAATACGCGTTTTTATTTAAGGGGCATATTCATCATACAGATGAAGGTGATTTCGGTACTAGCAGGTCTGCCATTTAACAGAACACTACACTCGTTACCATTTACACCTGCAATATCATTTCACTCAATACATACAATATTTACATTTTAACAACTACAAACTTATCTGGGCAAGCCTGCAGCTTCAGTGTAATCTGAACCACTCACCCGTCTCAAAACTCAGGTGTCTCGAAGACAACATGCAACTGACATGACGTGACGGCGTCCTTTATGTGACGTCGTCCTGATGTCATGACGGTCGTCCTCGACGACGAACCAGGTGGGTCAAGACGTAGGATGGACTGGGGAGTGGGGATCCAGCTTCAGATATTCCATAAGCCCCAGTCTGTTTTTCCCCAAATGGTTTGCGTCCTGTAATTGGAGACAGGTAGATGCTTGGTCTGCCGATCTTTTTGTTTGCTGTGGCGTTTTCGTCGTCTTTCTGGTGACTTGTCTTTTGGAAGGGGTCGGGAGGATTTAAGGGAGGGGCTGAGTGGGCTGGAAGGACAAGAATTCAGTAAAGAAACAGATGAATAGAAGGGATGAACGGAAAGAAAAAGAAAAAAGTCATTTTACTGTTCTGATTACTGGAGCGACTTACTAATCTAACACAAAAAACGCATGAAAATGAATAGGAAAAAAACTCCGCATTACAACTATAAGGAAAACGGTCACCATCATGTCACCATGAAAAGACAAAGATGGACTGTGCACATCATTCCAAGAGAGCAGGCTACCATCTTATACTGTTTCATATTGCTTACAGCCCAGCCGACTACTAGAGTATCACCCAAATTGCCTTTCTCTGAACACCAGTAGGAAAGAACACCTGGTGACCAACAACAGATCCTACCTTAAGGCCCTTGAACACGCACTGCGTAGCTGGTCCAGAACAGATATGAAGAAACTGCCGCTGCTTCATATGCCAACGGGATAATAGTAAGGATGGTCCATCAGACGAATCGATGAAAGAAAAAGGGACATAATCTACATATAAAAACTAAAGATAATATGATGTAAAATAGCACAAGAAAACGAAGCGAAGACCATTAGAAGCACCGACCATCACCTCAAGAGTATGTAATACTTTCGAAACAAAGCAGTTACAGTTCATAGTTTAAAAAGCCCAGCCGACTGCGTCGAGACATACCAGGGCAAAAAATAGAATCAAAAGAAATAGATGAATCACGTCGATTTGTGGAAGGGAAAGGAACTATTAATGCCATATACACCCTAAGAACTATCAGAGAGTCAATCGAGGTGAACAAGGATTTATATTTATGCTTTGATGATTATACCAAAACTTTCGATCGGGTAAGACATGAACAATTGATCAACTAGAAAAACTCAATATTGATGGAAAAGATCTACGAATAATCAGAAATATGTATTGGGAACAGCTGCAATGAGAATAAAAATAGATATAAGCTCTTTCCAAAACACCAAAAGGAGTCAGACAGGGTTGTGTTTTGTAACCAGATCTGTTTTCACTTTACAGCGAAAACACGAGAAAGAGGAAGACCCTGGATTAAAAGCTGGAGGAAATATAAACATTCGATTCGCAGATGACACCGTGCAAATTGCAGAAAGTGAAAGGGGCCTACAAAACCTTGTGAATATACTAGAAATAGAAAGCAAACGTAAAGGGTTGGAATTAAACAGCAGGAAGACTGAAGTCATGGTGATCAGTAAAAAAAACATGAAATCCCCTCATGCAAAATAACAGCAAACGGCACAACCTTGAGACAGGTTAAGTTTAAATAACTGGGAACGATCATTTCACCAGACGGCAGATGCACAGATATAGCCAGCAGAATCGGCAAAGCCAAAACAACATTCAAGATGGAACGCATTCTTACCAACAAATGCCTATCAATTATCAGGAAGAGGGTTCTGGAATGTTATATAGAACCAATACTGTTGTACGGTTGCGAGGCGTGGACAACATGGACAGTCAACAAGCAAAGTCAGAAGATTGAGGCAGCCGAGATGTGGTTTCTAAAAAGGATGTTGAGAGAGTTCCATGGACAGCAAAGAAAAACGACAGTCTTGGAGACAGACAATAGATCATTCATACGGAAGATTAGGAAAATGCAGGCAACATCCATAGGCCATTTCATGAGGAAAGGGGAATTGGAACACCTGGTTACAATGGGAAAGCTGGAGGAAGGAGAGCACCGGGTAGACCCAGGGAGAAGATACTGGACGGACTTGCCAGTGGCTGAAGACAGGGAGGGTGGAAGAGATGCTTGAGGCAACAAGACAGACAGATGGAAGTCCATAATCGCGAACGCCATGCGGCAAGGCACCTGATGATCTAAAGATTTATCCCCTGGCGCAGACCACTCCGTCTAAATTATCGCACAGGGGTTTTCAAAAAACACCTGAACACATTTATGCATAACTAAGGACACCAAAACATACGCCAACCACCAATCCCAAGAAAAAGCACGCAAGACCCCACCGAACACCCAAGTGAATGGACCAGCAAGCCAGAAAACAGGAATAGAAGCAAAGGAACAAGGCAGAAACGGACAGAAAAAAATGTAGAACTGAACTTCCAGAAGAATCTAAGCCAAAATGTCCAAGTACTCTGAACTAAAATGTAGATATTTTTTTTTATCGAATGGTATGATAACCACAATATCAGTTGGGTTCCATGTTATTTATTGTTTCTATATAAAACTGTCCTTGTTTAATTTTATCTATTTAAAACTATTATAATAATAATAATAATACCTAGGACTTATAAAGCGCACTAAGCCACTGGATCTAGGCGCTGGGGAATGGGGGATATAATAGGAAGTCAGTAAATACAAGACTACACAACATTACACATCATCAAATGACAATCAAATACTACATACATCATAATCACATAACATAATGATTTACATTCGCAATCTTCAAAATATGCATACCACGCAATTCAATCAAATATCAGATTCATTCCAATTCAACACTTTTCACTCAGTTACTCCATATAAACTATTATTCCACCCCTTCCCTACTACCCCCCACCCCCACGCGCATACACAAAATCCAATTACACATAGCCAGCCGACAAGGTGATGTGGGGAAAAGTGATCAGATGTCGAAATACTGCTGGAAAAGGTGCGTTTTCAAGTTTGACTTGAAAGAAGAAATGGACGGAAAGTGGCGTAATTTCTTGGGAAGAGAGTTCCAAAACTGGGGACCGAATGCGAAAGTGAGCGAAAGCCATGAGATTTGCGGTTATACTGTATCTGCCTGAGGAGTCTTGAATCAGAGGAAGAGCGGAGAGACCGAGATGGAGTATACAAGTGCAGAATATCAGAAATATACTCAGGAGCAGAACCAGAGATAGAATTGAAGCAGATGCAAGCAGTCTTGTACTTAATTCTCTGAGATATGGTAACCAGTGCAGTTGGTGAAGCAAAGGAGTGCAAGGTTGTTGACGGGATGCCTTAAGAATAAGGCGTGCAGCTGAATTTTGAACTTTCTGCATAGGATAGAGAACAGTGTTCGGGCAGCCCATGAGGAGAGAGTTACAGTAGTCAAGTCTCGACAGAATACAGGAAGTGACAAGAATCTTGGTGGCATCTACACTGAGAAAGTTTCTGATAGATCCAATCCTTTTCAATTCAAAATAAGAAAGCTGGCAGACTTTGGAAACGTGATCTTTCATGGAGAGAGAAGAGTCAAGAATGAAACCTAAGTTCCTAGCTTTTGGACAGAAAGAGATGTCAGAAGAGCCAACAGTGATAGAAGTTGGAAGTGGAGGATTATAGTCTGAAGAACCAGAAAACAGAAGAGCTTCAGTCTTACTGTCATTAAGTTTTAACATGTCAGTCATCCATGTCTTTACATCATCCGTGCATGTCTGTAGTGTCTGTATGGTACTGTCAATGTCTGCAGGTTTGCATGCCTGTTGAAATTGTGTGTCGTCTGCAAAAAGCTGGTGACTAACTCCATGGCGCTCAATGACCTCAGACAGGGGGGTGGTATACAAGACAAACAGAACTGGCCCTAGCACCGAGCCTTGCGGAACACCAAAATCAAGAGGAAGTGATAAAGAATTATGACCATCGACCGATACATACTGTTTTCGATCCAGCAGATACGAATGAAACCACTGGAGGGCTGTGGAACAGATGCCAAAAACGTTTTGAAGTCGCGAAATGAGAATTTTGTGGTCGATGGTGTCGAAAGCAGCGGAGTTGTCCAAGAGCAAAAGAACAGAGAGTTTGTTTTCGTCAAGAGCAGACAGAATATCGTTTACAACACGAAGTAAGACGGTCTCAGTGCTATGGCCAGCACGGTAGGCTGACTGAAAACGGTTACACAGGTTGTTGGCTTCCAGATGACCAAGAAGCTGACTCAGCACGACCTTTTCTAAAACTTTAGATAAAAAAGGTAAATTTGATACGGGCCTGTAATTGCTCAGTACGTTTTTGTCCAGAGAAGGCTTTTTCAGCAAAGGTCTAATGACTGCTGTCTTGAAATCACTAGGGACCGAACCGGAAGCTAAAGAATCATTGATGATGCTTGTGATGGTAGGGAGAACAACATCAATGTTTTCGTACAAAAGTTTGGTAAGCGGTAAGGCATACGTAAGCGGTAAGGCATACAGGTTTACGTTGTGTTCCGTTTTTTTCTCTTATTTCCTAGGGTTTTCCTTATTTTATGTTATGTTTTGAATTATTTTGTTTGAGGCTTTTTGCTTTCATTATTTTTTTAGTTACTTTTTTGTTTCGTTTTCATTTACTTTCAGTTAGTTTGGATTTGGATTTCAATTTATGTTTCTTCCAACGCGTGACTTCTACACCGGGCATTTTTTTAAAGTGTGGTTCAGTTTTACTTTTCAATTGGTTTGGGTATTTGTTTTAAGGCATTTATTGAATGTTCGCATTAGTTTAAGGTTTTTTATGTTTTCAGATTACGTTTGGTTTTATTGATTACAGGTTTTATTGTTGCTTCAGTTTTGTGTAGTTTTAAAATTTCGCTTCAATGTTTTCTTATTGTTTAAAATCTTTAGATTCGGTTTTATGTTTATAATGTGCAGATTTCGTTCTATTGTTAAGAATCTTTAGACTGTTTTTTGTTAATGTTTAGATTCGGTTTTAATGTTTAGCTCAGTTTAATGATAGTTTATACAGAGTTTAGTTTCAGTTTGGGTTAAGTTCGGCTTAAGTTTTGTTTCGGTTTAAGTTTAGCTTTTTAGTTTTTGAGTTTAGCTTTTGAGTTTCGAGTTTAGCTTTTGAGTTTCGAGTTTAGCTTTCGAGTTTCGAGTTTAGCTTTTGAGTTTCAAGTTCAGGTTCGAGTTTCAAGTTCAGGTTCGAGTTTCAAGTTCAGGTTCGAGTTTCAAGTTCAGGTTCGAGTTTCAAGTTCGGTTCGAGTTTCAAGTTCGGTTCGAGTTTCAAGTTCGATTTGAGTTTCAAGTTCAGTTTGAGTTTCAAGTTCAGTTTGAGTTCTGTTTGTGTTCAAGATTATTACAAGTTTAGGTTTGGCTTTTAAGTTCATACCTTAGTTCATTTTTAGCTTCAGTTTTATCCGTTTTGAATTTAGTTCTGGTTTAAGTTTTAGTTTTGGTTTAAGTTTACCTCTAGTTTTGGTTTAAGTTTACCCCACCAGTTCTTCGCTCCGCCAGCAGTGTCCCGCAAAGCGCTGTCTTTGTTGACGTATTGATTTACATATTGGTTTATCGTTCAGTTCTGGCTTAAGTTCAGTTTAGTTCTGGCTTAAGTTTCAGTTCTAGTGTAGGACTTGATTTATCGATCAGTTTAATGTCTTATAACAGTACAGTTATACAAATACATGTGCCATCAGTACTAAGAGTTTATTCATGGAACCCAACTGATCCTGTTGCTGTTGTCAGTCTTGACATGAATTTACTGAAATTGTCTTTTTGAGTTCGTGACGAAGGCTGGTCAGAATCTGAGACCGATTTTTTCTACTCTCGACAAGTAATTTGGCCAAAAGCTGCGCATGTCTTGTTTCGTTTACGCGCCTATATCATTTCTATCGGCCATTTCACCGTTGACAGTCGGATAAACTAGTACTGAACATTACACGAGTGACTCGAGACACAGAATTTCCAGAAGTTGGGGATACTTTATATACTGATAGAGCCCCCCGGCATCCCTACAGGGGTGGGGGGGGGGGGGGCGACCTCAGACGAGGCAACACCAAATGGAAAAAATAATGCCCACAACGACGTAAGCTGGTGACCGTGCACGTAGAGAACACATTTCAACATACAACAGCTGCTATCCAACAGAAGCAAGATCAAAAGCAAAACCAAAGCAGCGTTTGTAACCACAGTTGGTAGAGGGCGCCTGCAGGCCAGGTTCCTCAGACGCCATCCTTCGTTTTGAACTTAAAACAGTGATCTGATCAGTGACAGTAAAATAGCGACTGGCAGGACTGAGAATAATGGGAGATGCAAGGAGAGGGAGGGGGATAAAGGGAGGGGAGGGGAGAGAGAAAAGGAGGGACATAGAAGTGCGACGTCGGGGAAGGAGGAGTGAGATGGAGGGAAAAAGAAAAGGGAGGCAAGTTTAAAATACGGGCTACTGGCGATTTCACCTGCAAAAATAAAGTCAATTATTGAACAAAACCACACTGCAGGCACGCACACGCATGCATACAGACATGCATGTACACCACGCATGCATTCCATTATGAACACATACACATTTCTAGGATCAATGGACAAAAGTGTACAAATCGGTCAACATGTAAAAATCACTTTGCAATGATGATTAAATTTAATCTCACTTTTACTGGAATGCTTTGTGATTCTGTACAAAAGGTCGTTTTAAATATCTTTTGCAAGTATTAGTCCTGGAAACCAAAATTTGTTTAAAATTCAAATGTCGGAGAGGAGACAGCATAGTGACAGTGGTACCAATCTCTCAGCGGTACCTTCCCTGACCCCAGAGGGAATGATTTCCCATTTACAGCTGGGTGGTTCTAAAGTAGCCTAATTAAACATGGACTTTTCAACGCGGTGTTAATATTTGAGGGGTGTGTATACTGATCTCTGTACTGGACCGATATGGTTCTTGTGATCGGCCGAGCTACATGCAATATGAACTTAACTGAATTCCGGCGACGTCCAAACTTCCCCTCGCCCATTTGCATTTCAAACCCTGCCTACGCATAAACTTTTGCACAAGATTAAGACGTCTGCCGGATATTTATCTGGCAGATATGATCACCTATGGAATTGTCCGAATGCGATTAATCCTTAAAAACCCTGTTATTTACATATGGCATACTACACATTTACTCTCCTCCGTGCATACACAAGTACATACATACATATGCATATATATGTAGCCAGAAAGAGAGTGAGAGGGCGGAGGGAAGTTCAGTTCAGTTCATATTGCTTACAGCCCAGCCGACTACGAGAGCCATATCAGGGCGAACAATACGTCAACAACCACCCATCAAAAGATAAGTCAAAAACCATGCTCACAGTTAACCTTGCAAGTCTAAATTGCAATTGATTAATCCTTATAAAGCCCATTCTTTACATTTGGTGTACTACACATTACCTCCATGCCATGCATACAAATACATATGCATGCATAGCCATAAAGAGTGGAGACGGACAATAATGGTACATTTACCAAGACTACAGCAAGGCAAGAAGGCTAACTGGTCTTCGAGGGGTGGGACCTGGGAAATCAACCTATCTCTCCAATGTTTTATACCAAGGCAGCCGGGCAATGCCCTGCTCTTCATGATTTTCAACTGACGTGGGATCTTCAGCATGCGCAACCAGAAGTTTGATTTTCCAGTCAAACTGAAGAGAAAAGTCGAGGAACAGAACATGACAACTATAGCAGCAATACAAAACTTACCTCCACTGAATGTGACCACAGCTCTAGTGGTACCCTTCTGTAGAAGCAGGACTGAAAATAGGACCTGAACCCGACTTTGGAATCTTCATTGCCTTCGTGCTGCTTTCATTTCTTTGAGTGGTCATCGTCACGTTTTATTTCTTGGCTGGAAAAAGAATTTGGACTTTTAACCTGCTCTGGACAATACATATATTTTCATAAAAATTATTATTGTTCAAAAGCTCAGCCGACTGCGAAGAGCCATATCAGGTGTATAACCGCTTCAAAACATACAAAACAGTGACGGGAAAAACTAAAAGTACACACAATGCATTTGCGCACCTGAATACAAATATAAGCATACATGACCATAAAAACAGGCATAAATTACCTAAAATTACTTTCGCATATCACCTCCCTAGAGCCAAAAATGCACTTAATAGTTAATACATGTACCCAATAATCAATTCTAAGAAAAAGTATGCTAGACTTACACACATGTGAATGGACCATCAAGGCATAAAAATGATAGGTAGAAATGACAAAGCAAAGAGGAATTTTCTAGCACAGAAGGTGGGGATACTATACTGAAAGAGCCCCCGGCATCCCCACGGCAGGAAGAAAATAATTCGCTTCTCAAGATGGCGTCAAAGCGCTTAAAATAACTTCCATTTACGCTGACACCGCAGATGTCACGTAACTGGTGAAATCCAGAATGACATAAGCCGTATACCTGCACACAAGCCCTGGAGAGGTCTTGGCGCTCTGTTTTCTTTATATCAGTCACTGAAAATTTGCATTGTTGTGAAATGCATTTCTTCATCTGCCATGTCATTAAAATAAAGTACTTCTGCATTGCACTATCACCCTATACGTCATAGAGACCCATGTACGGGTGACCCAAACATGCCATTGCTCGGTTTCTATTAATCTCCACCTTAATTTTCTTAAGACGTCTACTACCCTTTCCACACCACAGAGGGAGGGGTAGGAGAGAGATTTGAATAACTACATTTTAAAAGGGCATGACTCAAAATGGTAACACTTAACCTTTAATACTGATCGATTTGATTCCGTTTACGTCAGCACCCATACCGGGTGATATGTTCGACAGGAATAACCATTCCAGGGAAGTGGGGGAATGAGGATTTTATCTTACACTGACAGCACATTGTGTTAAAATGGGCAGTAACTGTAAGGCCAGTCTTCACGTAGCGCACCTCATGGTTCGTTTCCGCAACCGTTTCAAGCGTTTGGTTGTTATTACACACACGAAATGAAAATAGAATTTTATAAAGCTAAATACAAGTGCTTTAGAAAGAGGAACTGTCTATACCACTATAGACACCAAATTAGCGTGTCAGTTTTTATCTAAAACATGGCACCAGAACAACCAAAGCAAGCACTGTGTCTACGGAACTCTGAACGCAGTGTTGTTTGTATGAAAAAGAAATGTAGGCCTACAGCAGAGAGGAAGCTTGGATTTTAGGTGAACGTTCTTTTGAAACTAAGCCAGTGTTACGAGTTGATTAAGGCGCTTAGTCTTTATGGAAATATCTTCAATAAATACATCCTTGTGTTCGAAGTGAAATCATGCTCGACAAGAAAAAATGAAATAGTCAATCGAAAAGACTCACGCATTTCAACGAACAAGACCAATATAAAAAAATCATAAATGGCTTTATCAGCGTGTCATCACTTAAACCGTGCACTCTTAAATCCTGCGATTCTGTAGCTCACCTGGTTATTACAGCTTAACAAACCACCAGTCTAACCAGTTATAAACGGGTACCTACCCATGTGTGGAAAAAATTCATAACTTTCAAAATAAGAAAGCCAATGCGTTGAAGTTTGGCAAACATTTAATTCCATGCTTTAGTGATAACGATACACAATTGCCTTCAATTTCGAGCAATCGTTTGGTGTGTACATTTGATCAAAGTGGGTACGTATCGAAATTTGATTTCCCAAAGTCATTGAAATCACAAGACAGGGCATTCTGATGCTCCCAAAAGTTCAGTAATGCGTGTAACCGCCATGGCTGTTCTGGCACTCGACGCGGCGAGTACTCATCGAGTTGACCAGGTTGGTGAAGATCCTCTGTGGAAGCGCCTGCCACTCAGCCTGCAGCATCTGGTAGAAGTGTTGGGCATCCCTGGGAGGGGGGTGGTTGCTCCTCACTTTGCGATCCAGCTCATCCCAGAGGTTCTCAATCGGGTTGAGATCGGGACTGCATGCTGGCCACTCCATTCTGTTGACTCCAGACTGCTGCAGGAAGTCGTTGACCACCCTTGCCCTGTGGGGGCGAGCGTTGTCATCCTGGTAGACAGCCGTCGGTCCCATCTGCTGCAGTGTAGGCACAGCCAGCGGTCGAAGGATCTCATCCCGGTATCGGAGGCCAGTCAGGTTACCCTGTACATGATACAAGGGTGTTCTGTGGTGAAGGCTGAAGGCCCCCCAGACCATTACAGAACCTCCACCAAAGGCCACCTTTTCTTGGACAGTGGTGTCAATAAAGCGTTGCCCTGGGTGCCTCCAGACCCTCAGTCGGCCGTCGTTGTGGTTCATGGTGAAGCGTGATTCATCACTGAACAGGACCTGGGACCATTGCTGACGTGTCCACCTCACGTGACGTCTGCAGAAGGCGCGGCGTGCTGCCCTATGGGCTGGAGTTAAGCGTGGCCCTACAGCTGGGCGATGAGAACGGAGGTTAAACCCATGAAGGCGGTTCCGTATGGTCTGCTGGCTGATGTTGATGTTAGTAGCCACCCTCAGCTGCCTTCGAATGATGCTGGAAGAGGCTGTTCTTGTCTGCAGGGCTTGTTCAATGAGACGATCTTCACGTGGGTTTGTCTTCTTCGGTCAACCAGATCTGCGTCTTTCATGGACCTTCCCAGTGGCTGTGAAGCGTTGAATCAGTCTGACAATGACCGAGATGGACACCTGAAGTCGCCTGGCCACTTCTCGCTTGGGAACACTATCTTGGAACCATGCAACAGCTCGTCCCCTCTCAAACTCGCTCAATTTTCGTTGTGGAGGCATTGTCAGATCAGGCCTACTACTGCTTGCACGTGCATAATGGTTTTTCCATCTGGCTTGTGCAATGTGTTCAGGCAGAACGGTCCAAAACAAGGTCCTTTTTCGCAAGTTTCCGCTTTTCCGTTTGCGGCCAAGCTCAGTAGTAGAGAATCCCGTGCAATTTTCGAACTAACACAACATCGCCCACTTACAGCTGAACAAGAATTCATAACAATTTGGCTGGACTGAGAAATAAATAACAGTAGCGAAATGAGTTAATTACGCACCTGTTTTCTCATAGTGATCCTTAACTTTTTGTGCGTAGCTTATTTATCACAGGTGATTTTAAAAGAATCCTGAATATAAATGTATAGGCCTAAGTTATGCTAACCCATACAAACCTGGCCTACACAAACAAACTGTCTCTGCACATTTCGTTGGAGCCAAAAATGCAGTCCAAGATTATAAATGTGCCCAATTACCAGTCTTAGGAGAAAGTATGGAAGCTTAACGGAAAACGAGGTGAATGAACCAGTGAGGCAGAAAATGATAGGAACAGCCTCTTCCCAAGACTAAGAGGCAAATGTGAACATTACCACCTTGGCCTTGTTCTGACCTTAAGTATCTTTCTCATGATATGGTCGTTCCATTGTTAACTCCCATCTTAAGAATTGACCGGTAAGTTTGGTTAAAAAAAAGCCAGGATAACGATGAGAGGCAGGGGTAGGACTACCGTTCTGACAGTCATCGTTACAATGATTGTGCGTAGTCTTTGAAGAAGGTAGCAATAACAGCCCGATTTCCGATGTGCAGAAAAATGGGGTGGTTAAGTTTCTATATGCCAAATGTTTACCTGTCATCATCATACTAACAGACAGAACGAGTGACGACATTTAAATCGTAGCCTGTCTTGTCTACTAAATAAACGTTATCATTCCTTCTTTCTTCAGAACACAACTAGCCTAACAAGTGAAACCGTTTATCATCTGCAAAGAACTCACCAGGTGTCGGTGTAAGATTCGCAGCCAGTCCACCTCGCCTGTCCTGTCCAAACGAAAAATACAATTTGACCGTACTCACTTAACAATTTTACCGAAAAATGTAGATCACGTGTAACCGACGTTTCTATTGGCCAACGAGGTGAACACTTTTTGTGGTGCATCCAATGGCATTCGTCGTCTGCAGGAGGTGTTGTTCAGTTGTAAAAACACAGTTTTTAAGTGACAGGCGAAAAAGACACTTTGTACGCACAAACCGTGAAAAAAATGCTGTATCTTTGTACGCACAAACCGTGAAAAAAATGCTGTATCTTTGCACGCACAAACCGTGAAAAAAATGCTATCGTTTGTGTCTTCCCATCGCTTTGAATTAACCCTTTGATTCCCACAATCTGTCTACCAGCGTCCTGCATTATCAACCATGCTAGCAAAGCAAAAACGTAACCCTCTGACTCATTCATCCAATCCACCAGCTTCAGAATGCTGGTGGATAGGGTAAGGGATTCAAAGAGTTGTCTTTCCAGTTGGTGGGTAGGGTATGGGAGTCAAAGGGTTAAATCTGTCGTTTGCTGTTTGATAATAGTGAACCCTGTGGCTCAGTGGTCAAAAACACCTTCATAGGACGCAAAAAATAGGGGGTCCATTCTCGCATTGAACAGATACCTCCTCCCCCTCCCCCACACCTAGCCCTCCATCAGATGTTTAAAATTGTTTATCTAGGTACCAACTTGTCTGCTGAAATGAGAGGAGAAGAGTGGCACAATGGTTCAGACGTTCACCTGCCAATAACTAAACTCGAGGTTCCTCAGCTTGACTGGAAAATCGAACTGAACGTCTAGTCCTTCAGAAAGGGACGAAAAACGAGTCAGACCCGTGTGTCTTTTGGCTGTGCACGCTAAAGATCCCACGACAGTTGAAAATCGCGAAGAGCAGGGCATTGCCTGGCTGCCTTGGTATAAAACATTAGAGAGATAGGTTGATTTCACAGGTCCCACCCCTTACAAACGAATTAGACTTCTTGCCTTTCTTAAGTCTTGGTTGAAAAAAGATAGATAAAAAAGATACTGTGAATATGAATGTGACATCATCATCATCATCATCATCATCATCATGGCCTTCCGTACGAATCTATCCTTGTCGCTGCAAGTACATCTCCCACTCTCTCTTTCACCGGCCATCTTAAAAATCCTGTCCAATATTTTCTCCCTGGGTCTACCTGGTGTTCTCTTTTCCTCCAGATTTCCTGTTGTGACCAGGTGCTCTAATTCCCCTTTCCTGCAAAATACTAATATGGTGATGTATCACATTGTGTGAAATGTCCTCCAAATGTTGATTGTCTTTTCCTAATCTTCGTTATTACTGGTCTTCTTGTGTCTGCCTCCTTCAAGACTGTCTCATTTGTTTTTGTGCTGTCCATGGAACTCTCAACATTCTTCTTTAAAACCACATTTCAGTTGCTGCAATTTTGTTCTGATTTGGGTGTTGACTGTCCACGCCTCACAACCGTATAACAGCATACGGTTCTATATAACACTCAAGAACTCTCTTCCTGGTGTTAATTGATAGGCCTTTGTTGTTAAGAACGCTTTTCATCTTCCTGAATGCTGTTTTGGCTTGTCTGATTCTGCTTACTATTTTTGATGTGCGTCTGCCGTCTTGTGAGATGACCGTTCTCACATACATGTCTCATGGTTGTGCCATTTGTTGTTATTTTGCATGGGGATATTTCTTGCTTTTTTTTTTTTACTGATTACCATGACTTCAGTTTTCTTGCTATTCACGTTTCTTGCTATATAGATTCTATTTCTATTGTATTCACGATGTAATGTAGATCTTTTTTGTTTTCTGCAACTAGCACGATGTCATCTGCGTAACGAGTGTTATCGTTTTACACACACACACACACACACACAACACACACACACACACACACACACACACCACACACACACAAACACACACACACACACCGCACCACCGCACCACAACCACCACACACACACCCCACAACACAACGCACGCACGCATGCACACACCTATAATATATATATATATATATATATATATATATATATATATATATACTAGCACGGAGAAGATACACACACACACAGACACAGACACACACTCGCACACACACACACACACACACACACACACACACACACACACACACACACACACACACACACACACACACAACACAACACACACAACACACACACCCGCACACACACAACACACACACACGCACAACACACACAACACACACACACACGCACAACACACACACAACACACACACACACACACACACAACACAACACACATACACACACTCACACACACACACACACACACACTCACACACACACACACACACCACACACACACACACACACACACACACACACACACACACACACACACACACACACACACACACACACACACACACCACCTTGCTGCGCTCCGCCAATCTTCAGTTAGTTAATTTTTTTTTTTTTTAAATTTAAAATCTTTTCTTGTGTGTAAATCCCGTTTTTTATTTCCTTCCGTTTTCTTGTACCTTTCAAAACCCTTTGAAAAAGTTTTTTTTTGTCTTGCTTGCTTTCTTTCTATTCTGTTTTTCATGTTATCTCTTTTTATTTTTGCCTCTTTTTTTGTTTTTGTTTTTTGTTTTGTTTGTTGTTTGTATGTTTGTATGTTTGGTGATGGGCTGTCCTTTTGATGGAACCGTGGACTTTTCGTTCTTTTCCGTTCGCCGTCTACATGCTCAGGTTACGTCTGGCGATGAATGGGACTATTTTTGTCCAAGTCTCTGCAGGTTGTCCTATTGAGAGGCAAGATTCAGTGCTGGTGCCACCTCACCCTGAAGGGACCGCAAAGGGCGAGCACTGTTGCAGTCAAAATGATGTAGATGACAGTGAAGTTCATTTTGTGTGATATTGCTGGTGCCATGGTTTTGCTAGGCCTGGTACATGTAACTTCGACCGTATTATCTATCTATATCCATCTATCTGTATATCCATCTATCTGTATATCTATATATCTGTATATCTATCTATCTGTATATCTATCTATCTGTATATCTATCTATCTGTATATCTATCTATCTGTATATCCATCTATCTGTATATCTATCTATCTGTATATCTATCTATCTGTATATCTATCTATCTGTATATCTATCTATCTGTATATCTATCTATCTGTATATCTATCTATCTGTATATCTATCTATCTGTATATCTATCTATCTGTATATCTATCTATCTGTATATCTATCTATCTGTATATCTATCTATCTTATATCCATCTATCGTTATATAATCCATCTATCTGTATATCTATCTATCTGTATATCTATCTATCTATCTGTATATTCATCTATATGTATATCATCTATCTGTATATCTATCTATCTGTATATCTATCTATCTGTATATCCATATCTGTATATCCATCTATCTGTATATCCATCTGTATATCCATCTGTATATCCATATCTGTATATCTATCTATCTGTATACTATCTATCTATCATCTATCTATCTATCTATCTGTATATCTATCTATCTGTATATCCATCTATCTATATCTATCTATCTGTGTATCTATCTATCTGTATATCCATCTGTATATCCATCTATCATCTTGTATATCCATCTGTATATCCATGATCTGTATATCCATGTATCTGTATATCCATGTATCTGTATATCCATCTATCCGTATATCCATGTATCTGTATATCCATGTATCTGTATATCCATCTATCTGTATATCCATGTATCTGTATATCCGTCTATCTGTATATCCATGTATCTGTATATCCATCTATCTGTATATCCATGTATCTGTATATCCGTCTGTCTGTATATCCATCTATCTGTATATCCATGTATCTGAATATCCACGTATCTGTATATCCATGTATCTGTATATCCATGTATCTGTATATCCATGTATCTATATATCCACGTATCTGTATATCCAAGTATCTGTATATCCATCTATCTGTATATCCATGTATCTGTATATATCCATCTATATGTATATCCATGTATCTGTATATCCACGTATCTGTATATATGTGTATATCCATGTATCAGTATATCCATGTATCTGTATATCCATCTATCTGTATATCCATGTATCTGTATATCCATCTGTCTGTATATCCGTCTGTCTGTATATCCATCTATCTGTATATCCATGTATCTGTATATCCGTCTGTCTGTATATCCATGTATCTGTATATATCCATCTATATGTATATCCATGTATCTGTATATCCACGTATCTGTATATATGTGTATATCCATGTATCAGTATATCCATCTATCTGTATATCCATCTATCTGTATATCCATGTATCTGTATATCTATCTATCTGTATATCTATCTATCTGTATATCCATCTATATGTATATCTATCTATCTGTATATCTATCTATCTGTATATCTCGTATATCTATCTGTATATCTATCTATCTGTATATCTATCTATCTGTATATCTATATGTATATCTGGCTTTTTAACTGAACGATTATTATGGTTCAGTACGGGTAGGGTGTGTGTGTGTGTGTGTGTGTGTCGTGTGTGTGTGTGTGGTGTGTGTGTGTGGTGTGTGTGTTTTTGGTGTGGTGTCGTGTGTGTGTGTGTGTGTGTGTGTGTGTGTGTGTGTGTGTGTGTGTGTGTGTGTGTGTGTTGTTTGTGTGTGTGTGTGGAGGGATAGACACTGTTCTCAGTAATTTGGAAAAGAACAGGCGCAGTTAAACTATACTGAATGACCCTGCAGAGTCTTCTGTTGTGGGTGTGAACATGGCGGCTTGATAAACTCCGACTCACGTCGAAGTCATGTTCCTGGGAATTTGACTGAATGAGTTTGGGTTGGTACCGTGTAGATCCGAAATGAGTGGTGTGAGTCAACATCAATGAGACATTGAGAAGCAAGGACAGTCAACAACAACAACAACATCAACAACAACAACAACAAAAACAACAAAAGGACGCAAAATACATTTTACAAAGAGAAGAGAGAGAGAGAGAGGGAGAGACAGACAAACAGACAGAGACAGAGACAGACAGACAGAAAGACAGAAAAACAGAAAGAGACAGAGAGAGACAGAAATAGATCGATAAAGAGAGAGAGAGAGAGAGAGAGAGAGAGAGAGAGACAGAGACAGAGACAGAGACAGAACAGAGAGAGTCACACAGAGAGACAGACAGACGGGGAGAGACAAACGGAGAGAGAGAGAGAGAGAGAGAGCGAAAGAGAGAGAGAGACAGACAGACAGACGGACGGACAGAGTCAGAGAGACAGACAGACAGACAGACAGAGACAGACAGAAGGGGAGAGACAAACACAGAGAGAGAGGGCGAGAGAGAGAGAGAGAGAGAGAGAGAGACAGACAGACAGACAGAAAGACAGACAGACAGACAGAGACAGAAGGGACAGAGAGCAA
>JAPXFY010000017.1:17601056-17603556 GCA_030674185.1 Monoplex corrugatus | reverse complement strand
AGCACAGACAGAAGGAAGTAAAAAGAGCAGAGGGAACACAGACAGAAGGAATTAAAAAGAGCAGAGGGAACACAGACAGAAGGAATTAAAAAGAGCAGAGGGAACACAGACAGAAGGAAGTGAAAAGAGCAGAGGGAACACAGACAGAAGGAAGGAAAAAGAGCAGAGGGAACACAGACAGAAGGAATTAAGAAGAGCAGAGGGAACACTAACAGGTGAAGGAATTAAAAAGAGCAGAGGGAACACAGACAGAAGGAAGTAAAAAGAGCAGAAGGAACACAGACAGAAGGAATTAAAAAGAGCAGAGGGAACACTAACAGGTGAAGGAATTAAAAAGAGCAGAGGGAACACTAACAGGTGAAGGAAGTAAAAAGAGCAGAGGGAACACAGACAGAAGGAAGTAAAAAGAGCAGACGGAACACAGACAGAAGGAAGTAAAAAGAGCAGAGGGAACACTAACAGGTGAAGGAATTAAAAAGAGCAGAGGGAACACAGACAGAAGGAAGTAAAAAGAGCAGAGGGAACACAGACAGAAGGAAGTAAAAAGAGCAGAGGGAACACAGACAGAAGGAATTAAAAAGAGCAGAGGGAACACAGACAGAAGGAATTAAAAAGAGCAGAGGGAGCACAGACAGAAGGAATTAAAAAGAGCAGAGGGAACACAGACAGAAGGAAGTAAAAAGAGCAGAGGGAACACAGACAGAAGGAATTAAAAAGAGCAGAGGGAACACAGACAGAAGGAATTAAAAAGAGCAGAGGGAACACAGACAGAAGGAAATAAAAAGATCAGAGGGAACACAGACAGAAGGAATTAAAAAGAGCAGAGGGAACACAGACAGAAGGAATTAAAAAGAGCAGAGGGAACACAGACAGAAAGAATTAAAAGAGCAGAGGGAACACACACAGAAGGAATTAAAAAGAGCAGAGGGAACACAGACAGAAGGAATTAAAAAGAGCAGAGGGAACACAGACAGAAGGAAGTAAAAAGAGCAGAGGGAACACAGACAGAAAGAATTAAAAGAGCAGAGGGAACACACACAGAAGGAATTAAAAAGAGCAGAGGGAACACAGACAGAAGGAATTAAAAAGAGCAGAGGGAACACAGACAGAAGGAATTAAAAAGAGCAGAGGGAACACACACAGAAGGAATTAAAAAGAGCAGATGGAACACAGACAGAAGGAATTAAAAAGAGCAGAGGGAACACAGACAGAAGGAATTAAAAAGAGCAGAGAGAACACAGACAGAAGGAATTAAAAAGAGCAGAGGGAACACAGACAGAAGGAAATAAAAAGAGCAGAGGGAACACAGACAGAAGGAATTAAAAAGAGCAGAGGGAACACAGACAGAAGGAAATAAAAAGAGCAGAGGGAACACAGACAGAAGGAATTAAAAAGAGCAGAGGGAACACAGACAGAAGGAATTAAGAAGAGCAGAGGGAACACAGACAGAAGGAAGTAAAAAGAGCAGAGGGAACACAGACAGAAGGAATTAAAAAGAGCAGAGGGAACACACAGACAGAAGGAAATAAAAAGAGCAGAGGGAACACAGACAGACGAAGGTGTGAATGGGGAAATAGGAAAAACACAGATAGGGAAAGAAAATGGAGGTCAGAGAAAACACAGAAAAGTGACAGAACGAAAAGGAAACAAAGGGAACACAAATAGATGAAAGAATTAAAAAAAAAGAACGAAAGGGATTAGGTAAAGGACTGAAAAGGGGACAAAGGAAACACAAACCAGACAAAGAAAACAGAGGTCAGAAGAAACACAAGCAGGTAAAGGAATAAAAGGAGACAGAATGAATAAATCCAAGGAAGGGCGGGGGGAGGGGGAGAGGAATGAAAGGAAGACACGGAGGGAACACAGCCAAGTGAAGGAATAAAAAAAATAGGCAAAGGGAACACAGCCAAATAAAGTCAATGAACAGGATACAGAGAGGAACCTTTCTAGTTAATGTCCTCCTTTTGACACACACCCGCTCGGGATAGACTTAGTTAACATCACCTCTGTTCCATTTAAGAAGAAACTCTTTTTCTTTCCCACCCAGATTTTTTTTTATTCTCCAAGGGACACACCGCCATTCTCGAATCAGTCTGTTAAGCTTTAAGTTGTTCGGAGACAGTGTAGACTTTACACAGATTACAGCGTTCTCTGTTGGGCCTCTCCCTTGGAAGCCATTACGTTCACCAGACGTGACTATTAGGACGTTCAAATAATTAATTAGAAACAGCCTTCTCTAGCTTTTTTTTTTGGGGGGGGGAGGGAGGAGGGGAGGGAGGGAGGGTCTCTCTGTTTCCTCTGTCTCTGTCTCTTTGCTAGTTTCCGTCTCTTGCTCGTTTGTTTCTCGGTTTGTCTGTCTTCAGTCTGTCTGTCTGTCTGTCTTCAGTCTGTTTGTCTGTCTTTTTGTCTGTTTCAGTCTGTCTGTCTGTCTGTGTGTTTCTCTCTCTGTATCAGTCTCTCTGTCTCTGTGTGTATGTCTGTCTCTGTCTCTGTCTCTGTC
>JAPXFY010000017.1:17583556-17593556 GCA_030674185.1 Monoplex corrugatus | reverse complement strand
AAGACAAGCAACATTTATAGACCATTTTATGAGAAAAGGGGACATAGAGCACCTGGTCACGACAGGAAAGCTGGAGGAAAACGAGAACACCAGGTAGACCCCAGGAGAAAATATTGGACGGACTTGCAGGGCAGAGTGGCTGAGGACTGAGAGGGTGGAAGATGTGCTTGTGACAAGCGGGGATAGATGCATATGGAGGACAATGATCGCCAACGCCACGCGGCAGGGCACATGATGATGATGAATCATAGGAAATGGGGTATAGGCACTTACTATCCAGTATAGTACATTTACCTTGAAGATTGATTTAAACAATCTCCATCCTTTCACAAAGCAGTCAGGAGGTATTCAGATAGGATCGAACCCCTGACCTTTCAATTGAAAGTCTAACGTCTTAACCACTTGACTCCTGCGTCTGTCATCATAAGTTCTGATATCCCGGATCAGGAAGAATTTTTTTCTGTCTTCGCTAATGGACGTCCTTACGTTGGAGTGAGGTTATCGATCTTTGGTTCAGATGATAACTAAGAGTGTCTTGACGGCGTAATCTTAGTGGATTGTTTCTTTATGACAAGACTGATCCAATGATAACTGCGTTGTACAATGGAAGTGATTCAGTACCCACCAAGGATGCACACACACACACACAAAAAGAAAACTGATCCCGGATGATTTAAGGATTCTCCCCATTACTGCATCATTTGTTCACTAACCTTAGGTGGTGATCTGACTGCCAGTCTTACTTATGAGACGAATAAATTGAGATCCCGTGTGAAGGATGTGCTTATCTGTACGTTAAGGATTCCATGACAACAAAAGAATTGCCCTTGGCAAAAATCTGTAATTATTGCTGCTATTTTTATTTATTTACGTCTTATGCACTTGATTTATCAATACATTTACACATGTATGATATGTCTAATATTCATACGCGTTTCTCACTACTATGAATTACGATTTCTAATGTAAAATTTTCTTAATTTATTTATGTAACTATTGATTTATTCATTTCTTTATTTGATTTCATATCATTTGTTTTCTCTTCTGCAACAGAATTTTATCTGTGTGTGCTTTAAATCGTCCCTGTGTGTATTTGTCCCGTCTTACTTAACTTGGTTATTCAATCTCCATGTATTGTCTTCAATAGCTGTGGTAGTAGTGGTAATAGTGGTAGTTATGGTAGTAATAGTAGAATGTGTTGTTGCAGTAATACCTGTAATAATAATAATACTGGCAGCAGCTTGAATTGATCTTGTTTGACTTAGTTGTATGAACATTGGTTTGTTTGACGCTAGTTTAATCTTTTATAATCTTCTCACTTGTATTTTTTCCTCTTTTTGTTTTTGTTAGTTATTTCTATTTCTAATGCTATGTACTTTCTCAATTTCCTTGTAATGGTATTTTAAGTTACAGTTGTCATGATATTTCTTCCTTAAACTGTGCTGCTTTTAAAACCCAATTTTAAGAAACAACCTCTTTTCCCAACACTGAATTCTGCATTTACAAGTACTTCTTTCCCTTAGTTTGTGTAGGTCTTTTCTTAATATCAAATATTGTAAGGTTGTCTTTGTCGATTGTATGCGTATACCTGGTTAGTGAGAGTGCTTTGATTTGAATTGTCAAGATTTGGAGCTGTATGAATACTGTAATTATTATTATCATTATTACGTGTCAATGGAAACAAGTGTTATGTGCGTAGATTAGTAAAAGCGAGTTTGAAAAATGGTTTCTAGTCAATAACGTTTACCGTTTGAAAATAAAGCATCATTGTCACTCTCAGTGTCTTTTACATTTTCAATCTCTCTCTCTCTCGCTTGGTTTTCGCTTGCTTGCTCGCTCGCTGTCTGTCTGTCTGTCTGTCTGTCTGTCTCTCTTATTTCTCTGTCTGTCTGTCTCTCTTTCACTATTTTGCTAATCTATGTGTTATTGTTGTTGTTGTTAAAGATTGACATTGTTTGATTTGCGTGTGTCTGCCTTTGTCTATGATTGTCTTGTGAGGGGCACTACCGAGTGGCCTTGGATTTCTTTCTTTTCTTTCTATATTTTTTTTAAAGTAAAAATAGTACCCCACTCTTCAAGCTGAGGCTGCGGTCCGGCTGCGGCTGCAGCGACAGCAATTTAACTTACACAGTCCAAAGATGGAATGATTCCACTCATACAGCTGCGGCTGCTGCGACAGCAGTTTAAGATACACAGCCCAAAGATGGAATGACTCCACTCATCCGTCTGCGGTACGGCTGCGGCTGAGGCTGACGATCCGACTTGCGGGCGATTTCTCAGAACGCTCCCATGAAACGTTTGGTCCAGCCGCAGCCGCAGCGATTTTGTTGGCATGTCTGATTTCCCCCTCTTTTCACTGGGGGCTCAGAAACATCGGATGCAGTGTAAACATTGTTTTGTTTGCATGAAATGTTGCTATTCGAAAACTGTTAGATATTATGGCATCTTTAAAAACTACGTCAAACCAGGAGCTATAGAACAAACAAAAAAAACCTCATCTCTCGTAGGAGGATCCTTTTTCCCTATGACGCAAGCCGCGACTGAGTACACTGAAGGATAGTCTGTTTCAAGAGACGTTATGGAACGGAACTGTTGCAGAAGTAATTAGAAAGGAAGACATCATTTGTAATCACCCATTATTTTTTTTGGTTTTTTTTGTGGCAATTTGATAGATTTGATGGGATCTTTTCTCTCGCTCTGCTTTTTAAATGCAAAATTGTTCCCGTTTTCTTTCTTTGCATGTAACTGTTATATTTAAATGATATTATCTTTTCTTGAAGCAGTGTCTACTTATTACAACGTGAATTTGAGAATCATCAGTTATTGATGTTTTTATTAAAATTAATTTTGTTTAAAAAAAGCGATTGACGAGAACACGAGATTCTCTGCATAATGACATCATTATTATTGTTGTCATTGTTGTTGTTGTTGTTATCATCATCATCATTATCTTCTTCATCTTCATCTTCTTCTTCTTTTTCTTCTTCTTCATCTTCTTCTTCTTCTTCTTCTTCTTCTTTTCTTCTTCTTCTTCTTCTTCTTCTTCTTCTTCTTCTTCTACTTCTTCTTCTTCTTCTTCTTCTTCTACTTCGCATTCTTCTTCTTCTTCTTCTTCTTCGCATTCTTCTTCTTCTTCTTCTTCTTCGCATTCTTCTTCTTCTTCGCATTCTTCTTTTTCTTCTCTTTCGCATTCTTCTTCTTCTTCTTCTTCTTCATCATCATCATCATCATCATCATCATCATCATCATCATCATCATCATCATCATCATCATTATTATTGTTGGTGGTGATGGTAGTGGTAGTGTTCTTTTTCTGGTTCTTCTTGTTGTTCTTCTTCTTGTTGTTATTATCATTATTTTGTTGTCGGCGTTTGTTTCTGTTTTCAGCATCTTCATTGTTATCATTAGCATCATCAATATCTGTTTCTCTCATGAATTATGAATAAAACATTTTTTGTGTGTTATTTTTTGTTAAAATCTTCTGAACGGAAAACATGAAATTTTCGTATGAGTCTAAGCGTGCGTATACCACACACACACACACACACACACAACACACACAAAACACACACACACACACACACACACACACACACACACACACACACACACACACACACACAACACACACACCAAACACACAACACACATTACACACACACACATACACACACACACACACACACTACACACACACACACACACACCACACACACACACACACACACACACACACACACACACACACACACACACACACACACACACACACACACAGAGTTTCATCAGGAAACTCAGCGATCTGTGTCTCCATTTCGCAATGAGAAAATGAGAGCTGAAACCTCGTGAATCCAAGAAACTGAAAAATCAACAAAAACAAAATAAGGTCCCTCAATACTTTTCAAATAGGAAAGATGAACTTGTGTTTTAGATTTATCAAAATACGCTGGGGCAGAATAACCGCCGGTATGGCAAAGAAAGGTACCGTTTCACTCAGCCAAAAGCCATCATTGATCCATGTTTCCTTCTACCCACTGTGGAGACAAACACACAACAACCAGAGGTCATTGCCATTTAGTAATGTCCTTGACTGTGCGTTTTTTGCTAGCCACAGCCGGATGCCATGAACGTGGCGGGATCGTCGCAGGACGCGCAGTCGGAAGAGTGTGGTTCTAGTATTATTCATTGTTATAGCCTCTGTGACGTCACGGTTCATCCGTTTTCATTATAACGTTAGAATTACCTCCCCTACCCCCACTCCCTCCCTCGTTTGCTTTCTATGCTTCTTTTACTTTTTTTGTTTGTTGTGGTTCTGTGTTGACAACTGTTTCCTATCATCGCTATTTACATTACCAGTAGTCGTAACAGTAGTAGTAGTAGTAGTAGTAGTAGTAATACATGTAGTAGTAGTGGTAAGAAGTACCAGTAGTATTAATAGTAGTGGTATTTTACATCATGATCATTATTGTTGCTGTTGTTGCTGTTGTTGTTGTTGTTGTTGTTGTTTTAATGATGGTTATTGTTATCATTATTATTACCATCATCTGATCATCACATGAAATGTGCAGAAAACGTATTTGTCAAAATTACCTTGAATGGAATAAAACAAAGTTTTGATAAGAATCTAAGCAAGCACACACACACACACACACACACACACACACACACACACACACACACACACACACACACACACACACACACACACACACAACACACACAAAACCACACACACAGCACACACATACACATACACATACACATACACATACACACACTCACACACACACACACACACACACACACACACACACACACACACACACACACACACACACACACACATACACACACGCACACACACACACGGGATTTTGTATGCTCAGTGTCACCACTGTTGTTTCATTGAGACTGACAAGTAGGCGTACATTTTGTGCGAAGATGTTAAGACGAGATATATTGGTAAGTGTGAGAAGACAAAAGACTATTGTTAAGTTGTCTGCAAAGTCACCTTAGGGTCACTCAAAAAGAGCCCCGCACTACTAATCTTTCATTTCAGCGTTGTTTGGCGGTACGAGTTCAAATCCAGCGCGTACAGACAATGAACCGTTTTGCTCTCTACTGATAACCGCTAGCATTTAGCTGTGGAGCTACACCAGGCCTAGTGGCATTCCCTTAGCTCTGAACTGAAGAGTTTATGTGTGGATACTCAACATATCGCTTCTGATGCCTTTTTTTGTAAAGGTTCCTTGTTCACGTTACCAGTATTGAATCGGACAGTATCGATGTTCAGGGTCAATCTCCTAAGACTTTCTTCCTCTTCAGTAAATCAAACGAGCGTTAATTTTGTTAATGGTGTGTGTCAACGTTGTTTATATCAGCGACTTGTAGACGTGAATCGGTTAATAAGATGAGTCTGTATGAGAGAGTGAGAAAGAGAGAGGGAGAGTGAGGGAGGGAGAGAGAGGAGGGAAAGGGAAAGAGACAGAGAAAGAATGCGAATGCGAAATGTTTTATTGTGTCAGGCTTTTAGCCCATTCACAAGGGTACATGGGGATAGGGATGGGTACAGCGGGGGTAGGGCTTTGCAACATGGCAACCAGATCACTGCATTACGATATATGCAATACATGTACATTATCACTGTCTTTTTACAGTCCATCGGACATGAATGATAGAAATAATTCATGGCAGGGATAACGATTTTTTTCAACTGTCATACATCATGTAATGTCACAGCCACTGTCATGATGGATCCGGACATTTCCCTTTGTCGACAGGGTCTGTGCCGAGGTTCACCTCTCTACCTTCATGACAAATCCAGGGGCGTCCTTCCATCTTCCTTTCCATTTCTTTAAGGTACTCTGGTATTTGCTGTGTAGTTACCTCCTCTGAATGATCATCGCCATGACACCCGAAGCACCTCCGTACCTAACCCCACTTTCCGCCTCAGTCTCATCTTCCACTATGTTACATGACAGGGTGCTGTTCTCATAGTTCTCCTTGCTCGGCTACAGGCAAGACGGAATTTCAACAGCTGGTGTTTACAACGTGTGTTTTTTGGTTAAAAACCGCAATGCACCATGCCTGTTGAGGCATCTATATCACCTTAATAATGGAACTTCAACAATGCACTTGTATTTTCCATTACATCTGTTACCATCGAATACTTGGTAATTTACGACTTTTTCAATTCATCATTCGAGTGATTGATCATCCAGCCACCAACTTGATAGTTATATTCACTCTAATCAAGCAAGTTAAGAACCAATATCCTACCATCTATGCTATCAATTACATAATCGACTTTTCAACTAAGTTGGTAATTTACGACTTTTTCAATTCATCATTCGAGTGATTGATCATCCAGCCACCAACTTGATAGTTATTCACTCTAAGCAAGCAAGTTAAGAACCAATATCCTACCATCTATGCAATCAATTACATAATTGACTTTTCAACTAAACAGTGTTTGATCAATCAATTAACATGTTTCATTCGTTAACAAAGTAGTTATCGAACTAACTAATCAAACAGCAATTGTTTTCTATCATCTCCCAGATTATTGACAAATCAATCAGTTAACTGATCAAGAGAGACAGAGAGAGAGGGGGGGAGAGAGAGAGGGAGAGAGAGAGAGAAAGAGAGAGAGAGACAGAGAGACAGGGACACACACACACACACACACACACACACACAGAGAGAGAGAGAGAGAGAGAGAGAGAGAGAGAGAGAGAGAGAGAGAGAGAGAGAGAGAGAGAGAGAGAGAGAATTTCTGAGAGTGAAAATGTTCCAAATAACTTTTGCAATCAAGAAAACCTTCAAAAATCCGTGAAATCTTCGTACTGAAGTAAGCCGTGAAATTAAATTCTGGAATCTATAGATCGGCAAACAATCATAGGTGCGTGACAAAAATGATCAGGGCAAAAACTTTAAGTTCATTATGCCATTGATATGTAGAGCAGCGACAAAGACACTTAACTCCTGTCTGTTAAGGCGTGCCACATGTTTCAGACCTTTGAGATATCCTTCTAATGTTCGTCACCAGCTGTTCTTGGATCTTCCTCTCTCAAGTCTTCGTTCTGGTGTACAGTGAATGGAAGTCCAAGTGATATTGTCTTACTTTCTTCGGTGATCAGTAAAAAACATGAAATCCCCTCATGCAAAATAACAGCAAATGGCACAATCTTGACACAGGTTGATAAATTCGAATACCTGGGAACGATCATTTCATCAGACGGCAGATACACATCAGAAATAGCCGGCAGAATCGGCCAAGCCAAAACAGCATTCAAGAAGATGACAAGCATTCTTAACAACAAATGCCTATCAATTAACATCAGGAAGAGAGTTCTTGAATGTTATGTAGAACCAATAATGTTGTACGGATGCGAGGCGTGGACAGTCAATAAGCAAAGCCAGAACAAGATTGAGGCAGCTGAGATGTGGTTTCTAAGAAGAATATTGAGAGTTCCATGGACAGCAAAGAAAACAAACTAGACAGTCTTGATGGAGGCAAACATAAGTAGATCACTCATAAGGAAGATTAGGAAAAGACAGGCAACATTTATAGGCCATGTTATGAGGAAGGGGGATTTGGAGCACCTGGTCAAAACGGGAAAGCTGGAAGGAAAGAGAGCACCAGGTAGACCCAGGGAGAAAATGCTGGACGGACTTGCAGAGTGGCTGGGGTCGAGGAGGGTGGGGAGATGCTAGGGGCAACGAGAGATAGAGACAGATGGAAGTCCATGATCGCCAACGCCATGCGGCAGGGCACCTGATGATGATGATGAGTGTACATGCTCTTGTGACTGCATTGGGCAAGTAAGTACTTAGCAGGAGGTGTTGTTGTACAGAAGACTCGCACGATTCTTAAAGGTGTCTTTGTACGGAAGTTGACAGTTTGGTAAGGTCGTTTACTGCCTTTCCTCAGTATTCTGAGCGTAATAGTAAGGTGGAAAGGACACGACACTGGTATAGTCTTATCTTGGTGCTAACACTGTAGTGGGTGGAACCTCCATATGTTGTTCAGCATTTAGAAAATATTTCTGGCTTTGTTGAGACAGCTTTTGGAATTACTGTCTGCTCCTCAATCGTATCTGGCAGTGCTGCCGATGATTGCGAATTCTTCAGCTGTGGGTAGGCCTGTTCCATATACATGGATTGGTGAAGGATTTGGGATGTTTCATGTTATTACATATGTTCCCTTCTGGCTGATCTGTAGGTCTACTTAAGGTACGAAGACATTTAGGTGGGATTTTTTCCCTGCATGTGTCGGTGAGCATGGAAGACCAGTCGTCTGCACAGCCAAGATCTTCCAGAACTGACCAGAGATTCTGTCTGATGCAGGGCAAAGTAATGGTTATTGTTGGTTGTCACAGACGCAACACTGGTGTTAATTAATCTGAATATTGTCTGACGTGTGAAACTGGTATGAATGACGTTTCCCAGACATGCACTCACCACATAGGTCGCTAAGTTGCTGTCCTTGTTTAGATAGACTTACTCGTGATTCCCATATTCTGTGAATGGCCAGTTGTATTCATAATAGAATTATTTAAATGTCTTCTCATTGTTTTTCTGTTCTCCCGTAATTTCTTAAAGAGTTCTTGGGGCGCCCGATAAAAAACTTTTCCCCAGATTCTCCCAGTTATATCGGTTGCGTGCCATAGCCTGGGTCTCTGCAAAAGGTTAATTTTGATGCAGTCATCCTAAATCCCGAACCTACTTTTAAGGAAAGTAACCGTTTCACAGTCCACTACGTCCTCATTTCACGATCTGAACCGTTTGGCTATATGTTTACTTTAAATCTGAAATAACTATACAGCTCTATAATTTTGTCTACAAACTCTCAACACAGATTCTGTTCTTATATTGCACCTAGTTTATTACTTCAGTTCAATCAATTCAACTCAATTCAGACCATTTCAGAATGCTTTCTTATCTCTAAAAGTAAAATTCAATACAAGCCAAATACTGCCGCAGTGCTAACAACAATTATAACGTACAGAAACGGTTTCAGTATAAAAAGAAGAAAGGCACAAGCAAACAAACGAAGAACGAGAGAAAGAAAGAAAGAAAAAAGAAAGGAAAGAAATAACAAACAAACAAAAAACAAACAAGAGGAACGAACGAACGAACGAAAGAAAGAAAGAAAGAGAGAAACAAAGAAAGAGAAAAAGAAAGAAAGAAAAAAGAAAAAAAAGAAAGAAAAAGAAAAAGAAAGAAAGAAAGAAAGAAAGAAACGAAATTGACATGAAAAACAAAAGCTCACCATAGAATGCGTGGTAAATATGCGTGAGGAAATGACTTGCCTTTTTGTTACATGGGAGTCAACACAAATTTTTTTTGTGACCTCCCACCACGAAATCAGTCTTAACTCGCAGTCGGTTGAACAGCACTAGGAGCTGAACAGCTGGTTGAGGGTCTATCTGGGGTGTTTTGACTTTTTCTCAAAATTGATTTCTGCAGACTATGTAATCTATCCTCCACAGAAATTATTTTCTTGAAAAAATATTATTACAATGGTATTTTAATGCACTGATCGCAGCAGAAAGAACGCAATTTCCTGCCTATTTTTGTCTCCTATTATGAACCGTAACCTGTACAGTACCCAAACATGTAATATACTGACAGAAAGCTCTTTGGTGCACCTTTTCAGATAATAACAGCGAACATAAGAAACAAACTGGGTCAAAGCCATCAAATAAAGAAATTTAAGGAAAATGTGTAGGAGAGCACACAAAAACTTTAGAGGCCGTTTTCTCAAAATGGCCGTCATACAACTTAATGACTTTAAACATACATAACTTCTACATTTTTTTTTTGAGTACAAGCTTTATTCAAGTACCAAAATAATCAGCAGAATGCACACTCTCCAGTGATATGTATATCTCAAAATGCCCAAAATGCTAGTTAAGACTGATTTCGTGGTGGGAGGTCACCAATGGAAACAGACCCTAAGCAAAACCAGTTTGATTAAATGCTGAACAGAAAGTGA
>JAPXFY010000017.1:17566056-17571056 GCA_030674185.1 Monoplex corrugatus | reverse complement strand
GCTGCGTTATTGAGGCTTTTGTAGCACATGCTGTCTAGTTTGTACTGTATGCGCTTTGATACAAGGAGCCAGTGAAGTTGTGCCAGGAGAGGAGATATGTGGTCAGCTTTTTTCTTTTTGAGTACAAGGCGTACAGCATTGTTTTGAATGCGCTGTAGGATGTGAATGGTGGAGGCAGGAAGACCAGACAGGAGTGAATTGCAATAGTCAATGCGAGACATTATGAAGGAGAGAACGAGTTTTGCAGTTGTTTCCACACAGAGATACTTCCTGATCAGCCTTATACGATGGAGATGATAGTAGCAAGATCTGGCAGTTTGAGAAACACAGTTGTTCATGGAGAGGGTAGAGTCAATGCAGACACCAAGGTTTTTAGCTGAATCAGAAATTGGGACTGATGTGTTACATAATGGGAGAGAAAGAGGAGGCAGCTGAGAAAGTTTCTGACGGGTGCCAATGAGGATAGCTTCTGTCTTGTCGTCATTAAGCTGAAGTTTGTTGAACGTCATCCAGTTCTTAATGTCTGAGTAACACTCAGTGGTGCGAGTCAACAGGCGCTGTATATTATCAGGTGAGTCACTGTCTTGAAGTTGGGTGTCATCAGCATAGAAGTGGTGTTTTATAGAGTGGGAGTTGATGATGGTGGACAGGGGGGAGGTGTAAAGAGTGAAAAGAACAGGGCCAAGGACAGATCCTTGTGGAACACCACAGGTCAGGTATGCAGGTTGAGAGTAAGTGCCATTGATGAGAACGGTTTGTTTTCTGTTTGATAGGTATGAAGTGAACCAAGACAGAGCAATGTCAGAGATGCCAAAAGTATGATGAAGTCTAGAAAGGAGAATACCATGATCAATGGTATCAAAGGCTGCAGACAGATCAAGGAGTGTGAGGAGAGAGACTTTGCCAGTATCAGTTGCAAGGAGGAGATTGTTGAGAATGTGTAGTAGGGCAGTTTTAGTGCTATGGCACTGGCGGTAGGCTGACTGGAAAGGATTGAGGAGATTGTTGGCAGACAGGTGAGATGCCCTGCCGCATGGCGTTGGCGACCATGGACTTCCAACCATCTCTATCTCTCGTTGTCCCTAGCATCTCGTCCACCCTCCTCATCCCCAGCCACTCTGCAAGTCCGTCCAGCATTCTCTCCCTGGGTCTACCTGGTGCTCTTTTTCCCTCCAGCTTTCCCGTTGTGACCAGGTGCTCCAAATCCCCCTTCCTCATAACATGGCCTATAAATGTTGCCTGTCTTTTCCTAATCTTCTTTATGAGTGATCTACTTGTGTCTGCCTCCATCAAGACTGTCTCGTTTGTTTTCTTTGCTGTCCATGGAACTCTCAACATTCTTCTGAGAAACCACATCTCGGCTGCCTCAATCTTGCTTTGGCTTTGCTTGCTGACTGTCCACGCCTCGCATCCGTACAAGAGTATTGGTTCTATATAACACTCAAGGACTCTCAAGCAGCAAGGAAATGTGGCTCTCTCCTTGTGATTACTTGCAAATTATCCACTCGTGTCATCATAATGCTTGATATGAAAGAACGTGAAATCATATCTTCATTGAAACAAAGAATGTCGCCCATGCATAACATTTCGCGTTGGCTAACTTAAAGAATGTTTCTTAAAAAAAAAAAGGATGAAAAGTTTTTATTGAATGAATGGATATGGAAAGATCACTTTACAAACACAGAGCATTTCATGTTTTAAACAATGGTTTTACGGTGTGTCTCTCTTTAACTGTCTGTCTGTCTGTCTGTCTGTCTGTCTGTCTCTATCTCTGTCTGTCTGTCTCTCTCTCTGTGTCTCTCTCTTTCTCTCTCTCTCTCTGTCTCTCTCTCTCTCTGTCTCTCACTCTCTCTGTCTCTGTCTCTCTCTGTCTCTGCTCCCTGTGTCTGTCTCTCTGTTTGTCTAACTCTCCTCCCCACCCCCCTCTTCTCTCTGTTTCTCTGTGTTTCTTTCTCTGTTTATCTCTGTCTCTCTTTCTCATTCTGTCTCTGTCTTTCTGTCTGCTTGCATGCCTGCCTGTCTGTCTGTCTGTCTCTGTCTCTGTCTGTCTGTCTCTCTCTCTCTTTGTGGGTGGGTATGCATGCCTGATAAGGAAGCTCATCGGAAGTTAGAGTAACATCACATCGGATTTGCACGCAATCAAGCCATCTAATTCGACTTCTTTATCTCTCACTGGAAAGGGCTGAGAGAACTGGAGAATCCAAATAAACAGAATTATGGACCGATCCACCTCTGTCTAACTCTCTGTTTCTGTCTCTGTCCGTCTGTATGTCTGTCGGTGTGTCTCTGTCTTTGTTTCTATCTCTGTCTCTGTCTCTGTGTCTCTGTGTCTCTGTCTCTGACTCTGTCTCTTCTTCTTCTTCTTCTTCTTTTCTTTTCTTTCTTCTTTTCTTCTTCTTCTTTCTTCTTCTTCTTCTTCTTCTTCTTCTTCTTCTTTCTTCTTCTTCTTCTTCTTCTTCTTCTTCTTCTTCTTCTTTTCTTTCTTCTTTCTTTCTTCTTTCTTTTTCTTCTTCTTCTTCTTCTTCTTCTTCTTCTTTCTTTCTTCTTCTTCTCTTCTTTTCTTCTTCTTTCTTCTTCTTCTCTTCTTCTCTTCTTTCTTCTTCTTCTTCTTCTTCTTCTTCTTCTTCTTCTTCTTCTTCTTCTTCTTCTTCTTCTTTCTTCTTCTTCTTCTTCTTCTTCTTTCTTCTTTTTTCTTCTTCTTCTCTTCTCTTCTTCTTCTTTTCTTCTCTTCTTCTTCTTCTTTCTTCTTCTTCTTCTTTCTTCTTCTTCTTCTTCTTCTTCTCTTTCTTCTTCTTTTCTCTTCTTCTTCTTCTTCTTCTTCTTCTTCTTCTTCTTCTTCTTCCTTCTTCTTTTCTTCTCTTCTTCTTCTTCTTCTTCTTCTTCTTCTTCTTCTTCTCTTCTTCTTCTTCTTCTTCTTCTTCTTCTTCTTCTTCCTTCTTCTTCTCTCTTTTCTTCTTCTTCTTCTTCTTCTTCTTCTGCATTCTTCTTCTTCTTCTTCTTTCTTCTTCTTCTTCTTCTTCTTCTTCTTCTTCTTCTTCTTCTTTTCTTCTTCCTTCTTCTTCTTCTTCTTCTTCTTCTTCTTCTTCTTCTTCGCATTCTTTCTTCTTCTTCTTCTTCTTCTCTTCTTCTTCTTCTTCTTCTCTTCTTCTTCTTCTTCTTCTTCTTCTTCTTCTTCTTCTTCTTCTTCTTTTCTTCTTTTCTTCTTCTTCTTCTTCTTCTTCTTCTTCTTCTTCTTCTTCTTCTTCTTCTTCTTCTTCTTCTTCTCTTCTTCTTCTTTCTTCTTCTTCTTCTTCTTCCTTCTTCTTCTTCTTTCCATTCTTCTTCTTCTTCTTCTTATTCTTCTTCTCTTCTTCTTCTTCTTCTTCTTCTTCTTCTTCTTCTCTTCTTCTTCTTCTTCCTTCTTCTTCTTCTTCTTCTTCTTTCTTCTTCTCTCTTCTTCTTCTTCTTCTTCTTCTTCTTCTTCTTCTTCTTCTTCTTCTTCTTCTTCTTCTTCTTCTTCTTCTCTTCCTTCTTCTTCTTCTTCTTCTTCTTCTTCTTCGCTTCTTCTTCTTCTTCCTTCTTCTTCTTCTTCGCATTTCTTCTTCTTCTTCTTCTTCGCATTCTTCTTCTTCGCATTCTTTCTTCTCTCTTCTTCTTCTTCTTTTCTTCTTCTTCTTCTTCTTCTCTTCTTCTTTCTTCTTCTTCTTCTTCTTCTTCGCATTCTTCTTCTTCTTCTTCTGCTTCTTCTTCTTCGCATTCTTCTTCTTCTTCTTCTTCTTCTTCTTCTTCTCTTCTTCTTCTGCTTCTTCTTCTTCTTCTTCTTCTTCTTCTTCTTCGATCTTCTTCTTTCTTCTTCTCTCTTCTTGCTTCTCTCTTTTCGATCTTCTTCTTCTTCTCATTCTTCTTCTTCGTCATTCTTCTTCTTCTCTTCTTCTTCTTCTTCTTCTTCTTCTTCTTCTTTCTTCTTCTTCTTCTTCTTCTTTCTTCTTCTTCTTCTTCTTCTTCTCCTTCTCTTCTCTCTTCTTCTTCTTCTTTTCTCTTCCATTCTTCTCTTCATCTTCTTTCTTCTTCTTCTTCTCTTCTTCTTCTTCTTCTTCTTCTTTCTTCTTCTTCTTCTTCTTCTTCTTTCTTCTTCTTCTCTTTTCTTCTTCTCTCTTCTTCTTCTTCTCTCTCTTCTCTCTTCTCTTCTTCTTCTCTTTCTTCTCTCTTCTTCTTTCTTCTTCTCTTCTTCTTCTTCTTCTCTTCTTTCTTCTTCTTCTTCTTCTTCTGTCTTCTCTTCTTTTCATTCTCTCTCTCTTCTTCTCTCTTCTTCTCATTCTTCTTCTCTTCTTCTTTTCTATCTTTCTTCTTTCTTCTTCTTCTCTTCTTTTCTTTTCATTCATCTATCTATCTTCTCTCTCTCTCTCTTCTTCGTTCTTCTTCTGCTTCTTGCTTCTTCTTCTTCTGCTTCTTCTTCTTTTCTTCTTTCTTTCTACATCTCTCTATTTCTCTTCTTCTTCTTCTTCTTTCGAATATCTTCTTTTCATTTTCTTCTTTTCTTTTCTTCTTCTCTCTCTTCTCTCTCTTCTCTTCTTCTCTCTCTCTCTCTTCTTCTCTTCTTCTCTTCTCTTCTTCTTCTTCTTCTCTCTTCTTCTCTTCTTCTCTTCTCTCTTCTTCTCTCTTCGTCTTCTTCTTCTTCTCTTCTTCTTCTTCTTCTTCCTTCTTCTTCTTTTCTTCTTCTTCTTCTTCTTCTTCTTCTTCTTCCTTTCTTCTTCTTCTTCTTCTTCTTCTTCTTCTTCTTCTCTTCTTCTCTTCTTCTTCTTCTTCTTCTTCTTCTTCTTCTTCGTCTTTCTTCTTCTTCTTCTTCTTCTTCTTCTTCTCTTCTTCTTCTTCTTCTTCTTCTTCTTCTTCTCTTCTTCTTCCTCTTCTTCTTCTTCTCTTCTTCTCTCTTCGCATTCTCTTCTTCTTCGCATTCTTCTTCTTCTTCTTCTTCTTCTCTTCTTCTTCTTCTTCTTCTTCCTTCTTCTTCTTCTTCTCTTCCA
>JAPXFY010000017.1:17546056-17558556 GCA_030674185.1 Monoplex corrugatus | reverse complement strand
GCGTGTGTTGCTCATCTGCTCGTATATTATTTATGAAAATGGACATTACAAACGGTTCGAAAATAATCATGCGGAGGAAATGGAATTTTCATTGATCCAAATCTTCAAATCCTCAGTGATATGTCGATGTGTTCACCCTGAGTCATGTCTTAAAGCTATGAATCCAAATTCCGTTGCTAATCAGATATACTACTCTTCTTTCCTTGCGGCTGGCCACGATACGTGGGAAAATACGGTGGTGATTTCCATTGCCTTCCATCGGTTTTTATACGGACTCTCCGCTAGTCTTTGTCGTTCCCATGATTGCCAACAAGGCAGGGGGGGGGGAGGGGAGGAGGGGGTGATTTTCTATCAGAGTTTACTCCTTTAGTCTTGGTCTGTCCCCAGATAACCACAAGGCAGTAGTCTTGAAGGAGGCAGACATAAAAAAAGAACATTAATGAAGAAGATTAGGAGAAGACAAACAACTTTATAGGACATTTTATGAGGCAAAAGAAATTCAGAGAAAATTTCAGAAAAAAAAAAAGAAATTCAGAGAATCTAATCCCAACAGGAAAGCTGGAAGGAGAAAAAGAGCACCAGGTAGACCCAGAGAGGAAATATTGGACGGATTTGCGGAGTGGATGAAGACAGAGGGGTGGGAGATGTACTTGCAGCAACAAAGAATAGATTCGTAATGAAGGCCATGATCACTAACACCATGCGGCAGGGTATATGATGATGAATCAGATTGTGGTCGTAAAATAAAGTAAAATTGTTAGTTAGGGACGAGTTTTAAAATTAGATGATTAGTCCATGCCAACTATGGGCTGCTTTTTTTGTTTCAATTCTATCTTTGCTGCTGAGGTTGACACTCACGCTCTCTTAAATATAAGCAGTCAATGTTTTCGCTTCCTGCTTTGTCCTATCAGTGAAATGATTACATTACAGATTGTGTCAGCAAGAGACAGTTAATTTTGAAGAATCTAGTTTTCACTTGTTTGGTGACATCTGGGCCTAACAATGACTGTCCGGCGATTCAGGCATGTACAGTATGCTGTCTTTGTTTTAGTTTAGCCCTGCCAAGTTCTGCATAGATCGGGCAAAAATTCGTCATAGCTCATTTCGATTTGCTTTAGTCCCTTAGATACAAAGCAGAGTCCTAGGTCTTCAAATTCATACACCATTATGACTAATTCGGTCATAAACAGATGTAAAAAAAATCTTCCAACATGGTTTGGGCTGCTGGGTTATTGCAACCCACAGTTGGGCTGGCCCCACTCAATCATAAGCTTTTGCAAATAATCAATTAGAGGAACCTCTGACCCGATTTTACCGATATGTTCGGTATAAGCGGCTGATTTCTTTACACTTGCTATTTATAGAAGAAGAAAAAAAAGAATTTGCCGATATGTTCGGTATAAGCAGCTGATTTCTTTACACATGCTGTTGAGAGCTCCATGGACAGCAAAGAAAACAAACGAGACAGTCTTGATGGAGGCAGACACAAGTAGATCACTCATAAGGAAGATAAAGGAAAAAACAAGCAACATTTATAGGCCATTTTATGAGGAAGGGGGATTTGGAGCACCTGGTCACAACGGGGAAGCTGGAGGGAAAGAGAGCACCAGGTAGACTCAGGGAGAGAATGCTGGACGGACTTGCAGAGTGGCTGGGGATGAAGAGGGTGGGGGAGATGCTGGGGGCAACGAGAGATAGAGATGATTGGAAGTCCATGGTCTCCAACGCCATGCGACAGGGCACCTGATGATGATGATGCTATTCATCGAAAAATATCGAATTTACCGATATGTTCGGTATAAGCGGCTCATTTCTTTACGCATGCTGTTTATAGTGAAAAAAAAATTACCGATATGTTCGGTTTAAGCGGCTATCTATTTATGGGGGGAAAAAGACGTTGACAGACAAATTGCCTGACTGGCGACAACGTGAGACACGCCACACATATACTGAACAACATTCCTAGCATTCAATGAATACTCAAGGTGTCTGCGGCGTTCACTTGACAACTTAGGGGGGAACAGCCGGCCTACAGAGTAATCACACCGTGATTTGCAACGATTCACGTTTGTGAGGAGAATTATGGGTAGGATTCGTTGAGCTGTTTCCGATGGTGGTGATTTGCATCCTTCACGCTGGTATTGCCTGTTCGTTTTCGAAGAGTCTGTCTCTCTGTTTCTCTCTCGTTTCTGCTTGTCTGCCTGTATGTGTATCTATCTGTCCGTTTGTCTGTCTGTTTGTCTGTCTGTCTATCTGTCTATCTATCTATCTATCTATCTTATCTATCTATCTATCTATCTATCTATCTATCTATCTATCTACCTGTGTGTCTGTCTATCTGTCTGTCTGCCTGTCTGTTTCCCTCTCATCTCTCTGTCTCTCTGTCTCTCTGTCTTACTGTCTCTGTCTCTCTGCCTCTGCCTCTGTCTGTCTGTCTGTCTCTCTATCCCTCTCTCTCTCAAAAAAAATTAAGTAAAGCACACATATATCAAAGCGCATACAGTACAAACTAGACAGCATGTGCTACAAAAGCCTCAATAACGCAGCCCCCGATTACCTGTCAAGCCTACTTGAGATCTATCTTCCCTCACGTACCCTCCGCTCTGCCTCCGATCCTCTGACTTTTCGCTTTCCACGCACCAAGCTCAATACCTATGGTCCACGAGCCTTCTCTGTTTCTGGTCCACTTTCCTGGAACAAACTTCCTCTCTCTGTCCGTCAGCAACCTACTTTTGTCTCCTTCAAGTCCGCTCTCAAAACTCACCTTTTCTCCTCTGCATAAAATCCTGACCTCACTCATCCCCCCTCTGTAGCCTGTCTCCACTCGGAGGGGAATCACATTGTAATATATATTTGTATATAATATGCTCTCTATAATTTTCCATTGCTTTCATTCTTTTTCCCCATTTATAGCCATGTGTGCGTGTGTGTGTGCGTGTGTGTGTGCGCGTGCGTAAGTGTATGTTCAGCGCTTAGATTTGATATTTATCAAGATTTTGCGCTATATAAATATTGTAATTATTCTATTATTATTATATATACAAACGTGTACACAGATCCGCCCCAAAATACCTAACAGAGCTATTTACACTCATCTTAAGCGTTTTGCACAAATTCAACATAAAGAGAAATAACAAAAATACAAATAAGAAAAAAGAACGAAGTAAAAAAAATGTATTGCAAACAAACAAGGAGAAGATGGAGAGCGACGGGGGGTGGAGGGTGGGGGTGAGAGAGAGAGGGGGGGAGGAGAGAAGAGGCAGAGACAGAGATAGCTAGACAGACAGACACGCAGAGAGGAAGAGAGAGAGAGAGAGAGAGAGAGAGAGAGAGAGAGAGAGACAGACAGACAGACAGACAGACAGACAGAGACAGACAGAGACACTGACAGAAACAGAGACACAGACAAAGACACAGAGAAAGATAGAGAGAGAGAGAAACAGAAAGACAGACAGACAGAGACAGAGACGGACAGAGAGAGACAGACAGACAGACAGACAGACAGACAAACAGACAGAGACAGAGACAGAGAGACAGATTCACACAGAGACAGGGAGACTAACAGAGAGAAACAGATATAGAGAGTGAGAGAGACAGAGACAGAGACAGAGAGACAGAGAGACAGAGAGACATAGATAGATAACTAACAGGAGAGAGAGGGTATCACTTATTCATTATCTGATCATGTCAAATCATGATCTGGTCTGCTAGCAATCAGCAAGCTTCTGCTCGTATTGTGAACGGTGTGATCTATTTTTTTTTTCAGAGGCAGTCATAACTGCTGGCTGTAAAAGGAACACTACTTATCTCTTGACAACGATGAATCATAGAAGAGAAAAATGTTACACAGCCGCCATACATTTATGCCCTTTTTTTCCCATCCTTAGATTCAATTTGAATGCAAGTCTCAAACTGAATTAGACCCACGCCAAGGAACAGACAGAAAATGTAGGAGATGAGTTTTGCTTTATTTCTCATCGTCCTAAATTCCACAATAACCGATTGAAATTTATTCCACAAAAAGTGTCTGTCAGCGTAATCAATGTCTTCATCGTGTAACTTTATTATGCCTGAAAGAGAAATGAAGGTAAATAGAATGAGCAAAATTTAGGGCATTTTTCTAAATTTGTGTAACTGTGTTTAGAACATATGAATACTCTATTGTAAGACGTTCATGTGTACATATATATATCCTATTGTGAGACTATTCCATGCGTACATCTTTCTGTTGGACCATTTTGTTTTGTTTTTCTCTCTGCAGAATGTTATATGCTGTTTCCGCTTTATTTTCGTTTACTTGCTGTTATCCTCCATGCTCAAATTGAGGTTGAAGGATCTATATAACACTTAACATCGAAAAGAAAAAAAAAAGAGAACAACTGAAGGTTATCAGAATCACAAGAAATAAAATTTCATCAATATTTATGAAGACTTGTTATTGCGAGATTTGTTTTTCTTGAATGAATTCAGATTCAATATGTGTGACATAATTTTCGCCGACAGGGCTAATTAAAAACCTTATTAGAAGTCCGATTTTTTTTATAAAAAAACGTAACACAACAGATGTTTATGCATGGATAATTGTTTGTTCCAAAATCATCTTTGTTCAAGCAAGTTTACTTTCATCCACATATTTTCACTATCCTCTACACCGCTATACTCAGGGATAAGCATCTTTGTTCGCGTAAATTTACTTTCATGCCACATATTTTCACTATCCTCTACACCGCTATACTCAGGTTTATTCCAGGTTTGTGCCATTATTGGATCAACTCAATGTCAATTACTTGAAATCTTAAAGTCGAGAATTTGTCTGCTGGCGAAAGCAGCCTAATTCATCTCCCCCAAACTTTTAATGGCGTACCGTCTGCCACGGAAAAGGACACTAGTCAGCCTTGAAATAGCTATAGTCACTTTTAGTAATTTTGCGTCCTAATGCACGATCAAGACTGCCAATCTTTTTTACTTCCGCTTTTTCGCTCTCTCTTCCTCCTCCCATCTATGTCTTGTGCTGCATCAGTGGCATTCCCTCCCCACCATTCAGTTACGTTCAACACTACATAACGGCTTCGTTTCCAGCTTAATTCTATTATAGTCACAAAGCCAAGAGTCCAAATGAATCACCAATGCCAAATTGCCGAAAGGACACTCACTGGAGCTGAGTCTGCATAGCTAAGGGCACCAGTTTTAATGGATATAAGTAATCATTATGGCACTATTCCTCGGCAGACATTCATTTCTCATGAGCTGGTTGGCTCAGTAACAGAGCCAAACATTCATTTCTTATGAGCTGGTTGGCTCAAAACAAGACCAAAGTATCAAATTAATGCCTTGTATTTAACCGAACTTACAGTTCAAAATCTGGCTTGGTTGTTACTCATGATGTGACAGTCATTAATAGTCTCCTTCCCTCTTCTCAGATTTCGAAATTGTATCAGCGCACATGGTCTTACGTGGCTCCAAAGACTCTGCCGATCACCGATGGCACATTTAGCTTGAGCGCGAAAGGAAATGTCTCAGTGTGATGGACCGATTTCAAATTTCAGTTTAGCAGGTGACCGACTCAAAACCTTACTCTTAAAGCCTGTCCTTTGCCTTAACCCTTTCACCGCCAATGTCGCCTTTTGGCGACCGTATGGCAGACCGCCAACATACTTGAGAAATAAGAAAGTTAAGTCATTTGAAGTCGGTAGGTGCATTTTTCTTGTTTTTTTTAAACAGCTGGCGCTGAGGGCTTTAACATTTTAAAATCACTGGCGGTGAAGGGGTTAAAACAAGATTTCAGCAACACTGACATCGCATGATGTACTTTCTATTCAGACCGCCACACGTGAATTACACAAATTCCTACTGACAAGAAACAAAATACAATACGAAACGATACAATACAAAACAGCCATCAAATCCAATAAAGCAAAGAACACTACAACATTGGTGATATATTGTAACATTTTTTATAGCGGCTCAGCTAAAATATTCCGTAACAATTATTTCGGAATATTACCGAAGATACCAAACCATGTCATTCTGACACCAGCCGACATTGCCAATCAACGTCCTTAATTTTGTATATCGTGCAGATTGTTGGCTTTCTGTCGAGCGTTTCCCAATTTCACATCTTTGTTTTATTCAATACTATTTGTGGATGAATCTGATCATACGGAAATAAGCTAATGTTTCTCTGGTTTCTATCTGAATGAATTTAGGAATCAGAAGAAGTTTCTTCCTGGTTTTCTCTTTTTCTTTCGTTTGTCTTATTTGGAGTTATTTCTTTGTTTTCTTTCCATCCTCTCATTCTTTATTTTTCCCTTTCGTTTCGCTTTTTAATGTTGGAAGAAAATTTGGGAAAACAATTACACCATAATGACCAAAATGTTCCAGACATCAGTAGTATGTTTTGTGTACAACTATTGCATGCACAAACACACACACACACGCATACAAACATAGCACACGACGCACACACACACACACACACACACACACACACACACACACACACACACACACACACACACACACACACACACATTCTTACATACACACACGCGCACAGCAACGCACACGCTCGCACACACAAACACGTACACACACACACGCACACGTACACACACACACACGTACGCACGCACACACACGCAGCAATATATAAACACAGTATGCCTCTTTATTCATATGAACAATCTGTTAGTTTTTTTTCATTACATAAGTAAGTGTTTAAATTTTAATATTCTGTGGTTTCTTATGTCTTCTTACTTGTATAGTTTTAATGTTTTTTTGTTATCTTATTGTGTATGTAATTGTGAAAATGTTTATCACCATTTGCTTTTTTGCGAAATGTAAAGCGCTGGTGAGCATGTTTTTATATGGAATATGCGCTATACAAATAAACATTATTATTAATATTATTATTACTACTATTATTATAGTCATCATCGGTGTCTCTATACAAAATGTTTTCCATTTAGTAGCCGAAATGCTTTCAAATACTGTATACAAAAACCCGTCTCTCTGTTTAGTACCCATCCAGAATAAAAGGACTGACCAAGACATCTTGTAACATCCATGGAATAATCTCAGCCATGCCGGCTGTTTGTTCTCCAACGTTCCAGTAAAACTCTTTATGACCAAAATAGAGCCATTTTTAGGCAAAGTCCAATTTGGATTTATGAAAGAAAGAAGATGCATCGATGAGAGATTTGCACTCCCTAAATTTTGCACTCACACACACAAAAAGTATGTGATTGCATGCAACGGTTCTATATAGGAGTTGTTGATCAGGAAAAGATTTCTGATCATTCAATAGATTCAAACTTTCCGAAGTCTTAGATAGAGTTATACGGATTTCAAGATATGTTCCTAAACAGCATGAGACTAAACTACGCAACTAATGAAAGCGGTTTAAGGACCAGGGACAGATTTTCCAACTGGTTCCAAGTAACATCTGGTGTCCAATAGGATTGCATTCTCCCACTATTCCTTTTCATCATCAACATGAACAAAATTACCAATGGCACAAACTCTCACCCAGAAGCTCTCAATGAATCAGCGTTTTGGATAACTGAAGGATCATGATCTACAACGAAATACAGTTGCAAAAACATGCAAACAACTAAAAACAACAGGTGTGAAAACACAAGGGCATTAAAATCACCACAAACAAGACAGAGGTTATTACTCTGAGTAAAACATTAGACAATCTGGATATCAGAATCTAAGCACAACGGCTTTTCCACAATTCAGAAATTTTGGATTTAGGGGGGGGGGGGGGGGGGGGATCGGCACTTGTTTACCAAAGATGGAAAACAGACAGACAAATGGAGACCATAGTCCGAAAGGCCAATGCTCTGAGACATCACAATTTTGCCAGTCCTGGAACACGTGAGAATCCCTGTGGAAATAAACATCATCTTCTCCGTACAATCCGTGTAGCTACATTGACTTACTTGCGCCAGACAGTGGGTACTGCACACGACCCTTGAGCCCAAGATAACAATTTACGAGAGTAGATGTCCAAGAACGACAGAGGGCAAGACCGGACGAGGCGTAATAAGAAACCGAGGAATACGAGAGACGGTTGGGACAACTCGTTCTAACCAATACATGTGCATTGCACAGAAGTGGATCAAATGGTTTAGCCATCTGACCAGGATGCCAATCAATCAGCCACAACCCTTTTAGCCCACACCAGTCGCTTGAGCTTGATAACTACAGGGAAATGACAGGTAGCTAGCTCTGTCTGTCTGTCTGTCTGTCTGTCTTTGTCATTCTCTTCTCTCTCTCTCCACTCTCTCTCTCTCTCTCTGTGTGTCTCTTTCTCTCTGTCTCTTTCTCTCTCTCTCTCTCTTTCTCTCTCTCTTTCTCCACAAACAAACAAACACACACACATAACACACACATATATATATATAGAAACATGTATATATATATATATATATAAATACACACATACACACACATATATATATATATATATCATGTATACTAATGATATAATATATATGTCTTTATGTATTTATATACCATCTAAATAATAATGTATATTTATTTCTTTTTTCATGTTTTTGTCTTTCTAATGATTTTTCTTCATGTTTTTGTCTGTTAGTTTTTTTTGTCTGTCAGTTTTTTGTTTGTTTTTTCTCTCTCTCTCTTTCTGTCTGTCTCTCTCTCCTCTCTCTCTCTCTCTCTCTCTCTCTCTCTCTCTTCTTCCCTTCTCTATTTCTCTATTTCAATCACCAGATATGGAATATTTCTGATCTTGTCAGACTTTGTGAACTCATCCTCTCAGGGGTCGATGTTGTGTATGTAGTGTTTGTGTGGTAGCTGGGTAAGGCTAGATCTTGGGAGGGTTTGCTTTTGTGTGTGTGTGTGTGTGTATGTGTGTGTGTGTGTGTGTGTGTGTGTGTGTGTGTGGTGGTGTGTGTGTGTGTGTGAGTGTGTGTGTATGTGTATGTGTGTGTGTGTGTGTGTGTGTGTGTGTGTGTGTGTGTGTGTGTGTGTGTGTGTGTGTGTATGTTCAAACCTCTGTACTCTCAAGCAGATATGCAGTGCTATAGCATAGCATTGGAATGCTAGAACCAGCGAGCTGGAAGTCTCTGCAACGGTTTCCTCACATTTCTGACTTAATGCTCTAAAACTGCAAAAAATATATATATAGCCAACAGAACGTTTTAGATGATCGCAGTACAGTTTATAAACAATAACGCACAGATCTAATTTTGACAAAGAAACATAACATAGTGAAACATTTCATTTTAGAATCCTGGAAAATCAAACGTAGAACGTACTGAACTAACTTTCGCATGGACAGCATGTGTTGGCATAATTTCATTCTTGAATCTTTTAGAAGAATGTAGTTCAAAGTACAACGTACTGAACTGATTTTAGCACGTGATACCTTTGCCATTTTCTCCTGGTTAAATCCACGTTATGGAAGTTGTCTACAGTGTTTTTCTGCTAAACGTTGTGTGTTTATTGTTTGTTAACTTTAGTACAAGCTTATTAAATAACAAAGGCCAGTTGACCTAAAACGTTCGCCTCTCTCGTTTTGTTATATCAAATACGCGCTGTGATTCTATTTTTGTGGGTGTGTGTGTGTGTGTGTGTGTGTGTGTGTTGTGTGTGTGTGTGTGTGTGTGTGTGTGTGTGTGTGTGTGTGTGTGTGTGTGTGTGTGTGTGTGGTGGTGGTGTGTGTGTGTGCGCGCCGTGTGTGTGTTGTTTTGTTTATGTTTGTGTTAACTAGAACACGTAACGTGTGTTAGCATCATTAATTTCTATAATTTCACAGCGGAACATGATCAGAACATATTGAACCAACAGTTGCAGATAAAACGCACGTGTATACGTCATTTCGTACTGAAGATGCCGGGAATTCTAGTGATATCTAGTCCCTCAAAAAAGACAGTCGAGTCGAATAAAAGCGAAGTCTCCCACTTTGAAACTACAAAGTAAAAATATTAGCTCCGTTTTAGAATTATCTTGTAACACAGTCATACCAGGTTTAAGCTTTGAGAACAGCTTTTGAACAAAACTAAATTGAGCCAGGCGGATTGCTTAAAAAAAGGTTTGACAAGTGGACACCGATTATTATGTATTTATAAGACATTCACTTGATCCTTAACTGAGTAGTATAGAATTGTCCACAAATGTCTCCTGTCAAGATATAAATGAGTTCGATAGGATGCATCATCATCATCAGGTGCCCTGCCGCATGGCGTTGGCGACCATGTACTTCCAACCATCTCTATCTCTCGTTGCCCCCAGCATCTCCCCCACCCTCCTCATCCCCAGCCACTCTGCAGTCCGTCCAGCATTCTCTCCCTGGGTCTACCTGGTGCTCTCTTTCCCTCCAGCTTTCCCGTTGTGACCAGGTGCTCCAAATCCCCCTTCCTCATAAAATGGCCTATAAATGTTGTCTGTCTTTTCCTAATCTTCCTTAAGAGTGATCTTCTGTGTCTGCCTCCATCAGACTGTTTCGTTTGTTTTCTTTGCTGTCCATGGAACTCTCAACATTCTTCTGAGAAACCACATCGCGGCTGCTTCGATCCGCTCTGACTTTGCTTGCTGGCTGTCCACGCCTCGCATCCGTATAACAGTATTGGTTCTATATAACATTCAAGGACTCTCTTTCTGATGTTAATTGATAGGCATTTGTTGGTAAGAATACTTGTCATCTTCTTGAATGCTGTTTTGGCTTGGCCGATTCTGCCAGCTATTTCCGATGTGCATCTGCCGTCTGATGAGATGACCGTTCCAGGTATTTGAACTTATTAACCTGTGTCAAGGTTGTGCCATTTGCTGTTATTTTGCATGAGGGGAATTCATGTTTTTTACTGATCACCGTGACTTCAGTCTTCCTGCTGTTTAGTTCTAACCCCTTACTTTTGCTTTCTATTTCTAGTATATTCACAAGGTTTTTTAGGTGATAGGATGAAATGCAATACAAAGAAATCTAAAATCAAATTAAATCAAATCCAGCCAATCTATCAATTCTTAATAATTTGTCTTAGGATTCATAATTGGGTATATGTACTGACTACATGTTTAGTTCTAAGGAAACGTGATGTGCAGAAGAACATTTGGGGAATTTTAGGCCAGTTTTCCCTCTGTGTTATAGAGTCCTCAGTTATGGTTACATTTATATTCAGGTTTGGGTTTTTCCCCCTTCGGTGATTAATTGGGCGGAATGGTCAACGTCAAATGCATGTCGTAAGATTATGTACGCCAATGCATTGTTTAAATGTATGTAATTCCCTTTTTCAGGTTTTTTTTTTCGACGAGGTGTTGTGCACATTTTAAAATGGTTGTATCCCTGATATGATTGTATGCAGTCAGGTAGGCTTGAAACAATAAAAATAAGAATAAGTTTAGTTAAGTGCTTATAAACCCAGTTGTCTGCTCTGTATGGTTCCCTACATCTCATACAATGGCCAGGATTAGCTGCTGAATCGAAGGATGAGTGAGAAAAAAGAAAGACTGACAGTCAAAGAGAAGGTGGATGATAATTACAAGCAAGCAAGCAAGCAAACAAATAAGTGAACAAATGGTATGATAACCACGAACAAGCAAGCAAACAAACAAGTGAACAAAATGGTCAGTCAAAAACACACAGTGACAGCAAAATGAATGAACGTACAAACGATGAACTAAACCGACAAATGAGCAAACAAAGAAATACACAAAACAAAAGGGAACAGAATGATAAAACAGAACAATAAAACACAACAACAAAATATATACAAAACATTTGTACAACCAGGCAGACAGTTTACAAAACTGCATCTTTAGAAGCTCAATGATATTGAACACTGTCTATTAAAGAACCTTGCTCTGACAGCATCTAAAACAGAAACCAGTATTCTGGCTTAATTCTGTAATGGGTCACTTCCTTTTAGCAAAATGAAACCGGTGTTAATTTCATAATGCTGGCTCTTCCCTGTTTATCACCCGTGAGCGATTTGAAACGAGTAAGAGAGAGAGAGAGAGAGAGGAGAGAGAGAGAGAGAGAGAGAGAGAGAGAGAGAGAGAGAGAAAGAGAGACAGAGACAGACAGACAGACAAACAGATACAGAAAGAGAAAGATATAGAGACAGATAGACAAAGACAGAGATGAGACAGAGTGCTAGAATTCAGGATCAAATGATTTGTTAATCTGAACCATAGCCCTTCAATACCTAAAACCTAATTCAAAACAAAAGTTTGATCACATGATTTATTAATCTTAACCATATCCTTTCAATACCCCCTCCCCCCCCAAAGAAAGAATTAATACAAAAGTGTGATTAAAAATATTGTTAACTTCTCGAGAACAATGAGAAATTCGCAATAAATATAACATGTAGGTACTTTACAATAAAGGAAAACACAAAATTTGAATACCCATGGAATTTTTTTTTTTTTTTTGAGATCTGGATAAACGCAATGGTAATATTTTTATTAGCATTTTCACTTTTTTTATTGAGATAAATTGTATCATCTTCCATCCTATGGGAATTTCACAA
>JAPXFY010000017.1:17531056-17541056 GCA_030674185.1 Monoplex corrugatus | reverse complement strand
ATGCATGTATGTATGTATGTATGTATGTATGTATGTATATATGTATGTATGTATGCATGTATGTATGTATGTATGTATGTATGTATGTATGTATGCATGTATGTATGTATATATGATGTATGTATGTATGTATGTATTTATGTGTGTATGTATGTATCTATGATGTATGTATGTATGTATGTATATATGCATGTATGTATGTATGTATGTATGTATGTATGTATGTATGTATACACACGTGAAAATACACATAAACACACACACACGCGCGCGAGCATGCACACACACATACTCACAGAGAGAGAGACAGAGACACACAGACAGACAGACACACAGAGATAGAGACAGAGACAGACACACAGAGACAGAGACAGAAAGAGATAGACAGAGAAAGAGAGAGAAACAGCAACACTGTATTCATAAATCATTACACGTTGCTGTAGTTCCCGTTGCCAGAAATATGCCAATATCAGTGCTCCAATAACGCACCAGTATATTCACGTCCCACCCCATGGCATTCACAGACCCAGGAGTCCTAAGGATGTGGCAGTCCCAAGTCACTGCATCTAAAAGTTGTGAGTTAACCAGTTTAAATAGCCAGTCCAGTTTAACTCTGTAAACTTTTGAATGGAATTAGTTCAATCCAGGAAGGAAAGCAAAGTCAGTCTTTAAATTGCCACAGATTCTCGTCTGCCTGTTCTGTAAGCCCTACAGCTGAGTTAAGGCTGTCATTTCTTCTTCACAAGTTCCGTTCTTCTGTCTTCCATCGTCTGAATTGCCGTAATGGTGTATCGCTCACTTGGTTCACTCTGGTTCAATCCTGTACTGCTCCCTGAAATGCCGTTTTGTTCTATCAGTCTTATTGTCAGTATTGTCACTATACGCGTGGTCTGTCAATGGACATTCAGTCTACAACGATACACGAGAGGGGACCCTGCGTTGTTAGGCATGATGATGCTCAGAAGATGGAATTTTAAAATGATGACGGCAACAATAATAATAATGATAATAATGATGATGATGATGATGTGATGATGATGATGATGATGATGATGATGATGATGATAATGATAGCTTTATTAATAATGATAATAGCAATAATAATAATGATAATGATAATAACAATGATATAATAGTAATAATAATAATAATAATAACAACAATAACACCAATGATATAATAATAATAATGATGATGATAATAATGATAATAATAGTAAAATGATAGTAGGCCTCCTTCGGTCATGACTGACCATGGACAAAGTACATCCGTTCTAATGTCTAGATGGGCTGTCTGCTTGGTCCAAGCAGCGTCGCCTGTGACTGTACAGACCAATGCGAGAGAGGCAGTCTCTGTCGCAGCGGTCGCATGTGTATGCTGATGCTGGTCTGTTGGCTGTCATCCCTTTTCTGCGAACTCGCTTTTCTGCTGCAGCAGCTGACAGTTTGTCCTCACCAATCCGCAGCTGTTTCTTGAGAGTAGTTCTCCAGCTGTTGCGGTCGTCTGCGAGGTCCTCCCAGGACTCAGTGTTGATCTCCAGCGCCTTCATGTCACGCTTGCAAACGTCTTTGTATCTCAGCTGTGGGCGGCCAATGTTTCTCTGCCCTGTGGCAAGCTCACCATAAAGGATGTCTTTTGGGATGCGACCATCTTCCATGCGGCGAACGTGGCCCAACCAGCGCAGCCGACGCTGTCTCAGCATGGTATGCATGGTTGGGAGGCCAGCGCAGGTTAGGACTTCGGTGTTGGTCACCTTGTCTTGCCAGGAATTGCCAAGTATGCGCCGTAGGCTTCTCAGGTGGAAGGTATTGAGCCTTTTCTCCTGATGAGCATGCGTGGTCCACGCCTCACTGCCATACAGCAAGGAGCTGAGGACACAGGCGTTGTATACAGCCATCTTTGTCTTTGTGGTCAGCTTGGGATTTGTCCACACCCTTTGTGTGAGGCAGGCTAAAGTTGTGGCTGCCTTCCCAATCCTCTTGTCGACCTCTGTGTCAAGGGAGAGGTTATCGGTGATGGTGGACCCAAGATATGTGAATTGATGGATGGCTTCAAGCTCGTAGTCATCAATGGTGATGGCTGGTGGAGATGGCGTGTCTTGGCCCAGGACGTTTGTCTTCTTAAGACTGATGGTCAGACCAAAATCTTTGCAGGCCTGGGAGAAGCGGTCCATTAGTGACTGCAAGACCCGCTGAGTATGGGTCACAACTGCGGCATCGTCGGCAAATAGCATGTCTCTGATGAGGGCTTCACGGACCTTTGTCCTTGCTCTGAGGCGGGCTAGGTTGAAGAGCCTGCCATCTGATCTGGTCCGCAGGTGGATCCCTTCTTGCGCTGTGCTGAACGCATGCCTCAGGAGGAGAGCGAAGAAGATTCCAAAGAGGGTTGGGGCCAGGACGCAGCCTTGTTTCACACCGCTGCGTACGTCGAAGGGCTTGGAGAGGTTTCCGTTGAACTGCACCATCCCTTTCATGTTTGAGTGGAAGGACTCAATTAAGCTGTGCAGTTTGGGGGGGGGGGGGGGGGGCAGCCGATTTTTCGGAGAGCCCTGAAAAGGCCATCTCTGCTGACTAGGTCAAAGGCCTTGGTGAGGTCAATGAATGCCACATACAGGGGCATCCGCTGCTCTCTGCACTTCTCCTGGATTTGGCGAAGGGAGAAGACCATGTCTACCGTGGATCTCTCTGCTCGAAAACCACACTGTGATTCCGGGTAGACGCGTTCAGCCAGTTTCTGCAGGCGGATTAGGAGGACCCGAGCATAGACTTTGCCAACAATGCTGAGGAGCGAGATACCTCTGTAGTTGTTGCAGTCGCTCCTTTCGCCCTTGTTTTTATACAGGGTGACGATCTTGACGTCCCTCATGTCCTGTGGTACAGCTCCCTCATTCCAACATTGACAGAGAACTGCGTGCAAAGGGTGCAGAAGAGAAGTCTTGCAGTGCTTGATGAGGTCTGGGGGAATTCCGTCGTTGCCAGGTGCCTTCCCTGATGCCAGGCTATCAATGGCCTTGCTGAGTTCGTCCGCAGTTGGCTCTGCGTCAAGTTCTTCCATTACTGGCATGCACTTGATGGCATCGAGGGCTAAGGGGGACACCATGTTCTGTGTGGAGTAGAGGCGGAGTAGTGTTCCGCCCATCTTTCCATATGTTGGCTAGGATTGCTGATTACTTCCCCAGTGGAGGATTTGAGGGGGGCGATCTTGCTCTGTGTTGGTCCCAGTGCCTTCTTGATGCCATCATACATTCCTCGGATGTTGCCTCTTTCAGCAGCACTCTGTATCTCTTCGCTGAGCTCTGTCCAGTACTCGTTTGCGCAGCGCCTGGCGTTAAGCTGAACCTTACTTCTGGCAGCCCTGAGGATTTGCAGGTTCTTCTCACTGGGTGACCGCTTATACTTGGTGAGTGCGGCACGCTTGGCCTCAACAGTGGGAGTCATCTCTGATGATTTGGCCTCAAACCAGTCGTGGGACTTCACAGTTTTCTTCCCAAAGGTGGCCATAGCAATGCGGTGCATGGTGTCTCGTAGCGTTTCCCATCTCTCAGTGGCAGAGTCTCTGGGCTGCAATGCATTGTATTCTCTCTGAAAGGCCTCTGCGAACTGTTCTACAAGATCTGGCTGAGACATCTTGCTGACGTCAATGCAAGGGTTCCCTTGTTTCTTTGAGCAGTGGAACTTCTTTGGTTGTAGCCTGATCTTGCAACATACCAGAGAGTGGTCTGTGTCGCAGTCTGCGCTGTGATAAGAGCGAGTGTGGAGAACGTTTTTGATAGCGGCACGTCTTACTAGGATCAAATCCAGTTGGTGCCAATGTTTTGAGCGGGGATGCCTCCAGGAGACTTTGTGCTGAGGCTTCGTCTTGAAGAAGGAGTTGGCGATGCACAGTTCATGGCAGGCGCAAAACTCAAGCAGTCGCTGTCCATTCTCATTCATTTTCCCCACTCCAAAGGAACCGAGGCAGAAGGGCCATGAGTCATTGTCTGCACCCACTCTGGCGCTGAAGTCGCCCAGGAGAACAAGTTGTTCTGTCCTGGGGATGTTCCTTATGGTTGATGCAAGATTTTCGTAGAACTCATCCTTGGTGTCTGGAGAGGCGGACAGAGTTGGGGCATAAACGCTGATGAGAGTGACATAGCCTTCGGTGGTGTTGAGGCGGAGAGTCAAGAGTCGTTCTGAACCGCCGCTGCCTGGTTCAATCATGTTCAGCAGGCTGTTCCTTACTGCAAAGCCTACTCCGTGCTCTCTTGGGCATCAGAACTCTTTCCTTGCCAGAAGAAGGTGTAGTCCCTTTCCTTTAGTGTTCCTGAGTCAGCCAGCCGTGTTTCCTGCAGAGTGGCAATGTCCACATTGAGCCTCTTTAGTTCGCTGTTTATGACGGCGGTTTTTCTGGCGTCGCTGATGTCTTGCAGATCTTGGGAGAGCCCAGGTATCATTGTTCGGACATTCCAACAGCCCAGTTTCACTGCTGATCCTTTTCCTGATCCGTTTCTTGAATTTGAATTTTTCTTTTTGTTTGATGCGGTAATTAACGACCTGCTTGTCAGATTTTCTCCTAATCTTCATGCACCCAATGAAGAAGGCAGGTCGTGGCAGGACAGCACCTAACTGGCTGGGGGCTGCCCAGCTTAGGTGGGCGGTAGCTGTCCAGTAAGACACGAAGGTCTCTCCCATCGTCAAAAGCAACCCCTGGCGTCAGCTCTACGCCAGTTGAGCAATGACTTATCACCGGTATCTGTTGCTTCCCGTGTTGTGCCGACACTAGTGTTAGTAGCGAGACTGGAGTGTCCTCTCCAGGTCGTAGGTGCAGAGCGTTTGTGGATGAATGGACGGATGTAAGCCTGGGCAGTGTAATATGGAAGACAGGCTGTTGCCCATTCAACTTGTCCCCCCTCTCCACCTCGCTGACAGATCCAAAGGAACAGCAGGGCTGTTACGTTTTGGTGCCAACGCGGCCGCAGGAGCTGCCGGAAAGTGACAAAGTTTGCCATCCAACCGCCTTAGGGGCCCCACACCGGATTTACTGTCAAGGTTTACTCCCTTAGCTAGATGGCCGCGGGTAGCTCTCCAGAGCTGGCGCCCTTTGATGGATCTAATTTATTTCCACCAGGGTTTCTAGCCACCCTCCTCACCATCCTCCTGAGAGGACTGGTGGGGTTGCTGGTTTAGCCGCCAGCAATTCGACCCTGTGATAAAATGATAATAATAATAATAATTACAACAATAATTATAATAACAATAGTAATAAAAATAATAATAATAATAGTAGTAGCAGTAGTAGTAATCATCATCATCATCATATCAACAATAATAATAACAATGATGAAGATAATAATGATAATAGTAATGATGAAAAGAAGAGAAAGGAGAAGAAAGAAGAGGAGGAGGAGAACAAGGAGGAGCAGGAGAAGAAGAAGAATGCGAAGAAGAATGCGAAGAAGAAGAATGCGAAGAAGAAGAATCCGAAGAAGAAGAAGAATGCGAAGAAGAAGAAGAATGCGAAGAAGAAGAATCCGAAGAAGAATGCGAAGAAGAAGAATCCGAAGAAGAAGAAGAAGAAGAAGAATCCGAAGAAGAAGAAGAAGAAGAAGAATGCGAAGAAGAAGAAGAATGCGAAGAAGAAGAAGAAGAAGAAGAAGAATGAAGAAGAAGAGAAGAAGAAGAAGAAGAAGAAGAATGCGAAGAAGAAGAAGAAGAAGAAGAATGCGAAGAAGAAGAAGAAGAAGAATGCGAAGAAGAAGAAGAAGAATGCGAAGAAGAAGAAGAAGAAGAATGCGAAGAAGAAGAAGAAGAAGAAGAAGAAGAAGAAGAAGAAGAAGAAGAAGAAGAAGAAAGAAGAAGAAGAAGAAGAAGAAGAAGAAGAAGAAGAAGAAGAAGAAAAGAAGAAGAAGAAGAAGAAGAAGAAGAAGAAGAAGAAAAGAAGAAGAAGAAGAAGAAGAAGAAGAAGAAGAAGAAGAAGAAGAAGAAGAAGAAGAAGAAAGAAGAAGAAGAAGGAAGAAGAAAAGAAGAAGAAGAAGAAGAAGAAAAGAAGAAGAAGAAGAAGAAGAAGAAGAAGAAGAAGAAGAAGAAGAAGAAGAAGAAGAAGAAGAAGAAGAAGAAGAAGAAGAAGAAGAAGAAGAAGAAGAAGAAGAAGAAGAAGAAGAAGAAGAAGAAGAAAGAAGAAGAAGAAGAAGAAGAAGAAGAAGAAGAAGAAGAAGAAGAAGAAGAAGAAGAAGAAGAAGAGAAGAAGAAGAAGAAAAGAAGAAATTTTTACTTACACAGCGCAAACGGTCAATGTCACAAGCATGGAACAGAACAAACAATGCGCGTGCACATACACACAGGATGCTGAGGTTTACACACACACACACACACACACACACACACACAAAATGCATACATACATGTATGTATAATGTATGCATATAATATGTAATACATATATAAATATATATATATACATATATAATACACACACACACACACACACACACACACACACACACACACACACACACACACACACACACACACACACACACACACACACACACACACACACACACACACTCTCCCACAGATGATCGAAGCAACTGTACCGAGAAAACATCTCGACTGAACAAATATTCAAGAATGAGTAAATACTCAAGATAATTATTTTCCCTGGGTTTTATTTGGCTCTATATTTTTGCATTCATCTCAGCACTGGCTGTGCCTACATCTTGTTTATCATGAAAACGGTGATGGCTGATTATGTTTTACATTGATTAATCAATCAAAGAAATGACGTAAGAAGAACCAAAGCATTGTATTTGACGAAATATTAGGCATATTTGCATGATATTTTCTATCTCTCTGTGTCTTTGTTTGTCAATTCAATTCAATTCAACTCAATTCATTTCAGTTCAATTCAATAGCACTTTAGTAAACCACAGGGAAATTGATTTGTGCAGTCACATGCTTGTAATAACACATACACAAAGTTTTCAAAGACACATCGATTAAAAACAAAAAGTACCAGTCTAAATGGTAGGAATGGTGCATGTGTTGTTTGAACGTGCGAATGACCGTGGTAATGAATAAATTCATGTAACAAGGCGTTTTTGTGTGGGGTTCTAAACCTGAGATTTCTAACCAATCTTCTTTTACTGATATTTTCGTGTAATGGGTGTGCTCTCGGAGTCAAAATTTTCAGGAGCCTTTCAGTAATGATTCCTCTTGTACATGTCGCTAAAAGTGTGTTGTCTTTTACCCATCACTCCTGCTTTTATCATCATCATCATCATCATCATCAGGTGCCCTGCTGCATGGCGTTGGCGATCATGGACTTCCATCTGTCTCAATCTCTTGTTGCACTAAGCATATCCTCCACCATCCTAGTTTTCAGCCACTCTGCAAGTCCGTCTAGCATTTTCTTCCTGGGTCTACCCGGTGCTCTCTTTCCCCCTTCCTCATAAAATGGCCTATAAATGTTGCCTGTCTTTACCTAATCTTCCTTATGACTGATCTACTTGTGTCTGCCTCCATCAAGACTGTCTCGTTTGTTTTCTTTGCTGTCCATGGAACTCTCAACAGTCTTTTTAGATACTACATCTCGGCTGCCTCAATCTTGTTCTGGCTTTGCTTGTTGACTGTCCACGCCTCACAACCGTATAGCAGTATTGGTTCTACATGTATATAGCATTCAATAACTTTCTTCCTGATGTTAATTGATAGGCATTTGTTGGTAAGAATGCTTTTCATCTTCTTGAATGCTGTTTTGGCTAGGCCGATTCTTTTGGCTATTTCTGATGTGCATCTGTCGTCTGATGAAATGATCGTTCCCAGGTATTTAAACTTATCAACCTGTGTCAAGGTTGTGCCATTTGCTATTATTTTGCATGAAGGGATTTCATGTTTTTCACTGATCACCATGACTTCAGTCTTCCTGCTGTTTAGTTCCAGCCCCTTACCTTTGCTTACTATTTCTAGTATTCACAAGGTTTTGTAGGCCCCTGCTGCGTATCAAATATTGTTTATCATTTTCCCTCCAACCTTTAATCCAGGGTCTTCGTCTAGGTTTCTCATGATATTTTCGCTGTAAAGTGAAAACAGATCTGGTGACAAGACACAACGCTGTCTGACTCCTCTTTTGATGTTTTGGAAAGAGCTTATATTGTTTTCTATTCTCATTCTCATTGCAGCTGTTTGTTCCCAGTACATATTTCTGATTATTCGTTGATCTTTTCCATCAACATTTGGTCTCTCTAGTTGGTTGATCAATTTTTCATGTCTTACCCGATCGAAAGCCTTGGTATAGTCAACAAAGCATAAATACAAAATCTTATTCATCTCAACTGACCTCTCTATGATAGTTCTTATGATGTATATGGCATTAATAGTTTCTTTCCCTTCCACAAATCCACACTGTTCTTCTGCTATTTCTCTTTCTGCTTTCTTAATGACTTTTTTCAAGCCTGTCTTTGTCCTGTTTGGTCAAATTTCTACCCAAACACATAACGCCAAAGGTTTAAATACTGAAAATAACACATGTCTAAAACATCTGGAGCATCTGTTTGCTCACATTAAGAGATTTTAGTTTTCTTAAACAGTACATTCGACTGTTAATCTTCTTAGAAAGTACATAAGAATTTTTTTACATGATAGCTCATTATCAATTATCACCCCATGATACTTGTATTCATATATCTGTTCAACCATTTTACGTGTATCTTTCATTACATTTTTACCTGAACGTGATCTTTTTTTAAATCTGAAGTCAATTACAAGTTCGTTTGTTTTGCCAACATTCAACTGGAAATAATTTTTTCTCGTAGTAGTTCACAAACCAGTCAATTTCCTTTTTCCTTCTTTTTTGTAGTCAGCTTTATCACGATCGGTAATCAGTCCTGTGATTGTGGAATCAGCACGCTTAACAGTTGTGTACAGTGTACAATTATTCATTTATCTATCTATCTATCTATCTATCTATCTATCTATCTATCTATCTATCTATCTATCTATCTATATATATATATATCTATATATATATCTAGCTATCTAGCTAGCTATCTATCCATCTATCTATCTATATCCATTTTTTAAGTGCTGACTGTGTACGTTTCTCGATTTCATTGTAATGTTATCTTACATTTTAGTATTCAGCATGTATCTTCCTTAAGCTGTACTTGTTGCTGTAAACAAATGTCATGTGTATAGAATAGCAACGGCAAGTTTGAAAAATGGCTTCTAGCCAATAGCTTTTACCGTTGGGAAATAAAGCATCATTGTCATTGTCATTGTCTCTATGTGTCTGCCTGTATCCTGTCTTTTCAAACATCTCAAATGAGGTTTCCCCCAAGATTTCTATTATAGTTCAGTTACACGGTGGTGCCAAAATCCCACAAGAACCATGAAATCAAAAGGCCAGTGTGATGAACATATTGCGCTTATCTTGTTTTGTGTTAAACTCGCGTTCTTGCTCTATTTCCGTGTTTCTGGTTACTAAATGCTTGAAAACAAACGAGACAGTCCTGATGGAAGCAGACACAAATAGATCACTCATAAGGAAGATTAGGAAAAGACAGGCAACATTTATAGGCCATTTTATGAGGAAGGGGGATTTGGAGCACCTGGTCACAACGGGAAAGCTGGAGGGAAAGAGAGCACCAGGTAGACCCAGGGAGAGAATGCTGGACGGACTTGCAGAGTGGCTGGGATGAGGAGGGTGGGGGAGATGCTGGGGGCAACGAGAGATAGAGATGGTTGGAAGTCTATGGTCGCCAACTCCATGCGGCAGGGCACCTGATGATGATGATGATGAAATGTTTGAACACTGGGAGTCACATTGATTAGGACAGTCAAGTTGCTACCACTCTGCAGACCACCAGAGGCTGTGCACAGCTGCTTGGTTCTTTAAGTTATGTTCACCATCATCTGTTCTAAGTCAAAACACACACGAACACTACCCTCTGTGTCCCCTACTGACAACAGCAATTGTTCAGCCACAGAGCCAGACAGAACGATCGTCCTATGGTATGGAGACA
>JAPXFY010000017.1:17518556-17528556 GCA_030674185.1 Monoplex corrugatus | reverse complement strand
TCTCCTGTCTCCCCTCATGTCTATCTCTACATGTCTGTCTACGAGAGCTTTAATATCCATTAGAAGATTTGGAAGACAGACGCTTCCGAAATATCACACCCGCTGTAAACACAATGCCTGCTGTCACTTTCTGCAAAAATAACTCAGGCTGTGAAGGGATGCAACGAGCTGGGAGGGGTATTGCTATTGATTATGTTGTCAGAGCGTGCAAGAGGTCCCTTCATCATGCAGGGGGCATGATCACCATCGGTCCATGTGCAGTCAGTAAGCGTCTGCTCTCTCACTATGAGCAATCCTGGGCCGAAACATTCCTCTTCCTTCACTATACTAGAAATCTACTTTGTATGACTAGGTTTAGTACTAGGGATAGGGGTTGGGGCATTGTTTTTAAGCTTCTTGATCACTGCAGTACACTTACTTCTAAATGTGGAATTCACAGATCAAATCATAGTAGTAGCTAATGATATTTCTACGTATTTGTATTTACTACTCGTGTATCTGCCATTTAAAGAAAAAAACAAAAAATATGCTTTAGATCAAATCTTTTGCAGTTAAGATTTAGTCTAATTTAATGTCCTTGGGTATTCATAGGCACTTGATTCTTGAATATCATACTTGAATATAAGGACCCTTTTCAGACACTATCTCATTCATTTATGTTGCTTCCCTTTCTGTCTGTTTCTGTCATTTTCTGTCTGTCGTCTGTCTCTGTCTGTCTGTCTGTCTGTCTCTGTCTGTCTGTCTCTCTCTCTGTGTCTCTCTGTCTCTCTCACAGTCTTTCTCACAGTCTTTCTCTCTCTCTCTCTCTCTCTCTCTCTTCCTCCCCCCCCCCCCCCATGTGTCGCCTCTATGTCTGTCTCTGTCTGTCTGTCTGTCTCTGTCTGTCTGTCTCTCTTTCTGTCTCTCTGTCTCTCTCACAGTCTCTCTCACAGTCTCTCTCTCTCTCTCTCTCTCTCTCTTCTCCACCCCCACCCCTATGCCCGCCTCTATATGTCTGTCTATGAGAGCTTTAATATCCATTAGCAGCTTTGGAAGACAGACGCTCCCGAAATATCACACCCGCTGTAAACACAATGCCTGCTGTCACTTTCTTGCAACAAATAACTCAGGCTGTGAGAGGGATGCAACGAGCTGGGGAGGGGTATTGCTATTGATTATGTTGTCAGGGCGTGCAAGAGGTCCCTTCATCATGCGGGGACATGATCACCATCGGGTCCATGTGCAGTCAGTAAGCGTCTGCTCTCTCACTATGAGCAATCCTGGCCAAAATGTTTCTCTTCCTTCACCTTCTAACTCCAGTGTCCATTGCTTGGATTTTCAAAGAGAGCAACACTTCTTTGTTGACAAAGACAAGACGACGAAATATAGGCATGATTACTAGCAAAAAAACGTTCCCAATAATGTCCATGGTGATTTGTCACAGAGCGACAAGCTTTTTTGTTTTTGTTTGTGTTTTTGCTTTTGTTTGTGTTTTTGTTTTTGTTTGTGTTTTTGCTTTTGTTTGTGTTTTTGTTTTTGTTTGTGTTTTTGCTTTTTTTTTTCCACAGTCACGCCAAGATAAGTTTTCTTCACATAACTTTTTCTTTGAGGGGGCCTCAATAGCTCAGTTGGTTGAGCGTCGAATTCACATGCTAATGGTTGTGGATTCGAATCGCAGGGTGCGCTATATCAAAACTGGCCTCCTTACTGTCCCATTTTAGCATCACAGTTGTGCTGGTGGTTTCAGTATAAGATTAGATAAGCCCTTCCCTACTTCCCTGGGATCGTTATCCCCGTCGGCCGTATCACCTGAGGTAAGTGCTGACGCAAAAACTGTACCAAATCAAACTTTGTCTGATAGAAGTAATTACAAAACAGCCACAGCAGCAACAGCAACAACAACAACAACAAACAGTATCAGCAGCAACAACAACACCAACACAAACGAAAAACAAACAAAAACAAAAGGCAATGTTTTGGTAAGCATTGTATGAATAATCAAAAATGGTACATGTTTGCTCGGCCTAATTGGTTTAGACCCTCCTGTGTCTTTCGACGCATGAGACAGCAACAGCGCTTCAAGGATCTTGATCGGCAGAAATTCTGAGGACATCAGTCCAGCGTCTCTTCACCATTTGCAAGTCTCTGTCAATTATCTAGCGCCAGTTCAGTTTTAGACTGCCCATCCGTCGCTGTTCATTGACACATTAACTCAGAAATGTTACTTCCATACCACTAAATGCAGCTCTCCATAAAAAATCGATTTGCACAGGTCTATGTTACTGCCATTCGCAAGACCAGAAATCCTCAGAAAACTCGATGCCGAGTGCTTATCTAAAAGTTTCAAATTAACCAGTTAGTACGCGGACATCGAGTGAACTTTTCTTTTTGAACTTTTAATGTGTGTGGTTTACTTGGGGAAAGGAAAGTCAGCTCCAAATTGCCATATTCACTGTCAGCTATTTTTCCATCCCAGGGCATGGTCAAAGCTGTTAGTCTGCTTCCCATCTCACCAGTCTTCCTCTATCTCTATAGGCCTTCGGTGACATTTATCTTCACATTAATATCTGGCTCAGTACCACACTACAACAATCATATACAAGTTTGTTGCATACTCACACAACCAGAAGTCCGTATGAGATATAAGTCAAATCACCACATGCCCCTTACCAGAGAAGGTCAGGCTTTTCGAAGGGTGCAAAATTTTGAGCACGTAGTACTCATCAATAAACTGCTGCTTTAATCGTTCTCACTTGAAAATATTAAGTTTAACCTACATTTTACGACGTGTATCTTTTCAGAGTAGTTCAGAACAATGCATGGGAGTTAAACAACAATAAATGCAGTATTGTTTTACATAATGACTTGTGAATTAAGTTCATGCCTACATACAATGCTTTATAATACAACCCAACACAAAACAAAACAATTCATGACAATAATGGTTGTTTACTCTATGTTGGATATATTGTACTTCTCTTTAAAAACATTGATTTGTAACTGTAGTATTGTTTTTTTTTGTTTTGATTTTTTTAAATCCTTCTGATTGTTTAGCTGTTTGCTTGCATGTTGTTGTTTTTGTGGGGAGGGGGAGGACTGGTGGGGGCATTGGCCTAAAATGTCAGACAATATTTTTATAGCACCATCCGACTTTACAATCTGAAAGACTCTTGAAGCTGTTTATCTCGAACCTGAAATGATGGTCTATGCATTCTGTATCCAGTAATGCATTGCTTCCACCAATGGGATTAAAACATATGGGTGTACAATGTCAGATCGATTTCTATCGTTGCAGGCTAAGGGTTAATTTCAAAGAACATAACTTGAGACATCTCTATCAGCAGTAGCCCTGGGATGGCATTTGTGGTTTTCTGAGCTGTAAACAATCTTGACTGGTTGATTGAGCTGACTCAGCCAGGTTCTGTAACACATGGAGCAAATAAAATCGAAGGCACTGCGCTACTCACTTCTATTGCATCCTCACCTACCATCAAGTCCTTATCAAGAAAACTGTCTTCTTGAGCTCTTGCAAAACCCTGTTTATTGTCGTTGTCTTGGACCTGGATCTAGAGTCTTCATGAACTGTTGAGTTGAAACGTCTCAATCAGTTAGTCATCTCTTGTAATGTTGGCTGCCTGCACTGCTCTCAGGGTCTCTGTCCTCCACATGTCTTTCCTCAGCCAGGTTGTAAATCTCTGGACTGTTACGACCTGTCCATTCCTTGATGTTTCCTAGGTAATTTGTTCGTGGTCTTCCTCTTCCTCTTTTGTCCTTGACTTTTCCTTGAATGGAATCTTTCAGAAAAGTGCATTTTTGTTTCAGCACACATATCCAAAGAAGGTCGATTTCTTTTTAAGGATGACTTGTACAAGTTTTCTTCGGGCACCTTGTCAAGTACGCTCTTGTTATTTCTCTTATCTTTCCAGCTGACCCTTAAGAGACGTCTATAGGACCAAATTTCTGTTGAAATCATTTTCTTTCTTTTTTTCTTTCTTTCTTTCTTTTTTGTTGTCTTTTTGAGGGGCATCCCTGAGCTTTGTATGCCATGATGGTCCAAACCAGACATCTCATTATTTTCAGTTTTAGTTTTTCGTGTATATCGTTTTGTCCTTGAAAATGCTTGTGAGGTCTATCTTCCGTTTCTTTGACATACCGGTTCTGGCGCTGATGTCGGAGGAACGATCTGGATCGTTGAATTTGATCAATACTAAATATTTGAACAGGCGGACTTCTTCCACTTAATCTTGACCTATGTAGATTGATTTGGCTGGACCTGGGCCAGTGTGTAAAAATTTGGTTTTCTTTTCAGTTTAAGGTTCTTCTCCTCCCCGATGTTATTCAAGACACACCTAGATGAGCAAAACATAGCTGATTCAGTAGTGCATGTGGTTAACAAACTTTACAGAGAACTTAAGATGAACACTCCACCGAACCATCGAAGTTGTTAAGCAAGTTGGACAAATGGAAGTGAAAGCAGAATACTTGGGGTTCGGAACATAGCAGACATGGAACTGTCTCCAAGTAACGTCTCATGTCAACATTACTGTTACTGCATTACGTACTGTTGACGTAAGGAACCTACTTGAACTTTTTACAACTTTTTAATTGCATATGGTTTTTCCGCGAAAACGCCCGGAGTAAACATTAATTGGCGTCTTTACTGTCAGTGCTTTCTATGTATCAGACTACAGTATGGGCAAGACTTGCAACTATTTTTGATAAAAAAAAATTGCCCCCCGCCCCCCTGCCCCATAGCACGTATTTCTTCAAGGCATCAGTGACTTTTGTTTCAGTTTACAGATTTGTCAAACCACTCAACCCATTACCATTCCATCTCAGACATGAGTTATTTGTCTAGTCAACCAAAGTTCATCCACGAACAGATATCCTGCAATGTACAACTATGGCTAAAAGAATATGATAGGCAGGAGCATGCATTGAAGGTCTGTTCCTTCATAAAATGTCTTCTTTGAATTAGGTTTTCATCTTTTTTATTCCTGAGAAGATAATGTAAAGATAGTGTCTAGACAAAACAAGTACTTAAGATAATGTTCAGACAAAACAAGTACTTAAGATAATGTTCAGACAAAACAAGTACTTAAGATAATGTTCAGACAAAACAAGTAGGCCTATTAAGTCAGGGAGTAGATACGTGTTAGATTAGAATCCACTGAAAAGCAAGGAAGTACAACGCAATAAAATCTATTGCATTGAAATGCAAAGCTATAGAATATTATACTATACAGTATAACAGGACATATGATGCACTATCAATCAATTTTATGCAAAAAGTATTTTCTTATCCATTCCACTTCAATCAAACTCAGTTCAAGAAAGTTCTTGAAATAAGTATAGTTGTGCAAGGTCGCTATATACATCCTATACAAAGCCCACAGCTATTTGCCAAATTAACTCCACAAATATCTTTAAAAAGGAGTAGAAGGAGAGATAAACGGAACAAAGTAAACAAACGAAGACCACAAACAAACACATGAACTGACAAGCCAACAAACAAAACAAAAATGAACTAATAGTGAACAAAGAAAGAAAGAAATGAATGAACGAACGAACAAAATAAAAAAAAACCACAACACCAAGAACAACAGAAACAACCCTCTAAACAAACAAACAAAAAATCAAATAAGTTTATATCTAGCTCTAAAGAAATGTGATCTGTCTGATAATATACATAGAGGAACCTTGCTCCATTTGTCAACAGGATTTTCGAAAAAAAAAAGATCAGTGTTCTAGCGTCATTTTGTAATGGATCCCTTCGTTTTAGCCAAATCAAGGTAGTGTTGATTTTCTGATAGTGGTATCGAACATTTTATCACCCTTAAGCGATTTAGGAGAGAAAGTGAGAGAGAGAGAGAGAGAGAGAGAGAGAGACAGACAGACAGACAGACAGACAAACAGACAGACAGAGATAGAGTAAGACAGAGAGAGACAGAGAGAAACAGAGAGCGACAGACAGACAAACAAACAAAGACAGACAGACAGACAGAGAGAATATTATAATATTATAAGCAAGAATAAATCGCAAGTAGCTACCCCCCCCCCCCCCTTTCTTCTCCTTTTCCCTTAATACATGTATATATACATAACAGACAGACAGACAGACTCTACCCACCCCCATTCACAACATTGTATTGCACCCAAAGAAGCTCTAGCAAAAATAGGGTTGTCCGTTGCCCCTCTTTGAGTATATTAGTAATGACAGCGATTAGCATGTAGCCTGAGGTGGAACTGTCACATTCGTTCAGTTCCACACTTAGAAAACTGTCAAGAACAAACGGAGGAATGGTGTTAATAGGTCCGTATTGGAAACTTGTAACTTTACTACTAGGTAAAGCTTGGCTGATCCAGCACCCTCGGGTGTCTTGTTAACTTTGACCTTCAGCTTGGCTGCTGCCTTCAAGGAATGAGACCTTATGACTGCAAAGAAAGTCCTGGTGACAGCTCTGAAAGACAGCTAATCTAGGATTCCTTTAGGGGCATGTCAGGCCTAGCTGAAAATCTAAACCCGGCTGTGTCTGGAGCATGATGTCTGATCGCTTTTGCTACTTACACGCAGCCCTGTGGTTGTGGTAATGCAACGTAGTTTCATGGGTAGCTGAATGGGTAGATTTGAGAAGTTCCTTAACATGGGAGATAATTCCTACGTGACTCTCAAGAGTTATGTCCTTTGGTTGATATTATAAAAATTCTCCCTGCTTCCCTCTTATTTCTTTGGTATTACGTATATGCCATGGAAGCAACCCTGCATATGTTCTGTCTTGTCTATGTGTGTGTGTGTTTGGTCATTCAAGAATAAAAGACTATGTCAATCTTGCACATAAGACCAATATAATGTATGTATTTCTCTCCTCTCTCATAGTTGTGTGTAGGGTAGTTGCAGAGTATTAAGGTAGGCTTGGGCGCTCCTTTTTTGAGGAGTGTTCTGAGCTTACGGTTTTTGTTCTTTGTATCTGCTTCTATGCTAGCTGAATGGGTAGCGCAAACTATGTTAGATTTGAGAAGTTCCACAACATGGGAGATTATTCCTACGTGACTCTCAAGAGTTATGTCCTTTGGTTGATATACAACGTAGTTTCAGTTTCAGTTTCAATTTCCGAAGATGACGTCTCTGCGCTCGGAATACATTCCATGCACTAACATCACAGGTGCCACGTGATGGAGGAAGATCCAGAATGATCACGGCACAAGCCTTAAGCCTGCACACAAACTCATGAGCTGGCCAGGTCCTGAGGTCTTACCGAGATAGTTCCATAACCCTGGGGTCGTAGGGGATTGAAGTGACATAGCACTTTGGCATCGTCAGCTGGCTATTTGACCTACTTCCCTGCAGACGTGCCAGCTGCCACTGACTACTTTCCCTGGAAACGTGCATTTTTAGGCCACTTTGAATTAATTTTCACAGGCACCCCAAATGACTAACATCAACATGTAGGGTATGGTTAGAAAGGTAATTTAATCCTCTTTTAGGATATCTACATTATAAGGTTTGTTCAGACATGTTTTGAGGTTATTTCTGCAATGAAATATCATGGTTGAGGAGCATTTCAGACAAGCATTTCATCATTCAGCAGATGTAAACGAAACAGAAAAAAGAGACTCATCAATTCTCCATGACTTGTATCATTTAATCAGAAGCTCAGAAAAGTACACACACACACACACAAAATTCCACAATCCTGAGTGAACAGCGACATCGCGCATTCGCAGGCCCTAGGGCGCTCCATTTTGCCTTTGTTTCAATGAAGCACGCGGTTCGGGTGACGTTGTTTTCGCGCCCGAAAAATTCTTCAAATAGACTTTTTACTCGGGAAATCACTCTCACAATATTTAGAAATGATTACTTGATACTATAATAGAGGTTGTTTAACTTAGATCGTAACTGGCTTCACGTAGCAATTTTCTAACGCAAGACGCTAGAACCCTAGCGTTACGTTGTGAGCGGCGAGCTTGCTGAACGCTATACCCCTAGCGTTCCGGCGCCTGCGGTTCTCCGCGAGAACGCTAGCGGGCTAGCGTTACGATGTGAAAAAAATAGACCTCAACTTTTTCCCGGGGCCAGCACCTCGAAGGCGGCGCCCATCCCGTCTATAACGTAGAAAGCCTCCAACTGCCAAGTGTTGAGATCATAGTAAGGAGGGAAGATCTGGCAGCTGTGCAAGTGACGGCTGGTGGGCTGCCCAATAGACAGATGAAGGCCGGGGAAAAGGTAAAGGAATGTGGTTTCATTCTGTCTTAGTCTAGTAGTAGAACAGGACCTGGACATTCCGCGTTGTGTGGCAGCGTCCCGAAGTTTGTCATCTCCCCACCTTGCCATTTGTCTATTAAGCAAGGTAACTCATGACTGGGTCCAAATTGGTCATGTTGCACATGGACAGCCCCCTTTCACTTGGTGAAATGACAATCCAGAGCTGAGAGAAGACATTGGTGCCCTGGATTCCGTCCTGCACCCTTGGGAATTTCTCGTTCACTTGACAGATATATGCTCTATAGACGATTTGAGATCTAGTTTATACAGTTATGCCTACAAACATATATGTCTACTAAGTTGATTACCACCCAAACTCTACTTTTCATGTAAAACGATATTTTACAACGAACAAGTTAAAAAAAATCAATCTAACATAGATATGAAAAGACAAACACATCATTCGCATACATACCCTTTCCTTCTCCCAGAGAAAGAAAACAAACATGGAACCAAACCATCTGAGATGAAAACAAAGCACACAAAGAAAGAAACACACACACACACACACACACACACACACACACACACACACACACACACACACACACACACACACACACACACACACACACACACACACACACACAACCATAAAACACCCACTTTGAAGAGGACCTACATTTCCTGGATAATCGTATTAGATACAAAACAATATGGAAATTTATGCAAAGAGAGTCAGGAAAAATCTATGCCTTTAGCAATCAATTGCCCCAAATACAGTGTGCTAAAATTTGCTTGAGGCAAAGAATTTGCACATACTTGTATTCTTCGCGCAAATAAAAGTGTTCTGAGTTTTGAATTTACACACACACGCGCGCGCACACACACACCACACACACAAACACAGACACACAGACACACAGACACACACACAGACACACAGACACAGACACACACACACAAACACAGACACACAGACACACAGACACACACACACAGACACACACACACAGACACACACACACAAACACACACAAATACTCGTGCACACACATGTGCGCACTTACGCGCGCACACACATATACGCACACAAAACACACGCACATGCACGCACGCACACACGCACGCACACACGCACACACGCACGCACACACACGCATACACTCCTATCTACACCCATATCACCATAATACATATTTTTTTTATAGTGTCAAATGTAGATCATAGTGACTACCAGCATTTATGCAAATAGGAACCAATCAGAAAAATAAAATAAATTCTAAACGTGTTTTCATTTTTATACGTTGTAGAATACAATTGTTTCCCCTGTTTCCTAGTTACCTGGATTCAGATGTGCCATTTTCTCCTGTTCAGCGTTACGTTAGAGATGTTGATTACTGTTTTTACTGCTGAGCGTTGTATATTTATCTTCCTTGTCATTTGTATACTTCTGACAAAGACCAGTTGGCCAAAAAAAAAAAAAAAAAAAAAAAAAAAGAAAGCGCTTGTCTTATTACGTTGCATTCAACATGCCTTCCTGATACTATTTTTGAGTTTCATTTATTGTCAGTGAACATGAAGTTTGTTTAACATGAAGCTCGCACGCAATCTGTGCTGGCATATTTGGAATACGCGTAAATTAATGTGGAAACGCATGTCTGTATGCATGTTTGTGTATGCGGGTGTGCACGCTCATGTGAGTGCACGTGCATGTATAAGTGCACGCATTCATTTGTATACAATACATAACAGAGTTGTGTATGAAATTATATTCTCAAAAAGAAAGTACTGGTTGTTAATTTTGCCTGTAGAAAA
>JAPXFY010000017.1:17496056-17498556 GCA_030674185.1 Monoplex corrugatus | reverse complement strand
TTTCCAAAGGGGTTGTCACAATCGATTTGTCATTTGAAGTTTGGCATCCTCTTTCCGGAGAAACCAGGTCATCATACTGTAAATCCACATTTTACTCTGTTTATTTAGTATGAGTGTAGTTTTTCTTATGAAAGAGGGCGGTGCTTTTTTCTAGATATTTTTCTTTTGTTTTGTTTTGTTTTGTTTTGTTTTTGTTTTTTGTTTTTTTTCTTTTTTCAATGGAATCGTTATCGCTCGCTGAATGTGTGCTGCTCATGGGTCCTCCTTTTTATCGGCTCATTCAAACGATTGGCGCTGTAGCTATCTAAAATTTAGTCGGGCAACGATTGGAGAGGAGGGTGGTGGAGATGTGAAAGCAGGAAGAGGGGAGATAAATCTCTCTCCATTCTCTGATTTGATTTCGGATTTCTCGCGTCGTAGACATGCGCTGTGAGCACAAAGCTAGCCTCACACTTCCTTTAAAATATGTATGCACATGCACACACACACACACACACACACACACACACACACACACACACACACACACACACACACACACCACACACACACACACACACACACACACACTACACCCACACCCACTCACATCCACATCCATACAAACACACACACACACACACACACACACACACACACACACATACACACACACACATACACACACACACACACATACATATGCAAATAGCCTACGTGCTCTGAATTAATCAGTGGCGTGGAAGTGGACGTTGAATGGAGTAAAGAGAGTTAAGGAGGTCACAAATGAAACTAAAAAAAAAGACAATAAAGAGGACCAAAAAAAAAAAAATCAGCAAATAATTATGAGTAAGTACAATCCCCCATTCTTTCACTTTCCGGAAAGAGAACAGGACGTTTACAATAGCGTTTTGTATTCAGATTTTTTATTTCACGATGAATTTGATCTCAGTCGGATAATTCCGTATGCGTTCCACCCCATATCTACCAGTAGTTTTTTTTTTAATGTTATTTGTTTTCATTTATATTTAACAGGATACAAAATACATACACTATTGGCAAAGCAGAATAATTTGTATTGAAATGTCAGTTTAAAACTTATTTAAGACTTCCATACCTTCAACAAAGGGTCTGTGTGGATGAAATACAATTACAGTTAACAACGTACAAGATAAGCACAAAAACATACAACTGCAGATCATAGAGGAAACATACATATATAATACAAACAAGGTTTAATGACTCATATCAAGCTTCTTCTGAAACTAGCGATAGATATGGTAGGCATTTTTTGTCTTAAAGTGTGTAAGTTTTACCTTAGTTTTATATTATGTTCTTCTTTATGGTATTCTATGATAAGAGATCTTATAAAAGAAAAATGCTTGGTCTTTATTTTACGAATTTGCTTTTCTAAATGTACAGTTTCCCCAAGTAGGATTATTGTATCTGTGTACATATTTTCCTCTGCATGGAATAAGATTACGTTTTCGGTTAATCTGATATTTACCAAGTGACCCATTTTGACGTCAACAATTCATCTACCCTTTTCTCACAAACTTTTGACATCTAAACACTTCCATAACTTATGATCGTTGATGTCTTTTGTGTACAAACAAAATTATTATGAACGCTATTTACAAATCCCATCTCCTTTATAATGACACTAGATCCAAGAATTCTACACACAACACGCATTTGAAAGTATCTTGGTTTACATTCTTGTATTTTATGATTTTTCGTAAATGCTTTTTGTCCATCGAGCATTTGTTTTAAATTTTTCCAACCATTTAGAACAAGATTTTGGAAGTGCGTGGTATGTTGTTAAAACAACACTGCATAGCCGTTCTTATTTTGGTACGGAATAAAAGTATTTTCAATACGGCAGGAATATCATGTACACAACCATTCTGTATGCTCAGTTCTGTTTTTTGTTTATATTTCTCATTTGATTTTCTAAGGCCGTTACAGAAAAGAAAAAAATCACATGAATTTAAGTCATCTGTGTCATAATGACCCAATGTCATGTCAAAATGCACAATACAATAAATCCCCCTTTTCAATCCATCCAGTGATTCTCATCATATCATTTCCAGTTTTTACATTTCATTTTTTTTCATTAAGGACAATCGGTTCTGATTTTAAATCTCTGTGCAATGTCATTTGTATATTTCTACAGAAATTTCTGTGTGCTTAAAAATGCGTTTCTAGAACAAATTATTATCAGCTGATTTAACCCATTACTAAAAGAAGGCTTTTATTTCGTTTAGAAAGGATATAGTGCTTTTATTTCAGTTAGAAGAATAGAATATTTTTATTTCATTTATAAGGGATAGAATTCACAATAAGTAATGTTCCATTCGTGTTCTGTAATTTCAAAAGTCCTAAAAAAATTCCTATTTCCCGATATGGTTTTAACCTCCATCTTAGCGCCATTTTTTTCTGTTGATGCTGTTACGCCTGCTTTTCCATACAAATGAGAACATTTTATATGGAGATTATGTAAATATTCATCTGGGGAATC
>JAPXFY010000017.1:17481056-17493556 GCA_030674185.1 Monoplex corrugatus | reverse complement strand
CAAGCACACATATACATGGTGATACTGATGTAGTTGTATAAGTAGTCTTACAGAGTATTGATGATAGCAGTCGTCGTCGTCGTCGAAGTAGTAGTAGTAGTAGTAGTAGTAGTAGTAGTAGAACCAATAGCAATAGTAGTAGTAGTAGGATGAGGAGGCGGAGGTGGATGTGGAGTAGGAATAATAGTAGTAGTTGTTGTTGATGTTCTAGAAGTTGTAGTAGTAGTAGTAGTAGTAGAGCAACAGCAGTAGCAGTAGCAGCAGCAGCAGCAGCAGCAGCAACAGCAACACTAGTAGTAGCAATCTGGGAAATCGGACATGTCAGCAAGTGTACACCATTATTTTAGAACAACGTACCAGGACTATAGTAGTAATAGTAGTAGTAGTAGTAGTAGTAGTGGTGGAGGTAGTAGTAGTAGTAGTTGTTGTTGTTGTTGTTGTTGCTGTTGTTGACGTCGTTGTAGTAGCAGCAGTAGCAGTGGCAGTAGTAGTAGTAGTAAGAGCAGCAGCAGCAGCGGTAGCAGCAGCAATAGTAGTAGTAGTAGTCGTAGTAGTAGTAGTAAGTAGGATAGCAGCAGCAGCAGCAGTAGTAGTAGTAGTAGTAGTAGTAAGTAGGGTAGCAGCAGCAGCAGCAGGAGTAGTAGTAGTAGTAGTAGCAACAGCAGTAGCAGCAGCAGCAGCAGCAGTAGTAGTAGTAGTTGTTGTTGTTATTATGGTAGTAGTAGTAGTAGTAGTAGCAACAGCAGCAGTGGCAGTAGTAGTAGTAGTAAGAGCAGCAGCAGCAGCGGTAGCAGTAGCAATAGTAGTAGTAGTAGTCGTAGTAGTAGTAGTAAGTAGGATAGCAGCAGCAGCAGCAGCAGCAGCAGCAGTAGTAGTAGTAGTAGTAGTAGTAAGTAGGGTAGCAGCAGCAGCAGGAGTAGTAGTAGTAGTAGTAGTAGTAGTAGTAGCAACAGCAGTAGCAGCAGCAGCAGTAGTAGTAGTAGTAGTAGTAGTAGTAGTAAGTAGGGTAGCAGCAGCAGCAGCAGCAGCAGCAGTAGTAGTAGTAGTAGTAAGTAGTAAGTAGGGTAGCAGCAGGAGCAGCAGCAGCAGCAGCAGCAGTAGTAGTAGTAGTAGTAGTAGTAAGTAGGGTAGCAGCAGCAGCAGCAGCAGTAGTAGTAGTATTAGTAGTAGTAAGTAGGGTAGCAGCAGCAGCAGCAGCAGCAGTAGTAGTAGTAGTAGTAGTAGTAAGTAGGGTAGCAGCAGCAGCAGCAGCAGTAGTAGTAGTAGTAGTAGTAAGTAGGGTAGCAGATGCAGCAGCAGCAGCAGCAGTAGTAGTAGTAGTAGTAAGTAGGGTAGTAGCAGCAGCAGCAGCAGCAGCAGTAGTAGTAGTAGTAGTAGGTAGTAAGTAGGGTAGCAGCAGCAGCAGCAGCAGCAGCAGTAGTAGTAGTAGTAGTAAGTAGGGTAGCAGCAGCAGCAGCAGCAGCAGCAGCAGCAGCAGTAGTAGTAGTAGTAAGTAGGGTAGCAGCAGCAGCAGCAGCAGCAGCAGTAGTAGTAGTAGTAGTAGTAGTAGTAGTAAGTAGGGTAGCAGCAGCAGCAACAGCAGCAGCAGTAGTAGTAGTAGTAGTAAGTAGTGTAGCAGCAGCAGCAGCAGCAGCAGCAGCAGCAGCAGTAGTAGTAGTAGTAGTAAGTAGGGTAGCAGCAGCAGCAGCAGCAGTAGTAGTAGTAGTGATGACATCAGCAGATAACCGAAAGATAGTGTGTGAGTTCCCCATTATTTTGACCAGCCCATATTTACGCCTCAGTCAGTGATGGTCATGTGATGGAGAGGGTGCTAAGACTAGGATGGCATGTTTGCGTGCAGTGATGAGAAACACAATCCTTATTGTCAGTAACACTCTTTCCGGAATATCATTGATACACGCACACAACGACACAGCGATTGGGGGGGGGGGGGGGGGAAGGGAGCGCGGATGAGGAAGGAAAGGGCCACAGAGGGTAATTTGGACCTGGGGGGAGGGGAATTTACCATCAGTATCGGCAATGCTGGTTTTGAAGTTTTCTATCGACATTGCTAGGCATAATGGACTTTTTGCGCTATAGAAATAAACTGTTAATCTATTATTGGTTGATTACATTTCATCCTATGTCTTCGTGTCGTCAAGCAAGAGAATGACAGAAGCAAATTCTTTATTCATAAGCTTTGCTTTCATAGTTTTACCTTTCCAATTCAAAATTTTTCTACGTCTCACTGTCAATGTTTGATGTTCTTTTCTGCCACATCTCCTGCATGCCCCCAAGTGGCTTTAATAGCAAGCAGCTTATTTCAGCTGCTTTCAACACATAGCAAACCCATGCTGATTTAATAGGAAGTCCCAGTTTTAGGTTCTTTAAAAGCCAGTGATGTCAGGCCACCGCATAAGCCTCCCACCAAAGGAGACTACACGACGGTTGGGTCATTTTGATGGAATTCGAATGATCCAACATAGTTTGGACACTACCCACTTAGCGCCCTACTAACAATACAATACAATACAATACAATACAATACTTTATTTGTATAGCGCAAAATCTTCATAAAATCAAATCTAAGCGCTAAAACAGACACACGCACGCACGCACGCACGCACCACACAACACACACACACACACACACACACACACACACACACACACACACACACACACACACACACACACACGCACACGGCTAAAATGGGAAGAAAGAATAAAAGCAATGGAAAATTATAGAGAGCATATTATATACAATTATATATTACAATGTGATTCCCCTCCGAGTGGAGACAGGCTGCAGAGGGGATTGAGTGAGGTCAGGATTTTATGCAGAGGAGAAAAGGTGAGTTTTGAGAGCGGACTTGAAGGAGACAAAAGTAGGTTGCTGACGGACAGAGAGAGGAAGTTTGTTCGAGGAAAGTGGACCAGAAACAGAGAAGGCTCCTGGACCATAGGTATTGAGCTTAGTGCGTGGAAAGCGAAAAGTCAGAGGATCGGAGGCAGAGACACTGTCACAAAGCTTGGCTGAGTAAGTGACTATCAGTAAAGAGACCAGTCTACAGCAGAAGGACGTCCAGGAGTCATGACTCGAATGGTGCACAGCCTCCCTGCGAGTATGAGGAGGTCAGGGCCGAAGCATTTGCTTAAGGGGGGGGGGGGGGGCTTCTCCTTTGAGGTCATTCTGATGTCCAGCTCTCTACAGTTTCTTGCTTCCAAAAAGTGTGTTGTAATGGTGTTGCTACAGAAACCGTTAGACAAACGAAAAGGGTATGTTGGGTATGTGTCAGATCTTGCCATGACGAACACAACGTGAATAACAGAATGGCAAGAAGACACAGCTAGAGAGATGTCGAAGAGGGCTGCAAAATCTGAACCATAAAATATGTATGGAGAAGAACTGAGTGGCCTCTGTTAAAACTCACCAATAGAGTTTGTACAAGGGAATGAAAAACCGACGACTCAGACATTAACCTTTTAATCCCACCACAGTCATCCGTGGTAAAGACAGAAACCATAATATGGTGAAAACGGAACGACAGGAAAATCAAAACAAAAAAAATTCAAAGACGGTTTAAACCCTACTGGTCACAGCAAAGCCAGACCCCAATTTCACCCTAAAATATCCAGAAGTGCACTGAAAACCATCCCAAAGAACAAGGCCACAGGCGTAGATGAAATCACAGGATACCGGAATCAAGTTGCAAAATTTTCTTCTTTTTTTCTAAACGCCTGGAAAACAAGATGTGTTTCAAAGGACTGATTGAGAACAGTCGCAGTGCCTGTATGGAGAAAGAAACAGAGCAAGAAAAGCTATAATACCTACCTGGGAAGTCAAAACTGTCAGCAAGATATGCACCATTATCTTAAAACAACGCACCAGCACAACTGTGGAACCATTCTTAACAGAAGCTCAGTTTGGATTCAGAAAAGGAAGATCATGCACAGATTCCACTTTCGTAATCAGTAACTTAGCAAGAAAGCATGAGATTAGCAGAAACAGCTCCACCTCATCTCTGTGGATCAGGAAAAGGCATTTGATTACGTGAAGAGAGTGAAACTCTTGGAAGTCCTAGAGTCATATGAATACAAAGGCCAGTTTGTCGACTGCATAAGAGCACTTTCTCGCTTTTTCTGTCTGTCTCTCTCTGTCTCTGTCTCTCTTTGTCTCTGTCTCTGTCTGTCTGTCTGTCTGTCTGTCTGTCTGTCTGTCTCTCTCTCTCTCTCTCTCTCTCTCTCTCTCTCTCTCTCAATACAACAAGAAATGGCAATCTGTCAATAGCATCATTCTCAGAAGCATTTTTGTTACAAAAACTGATTCTCTCAGGTTGGCTTCCGAAGCCGCAGCTAAATCTGCAGCCCAGAAAAATTACAATCCACATTTTTTTCACTTTGAAGCCAGATAAAGAAAGTCACACACACACACACACACACACACACACACACACACACACACACACACACACACACACACACACACACACACACACACACACACACACACACACACACACACATTATTTATACATGCAAATACTAGATGTGTACATACCACAAGTAAAACGTCAACAGAGGCCAACACACATTGAAGAGTACCGCGTGCAAAAAAGTGTAATTGTTGTTTTTCCTTAAATTTATATGACCTGGCAGCAGCGACGTAAAATAAACAAAATAAACAATAAGATAACAAGCAGGTTACACGTGCATGCACATGATGGATGTAACCGAATTTCAAAACGTAAGAATTGATATCTAAAAATGCTCGTCGTCATTGACAAATATTATGCAGTCTCATTAAATGGCACACGACTTCATAACTATTTGAAACGTTACCGATCAAACCAAATCTGTGGATTTAATGCGTGACAAACAGAGCTATAATTATAAAACAACAATGCTGAAATTAATTAAACTTATATTTTACGAGCTTTCGCTTTTTCTAACCACAAAGTTTATTTCATCTTTTTGTTTTTCTTTTGACTTGATTTATCGCTTCTGACTTAATGGAAAAGTCAGACGGGAAAACATACCATTTTTGGCTTATTACGACTTGGGTGTACTTTAATCCAGTACAGAGGTTAAACCCTAGCTTGGTTGTTTATTTCCGCAATACACAGTGCTGCAACAAGGTCATTCTAGGAGCAATACTCACGTTATTTTGTAAAGTATAACAGGAACTCAAAAAGTATCAAAATAGAATCGGAACACGTATTTGATAATTATAACAAGAGAAGACAAGCAAAAATGTTTGACCAACTGGCCTTTGTCAAGCGTAAACATAAGTCAATAAGTAACAAATAGCAGGAGGAGACAATTTTATAAAACAACTTGTACAAGATCAAGAAAGTGCATACATAAATGAATGAATGAAATGATAAAACTGATTGAATATAGGTAGAAAGAAACTCTAGGGAGAGCTAGACAACAGAAGGTCTTCAGAGAAGTAACCCCCTTTAGACAAGTGTTTCGGCCCTGAATTCCTTACACTCTCAGGGGGCCGGGCCACATCCAGGTCATGACTCCTGGATGCCCTTCTGCTGTTGTCTATTTTTTTTTTTTTTTTTCCCACGCCGGGGATCGAACCTGGGCGATTCTGCGCTTCAGAACTGCGGTACGCGGTTTTACCAATGTGCTAACGGGGCACACATCATCTGTAGGGAATTTAATCCTTATGAAGTTCACTTTTTTCGTTCCTCCTTGCCCAGATCCAGCTTGAGCTCCTTTCTGCTGCCTCTGCCATCGCTTTAAGGGCTCTAGTCCTCTTCTTCCCAGAAATGGCGAGTTGTTTCATGAGATCATAAGCGGAGGTGCCCACAAACCCTCTTGCCCCGACCTCTATGGCGAAGATTTTGACCCGCAGACCTGCTTTCTTCAGGGTGCTGGCAAGACCGGCGTATTTTTCGGTCTTGTAGATATGTGCTTCTTCCATTCTGCTTTCGTATGGCACAGTGAGTTCTATCAGAATCACTTGTTTCGAGGAGTCAGAGTGGAGAGCGATGTCTGGTCTCATGCCTGTCTTGCTGATGACATCTGGGTAATTTCTCCACTCTGGGAGGTCTGCTGTACGCTCCCAGTCGACTGCTCCATCCAGAAGACCCTTTGGCAATGTGCTGGTTGTCATAGCACTTTCGGGCCAGACCTGTTTCCCTCCTGCTTTGTAGAACGTTGTCATAGCAATTGGTGCGTTTGGGATCATGGTTTTTTCGCTAACCACATCTGTGATCACTTTCAGAACTTGGTTGTGCCTCCATGTATACCTTCCTTGGGCTAGCGCTACTTTGCAAGAGCTTAGGACATGTTCAACTGTTTGTTTCTTCTGACAGAGCGGACATGCTGGGTCGTCTGCTTTCCCCCATTTCACTAAGTTTGCATTCGAGGGGAGCAGGTCATATACAGATCTGAGGAGGAAGCTTATCCTTAGAGGAGCCATGTGCCACATATCGTTCCAGCTGAGACTTCTTTGGAGTGCACTGTCCCATGTTGTCCATTGCCCCTGTTGACCTTGCTGGACTGCCTTCTGCACTCTTTTGACATCTTCTTCTTCCTTCAACTCCTGTATGATCATGTCTCTTTTTTCCTTCCCTTTGGCTTTGGACCACCACTGCATTTTTGTTGCTCCCAGTCCCTGTCTGTTGGTTTGCGTGTGTCCAATTATTTCTTTGATGCTGAGGTTTCTCTTGGCATTGTTTACAGCCTCTTGGACTTTCCACTTTCTGCCAGTTCTCAGCTTTGGATGAACTGATCTCACGATATTGTCTTCCGATTCCTCCAGCATGCTCAACAGTCTTGCTTTTCCAACTTTGTATTCCTCCACTATGGATTTGAGAGGTAGCTTCAGCATTGCTTGACGACAGTAGAATGCAACATCAGTGAGACCAGGTGGGACACCGAGCCATTTTCTTGTGTATTTGTTGATTTTGGCTTCCATTGCTTCGACTGTGCTGGTGCAAATGTCATAGATTAGCAGTGGCCACAGCAGCTTTGGTATCAGCATGAACTGTAGACACCAGACTTTGTATTTGCCTGGCAGTCCGCAGTTATTTATTTTCTTCAGGCCTTCTTCTGCTGTTTGCTTGGTTTCACATCCCCTTTGTGTGTCTTTCAGGGAGTCATCATACCATCTTCCGAGACTTTTTACTGGCTCTTCTGTGACAGTGGGGATGGCTTGGTTGGCTACCATGAATTTGACTGAATCTGCCACTTTTCCTTTTCGCAGTGAGAGACTTCGGGATTTCTTAGGTTTGAACCTCATTCTTGAAGAGGCCACCAGCTCATCCAGCTGCTTTAAGATTTGGTGTGTCTCTTCCTCATCCGTGGACAAGACTGTTGTGTCATCCATGAAAGCTTTCAGAGGAGGCATCTGGTATCCATCTCCCAGATTCACTGGACCTGAACTCTTCATTGCAGCTTTCAAGATGACTTCCATTGCCAACACGAACAGTATGGGAGAGATTGCACAGCCCATTGCAATGCCCACCTCTAGGTCTATCCAGTCCGTGGTGTATTCTTTGGTAGAGAACCGCATTGAGAACCCTTGGAAATACTTCCTCAGCATTGTTCGGATGTTTTCTGGGATGTGATACATTTCAAGAGCCAGCTGGATCATATCGTGTGGAACTGATCCATATGCATTCGCCAGATCAAGCCAAACTACGTCAATGTCTCTCTTCTCTGTTCTTGCTTTTGGATGGCATCCCAAATCAACGTGGCATGTTCCAAGCATCCAGGCATTCCTGGTATGCCTCCCTTTTGGACTGACATATCCAGATACTTGTTTTCAGTCAGGTATTTTGTCAATCTTGCTGCCATAACAGAGAAGAAGATTTTCCCCTCGACGTTCAGAAGTGATATTGGCCTGAACTGATTGATGCTGCTGGAGTTCTGCTCCTTCGGAATGTACACTCCTTCAGCTCTCATCCATTGGTCGCTGATCTTCTGGTTCCTCCATGCTGATCGAATCATCTTGTGGAGCCACTCGAGCACTTTTGGGCATTTCTTGTAGAGCAGGTATGGTATTCCGTTTGGTCCAGTTGCTGACTTGGCTCTGGCTTTCTTTACTACGTTCTTCACTTCATCCAGTGTTGGTGGTTTGTTATTGAATTTTCCTTCTGGCGCTGCAGGCCAAACCAGATTCTGGATTTCAAGTGGTGCCTCGCGCTGAGAATCGGAATATGTTTCCCTGAGATGCTGCTCTAGGGTTTCCTTGCCCACTGTGAGAGTCCCTGATTTGGGTTGTTCAAACAGCTTTCTTGAAAAGTCAAAGGGATCTTTGAAGAAACGATCTTGAGTCTTCTTCTTTTTGCTCTTTCTTCGCCTTGCTGATTCCACTTTGCTGAGAGCATTGTGTTTGGCCTTCAGATCTTTCCAGAGTTCCAGGAGCCCTTGCTTCTCGAATTCTGAGGCAGTTTTCATTCGCTTTTTAAGCTTCCTTTTCTCCCTCCGGATGCTCTCCATCTGTTGCTGTCTTCTGGATTTCTGGGGAGGCGTTTTTGTCTTTGGCTGCTTCACTCCATAAGTGTCCCTGCAGATAGAGTATATGATGTCTCCGTATGTGTCAAGTTTGTGTTCCAGCGTACTGTTCCCTATTAGCGCATTCAGCTTAAGGACAAGTTCCTCATCTAATTTCTCCCATTGTTCTTTTGCACCGGCAGGCGGCAAATTGAGTTTTCCACGTTATTTTTTCACGTTATTTTGTAAAGTATAACAGGAACTCAAAAAGTATCAAAATAGAATCGGAACACGTATTTGATAATTATAACAAGAGAAGACAAGCAAAAATGTTTGACCAACTGGCCTTTGTCAAGCGTAAACATAAGTCAATAAGTAACAAATAGCAGGAGGAGACAATTTTATAAAACAACTTGTACAAGATCAAGAAAGTGCATACATAAATGAATGAATGAAATGATAAAACTGATTGAATATATAAACTAGCATGTACAAAACGAATAAGTGATTAAGTAAGTAAATGAATAATGAAACTAATAAATGAAAATGCTAACAAGAAGATCAGCAGTTACCATATTACAACATGGAGTTTAATTCCTGTGTTCTTACACTTGCATCATACAGTCATTCCAAGAATTGTTTCTCTTTGAATTGGAAATAAGGCAACATATGGGGTATTCTGTCCCACAAAACCAAATTTACCAATATAGATGGAAATGTAAGTGAGGAGCGAAGCAGGGAAACGAGACAAGAAGAGTATGTGAGAATACGCAGGCTTTGTCCATGCTTGTCTTCACACAATTGTATAAAACATGGGTATGTGTATACATACATATATATGTATATATATATATATATATATATATATATATATATGTATGTATATATATAGGGAAAGAGAGCACCAGGTAGACCCATGATCGCTAACGCCATGAGGCAAGGCACTTGATGATATATATATATATATATATATATATATATATATATATATATATATATGTTGATAATGCTTTGATTTGCATTTACATATGTTACGAAAATACTATAACACATATGGTGTCTATCGAGATGAAAAGACTAGAAAAAAGTGATTTATATCGTGTTCATCAGAAAAGAAGCGCACTTTTTCTCAAATTAGAATTTGCTCATTGTAATAGTTATGTCAGTATGCAAATGACACCTAAAGCAGACATAACAAAAAAAAAGAAGTAAAAGGTTAAACCAAGAGCACACGAGTTATATTGTTTATGTTATTGTTATTGCTGTTTAAAGCCCAGCATAGAGCTATATCAGGGCTAATGAGTTTCATAAACGCTAGCAAGTCGATTGTGATCATCATGCATAGGGACAAATTGCGATGCAAATATCTTAAAGTAAGCAAATAGTAAATGTTAATAAATGTAATAAAGCGAAATTAATCTGCACACAAAACGATAACATAATCTCAATCATTTATTGTATATATAAACGCCAATGCGTTTCTGACCTGGAAGTATGGTCTCTGTTTTATAAAAACTGTTTTCGTTTAAATTAATCTCTAATGTCTTAGTCATAGATACTTATTTTTAAAGACGACCAGAAGCCACGCAGGAGACATCGACCACAAAGTATTTAGACTCAATAGAGTAGCATTAGATCATACCAAAGGGATGGTGTATGCGAAATGCAAAGCAAAATAGGATCCGACACTGGAGGACATTGTGCGACATATAAGAAGATTGTGAGTTATGATCGTTGACGATGACTGATTGTGTTGTGTTTGTGTGAGACAAGGGGAAAGCCTGGAGAACACGCAGTACCAGTTAGTAACTTGCCAGAATGTCATATATCGTAAATATTCACTCATATCCCCCCCCTCCTCTCTCTCTTTCTCTCTCTGTCTCCCTCTCTCTCTCTCCCTCTGTCTGCCTCTCTCTCTCTCTCTGCTTCTGTCCCTTGTCTTTCTCTCTCTCTCTCTCTCTGCTTCTGTCTGTCTGTCTTTCTCTCTCTCTCTCTTTCTCTTGCAGACTCTCTCTCTCTCTCTTTCTCTGACTCTCTCTCTCTCTCTGACTCTCTCTCTCTCTTTCTCTCTCTTTTTCATCTTGCAAACTTTCCCTCTCTCTCTCTCTCCCACTGTCTCTCTCTTTGTCTGTTGTTTGTCTGTCTGTCTGTCTGTTTCTCTCTCTTGTTCTGTGGATCTGCCTGTCTGTCTGTCGGTGTGTCTCTCACTTTCTCCTTCTCCCAGTTTCTCTATCTGTCTGTATGTCTGTCTATCTGTTTCTCTCTCTATCTCTGTCTCTCTCTCTCTTTCTCTCTGTCTCTCTCTGTCTCTCTCTCCTTTCTCTCTCTCTCTCTCTCTCTCTCTCTTCTCTCTCTCTCTTTCAGAATGACGCAGAGAGCGTCAGTTGAAAAAAAGATGGCTGACGTGTCCCTCTTCACCCTAACACAAAGAAAGCAAGCAAACAAGCAAACAAACAAATAAACAGACAAACGAAAAACAAACAAACAAAAACCACACACACACAAAAAAACTGCCTTGTGTCGTGCAAGAAAAGTCTCCTTGGCTACTTTAGAAATGGCAGTTTAGATACAGCACCGTAGTGCATTGGCCAACAAGTGTCAATAAGAACAGTTGACATTTATCACATGTACTGGAAGTTGTTGCGAAATAATTTCAATGCGTTTTCTTTCCTTTTTTCCCCAGACGCTGCAAGGATTATCGTTCTTGTTTCTTTAATGTCTAGTCACATATGTGCTTTTAGACGAAAAAAAAGACAAACAAATAAATGCATAACTACATATTAACCAACTAACTAACTAACCAACGAAATCAACCAGCCAACTAACTAACTAATTAACTAACTAACTAACTAACTAACTAACTAACTAACTAACTACTAACTAACTAACTAATAACTAAGTAACTAATAACTAAGTAACTAACTAACGAACGAACGAACGAACGAACGAACAAACTAACCAGATAAACAAATAAATAAGATAAAGAGGTGTCTATGGGGTGGAAGAAACTATGAAATGATATAAAGGCATTGCATCATGTAAGATAGCATCAAACAATTTAACGAACACGACAAAAGCAGTCAGAACATTAGAACAATCAGGCTTCATCAGTTTGTGCAGGGTTGTTTCATGAATTGAATGAAAGTCTGTATTAGACTTTGTTGTGTGGCCGGCTCGGTGTTAACTTCTAAAAGTGTCCGAAATACTGCATCAAAAATATTGCTATTCGTATGTTTGAAGTCATACTTTATGCTGGTGACAGCAGTAATATGATTGGTGTGCTGATTATGTAACTTGATTGCCTTTATGTAGAGGTAGGCTACAAGTGACAGAAGCAGCAGTAACAGTAGCGGAAGAAAAAGAATCAGCAATGGTAGTAGTAGAATAAAACAACCAGAACTACTAGCAGTGATAGTGGTAGTGGTAGTAGTAGTAGTAGTAGTAATAGTAGTAGTAGTAGTAGTAGTAGTGTTGGTGGCGGCGGTGGTGGTGGTGGTGGTGGTCATAGATAAAGATAGAGATGCATGATGAAGAGAGTCCTAAGACTTTGAAGGGGAGAGGGAGAGAGAAAGAGAGAGAGAGAGAGAGAGAAAGAGAGAGAGAAAGAGAGAGAGGGGGGGGGGGGGAGAATGACCGAGACAGAGTGGAGACATATACAATGAAGAGGATCCTAAGACTTAGATGGCATGTTTTCGTGCAATAATGGAGAGTTATTGCCCTGACTGCCAGTAACGATATCAAATTTACGTGAACATAACCGCCACATAGATTGCAGGGAGCGGTGAGGACATGGAAAAGCAAGGCAACCAAGAGCTGGAGATAAACAGCAACATTTGCTGTTTGATGAATTTGACAACATGAATTTTCAGCATCTAAATTTATCTGGATCTGTAGGTAATAGAACTAGAAACGCAAAATTCACAAATGCAAAGTTTTTTTTTCGCATATTACAGGCTTGCTGTTTCTGGATCCTTTAGCTCCTCAAGTTCAAATTATAAATGAATGTTTATATTTATTAATGTAAAAGTACGTTCACAAGAGTAGTCAAATCTCTTATGCAGCAT
>JAPXFY010000017.1:17473556-17476056 GCA_030674185.1 Monoplex corrugatus | reverse complement strand
ATAAACCATAACATCGGTCATGTGTCTTGTTGTTTGTAGTAACAATGAGTATTTAACAATGAACTACACAACATCCATAATGAAAATAATAAGAGTGATGATGATGATGGTGATGATGATTATGTGATGATGATGATGATGATGATGATGATGATGATGATGATGTGATGGATGGTGATGGGATGATGATGATGATGGTTATGGTGATGGTGATGGTGGTGCTGATGATGATGATGATGATGATGATGATGATGATGATGATGATGGTGATGATGATGAGTGATGATGATGATGACGATGACGACAATGATAGTAATAATAATAACAATGATGATAGTGATGATAAGGGCAAGAGTTGGAGGAATAGGATAATGATAATGATAAGTATGATGATGATGAAATAATAATTACATTTGTTATTGTAGCATAGAGTAGTAGAATAGTGATAGTAGTAGTAATAGTAGTAGTAGTATAGTATATAATAGTAGTAGTAGTATAGTAGTAGTAGTATAGTAGTAGTAAGTAGTAGTATAATAGTATAGTATAGTAGATAGTAGAATAGTAGTAGTAGTAGTAGTAGTAAATAGTAGTAGTATAACAATAGTAGTAGTAGTAGTAGTAGTAGTAGAATAGTAGTAGTAGTATAGTAGTAGTAGTAGTAGTAGTTAGTAGTAAAATATGTAGTAGTAGTAGTAGTAGTAGTAGTAGTAACAATAGTAGTAGTAGTATAGTAGTAACAATAGTAGTAGTAGTAGTAGTAGTAACAATAGTAGTAGTAAGCTAAGTAGTAGTAGTAACAATAGTAGTAGTAGTAGTAGTAATAGTAGTAGTAGTAACAATAGTAGTAGTAGTAGTAGTAACATAGTAGTAGTAGTAGTAGTAGTAGTAGTAGTAGTAACAATAGTAGTAGTAGTAGTTAGTAGTAGTAATAGTAGTAGTAGTAGTAGTAGTAGTAGTAGTAGTACAATAGTAGTAGTAGTAGTAACAATAGTAGTTAGTAGTAAGTAGTAGTAGTAGTAGTAGTAACAATAGTAGTAGTAGTAGTATATTAGACTTCTTTGTTGGCCATAGTGACAGCGTCTGTTTACATCAAATACAATACATGTAGAATCATCATATCAACAAACAGCTATAGATAGTGTCTGTGATATCTGTGAGATATTGTCTGTGATATCTGTGAGATATTGTCTGTGATATCTGTATGCGCAGTTGACGTATAACGAGTACGCTACACGCTCCCTTTAAATATTGTTACTTTTAGACTTCACACAAATTATGTGTGCGAACTAGAGATACGTACCCGGAATCTGTAGAAAAGAAGTATGTTTTGCTCATCCGAGTGCTACTATTTTGATTTTACATTAAATCGGACACCAAAACAAAGTACATGATATCCTTACTTTGGTACACACCATCCGCTAACAGGTTGAAACTGATGGCAAATGCATTCATCATTGTATTGTCATTGATGCTGCTGATATTGCTGCTGCTGCTGCTGCTGTTGTTGTTACTTTTGTTGTTGATGATGATGATGATGATGATGATGATGATGATGATGATGATGATGATGATGATGATGATGATATGATGATGATGATGATGATGATGATGATGATGATGATGATGATGATGATGATGTTGATGATCACACACTCCAAATGGTAAATGACTTCATCTACCTAGGATCGACACCCTCCAGCAACCTGTCTCTTGAGCCACAGTTCACTGATGGATAGGGAAAAGCTGCCTCTACCATGGCCAAGTTGTTCTGGGAGAGTAGGAATATAGCAAGCTCACCAAAGCCACCAAGATTGGAATGTACCGAGCCTGAATATTGAGTACCTTTCTCTACCCCAGCGAGAGGTGGACAACCTATGCAGGCCAACAGCACTACACGCCGGTCCTGGACACTTCCTGGAAGACCAGCATGCCAAGGATATATGCCCTTCTCATGTTACAACAATTGTGCTAGCTTGGCTATGCCCACCGCATGCCAAAAGATATCTGTGTGGAGAGCTCTCTGTGGGATCTGCTACGATACAGAGACATTTGCAAATATGATCTGAAATCTGCCATCAGACATCTGAGAAGAGACAACAACTAATCGCTGTGCCTGACAACAGGTTTATGGTCCAGGCATCACCATTGTAAGGAGAAACGAATTCGATTGTGGATGGACAGAATAGAAAAAAGGAAAGCTGCTACGGCGATCATTCAGCAACATCCATCAGCTTTGATGTGCGTTAGGCGTGCCAGGAACTGCCAGTCAAGAATCAGTTTTTTTCAGTTCCACATCCAACTGAGTCCTTAAACCTGCACATCCATTGTCTACTCACATATACAGACCCATCATAGTCACATGGTGATCATGATGATGGTTTTGCTTAATTTGGAGTAAGGTGGTTTATTGTTTAGTGGGCTGGTCACTTGGATAAAAGGTTTGTTTGTTTATTAATTTCTTATTTTCTTTTATTTTCAAAATATTCAGTTTGTGAGATGG
>JAPXFY010000017.1:17446056-17468556 GCA_030674185.1 Monoplex corrugatus | reverse complement strand
CACGCTGACAAAAACGTTTCGTAAAGGAATTTGAGGAAAACTTCCAATGACACATCGTATAGTGGACGAGACTTTACCGTGCGGTGGTGGCAGTCCTCCCATCCAGCCTATAGCATGCTCAACTCTGGATAGGAGCCTGTCGGTGCCAACACGTCTGAGTGTGAATGTTGTTTTCTGTTAGTTAGTTAGTTAGTTAGTTAGTTTGTTAGTTAGTTAGTTAGTTAGTTAGTTAGTTAGTTTAGTTAGTTAGTTAGTTAGTTAGTTAGTTTGTTTGTTTGTTTTTTGTTTGTTTGTTTGTTTGTTGTTCGTTTGTTTGTTTGCTTGTTTGTTTTTTGTTTGTTTGTTTGTTTGTTTGCTTGTTTTTTGTTTGTTTGTTTGTTGTTTGTTTGTTTGTTTGCTTGTTTGTTTTTTGTTTGTTTGTGCGTGTGCGTACGCGTGCGTGTGTGTATGTGAGTGTGAACAGTGTGCCCTCAGGGTTTGTTGTTTGTTTGTTTGTTTGCTTGTTTGTTTTTTGTTTGTTTGTTTGTTTGTTTGTTTGTGATTCCTATATGTGTACGTGTATGTACACATCTCTAAGTAGGTGGCGTGGGGGTGGGGGTGGGGTGTAACTTTGTACGCTTTTTCCGTGGTAAGGTGAATCAGAAAAAGGCATCGTTGAACTCCACCTTAGTAGTGAGCTGGAAGGTGTACAGAGTCTGCTCCGGTGTGTGACCTCCTTGCGGCTTCGCATTGCTGGCTCCCGTGTGTGTGTGTGTGTGTGTGTGTGTGTGTGTGTGTGTGTGTGTGTGTGTGTGTGTGTGTGTGTGTGTGTGTGTGTGTGTGTGTGTGTGTGTGTGTGTGTGTGTGTGTGTGTGTGTGTGTGGTGGTCTTTCATTTAATGTCTATTCACTTAAGTGATTTTAGACAACAACAACAACAACAAAAATTCATGAGGAGTGAAGAGTATACTTGGAAATGGTTAATCTTCAGGAAAAAGAAATGAACCAGAATACAACTGTGCCGAAGACGAGAAGGAACAAAATCACAAGACGTTATCATAATTAACGATTGAAACAATAAAATTGGCTAACCATAACATTGAACATGTGAAATAACGGTGTGTTAAAGATAATTTGCTATAGGACTTTTTGACACGCTAACAAAAAATTCATATGTTAATGGTGGTGAGGCAAATATATCAGAAACTGTCTTAGATAGTGTAGGAATATGTCTTTTCACCCGAACGCATGAAAGAATATGACTCTGTGTTATCTTTTTTCCACACAGACATACTATATTCCTGGTGTATTTTGTTTTAAATGCATCAAGTTTCCACCTATACAGAAGGGATTGTATACTTCTGCTGGCAGGAAACTGCTTAAGCGTTTTGCTAATTTCAAAGTTCATATAACAGTTTTCATACTTTTTCTGTTTATCTTGAAACTGCTTCCATACATAGGAGTCCACTAAGGTATAACACTCATGCAATGAGAGGGAAAGTTGTACGTTATTTGAATCTGGGGAGCTCTTTGCCCCCCGTTTGGCAGCCCTATCAACCATATCGTTATAATGAAAAGAACTATGAGATGGTATCCAGCAGAAAGTAATATCAATGCCTCTTAAGGATAAACTATTAATCAAGTGAGTAATTTCCAATATCATTTCAGATCTTGTTTGTAATTTTGATAATTCAAGAGCTTGAAGTACAGATTTTGAATCAACGCAAAAAAGTATCTTGGGAAGTGTCCTAGGAAAATTTATCATATAATTCAAAGCCATTAAGATTGCAAAGAGTTCAGCGGTAAAGACAGATTTATTAAGTCCTATATAGAAGGATTTCTCAATTTTGAGAGCAGGTATTAAAAACGCTGACCCTGCTTGTCTTTCAATTATTGATCCATCAGTGTAAACTTTCAAGTGATCGGAATAAAAATCTTCTATATGACATTTAACTTGACTTGCCAGTAAGTTGATATTATCTTCTTTTTTTAAGTCAGTGTGACGTATGTCAAAACGTGCTCTTTGAAGTTCCCAACTGGGTACAGGTGAAAAAGAAGGTCTTGAAGTGACAGGATCTGCTTCTAGATCTATTCCAGAGCCTTTCATAATATCAGTTGTATATGTTGCTAGTGTGACCTGTGAGGATATTGATTTAGCTCTTTTTGGAAAGTCGGAGTCTGATCGTATTTTTGTCTCTGTTTCAATGCTGTTTTCTATGGTGGTGTTTCTTAACAGAAATTTAGTGGAAGCGACTTTCCTTTGTTCATCAAGCGGCAATAATTTGATCGCGTTGTATGTGCGAAGACAAGAGGCATGCATTGGAAGACCCAGCACAAGTTTGAAACCTTTACAATCTAAGCTCTGCAGTTTTGTTAATAAGTGTTTCGGTGCACTTCTTGGGCATAGGTTAATTTAGATCTAATAAGCGATTTACAAAGATGAACAAGTGTTGATATATCTTGTCCCCATGTCTGTTTGCGAACTATTTTTAAGAAATTTAAACTTTTTTGAGCTTTTGTTAAAAAGTATTCAATATGCTGATTCCAAGATAATTTCGCTGTAAGAAAAACTCCTAAGAATTTAATCGACTCGTTATATTGAAGAAGAGTATCTCCCAGTTTGAACGTGGGAATATTTGCTGGGTTAGCTCCACTGTTAAACAAAACTATCTTTGTTTTTTCCACTGATAAATGCAGTCCATTTTCTACCATATATCGTGCTATTGTATCAAGCTCTAATTGATAACATTTACGCGTATAATTAAGACAGCGCAAAGGAGTTTTTCTCTTCATATTTACCTGCATCCACATGCATAAATCGTCAGCATACTGAACTAAAACTACATGTTTAGAAATTTTACTGGGTAAGTCATGCATTAATATCATGAAGAGAAGGGGAGCAATAACGGATCCCTGAGGGATACCCATTTGAATAAGTCGTTCTGTGGAATACACATTTTCAATCCTCGTTTGAAATACTCGGTTTTCTAAGAAGCATTTGACATAATCAAAAATGTGACCTGTCAGCCCAATACTTTTCAATTTGAGTAATAATCTGGAGTGCCATACTTGGTCGTATGCTTTAGTGATATAAAAAAATGTAGCTAAAACACATTGACGTCTGGCAAATTGTTGTTTGGTATTAGTGGTTAGTTTTGTAAGGAGTTCCACTGGTGACCTGCCTTTTCTAAATCCTGCCTGATTCACTGGTAATATTTTATTCTTTTCACAGTAGTGCATCAATCTCTTTAAAATTATTTTCTCCATTAGTTTACATACGTGCGATGTTATTCCAATCGGCCTGTAGTTTTTCAAGTCAGTATTACCTTTACCTGGTTTTAGCACAGGAACCACTATTGATTGTTTCCAATAGTTAGGCAGTTTGCCGCTGTTCCAGCATTTTTTAAACATATTGTGTAGCAAGATTAAAAACTTTTCTGGTAAATTTTTCAACATCTCATTGGAAATTGCATCAAATCCTACTGATGTCTTTTCATTTGGAATTGATTTAATGGCATCTTTTAATTCTTGGAACGTGATTGGTGCATTTACGTAATGCATATTATCTGGTGCAGGATCCTTGTATGCGTCGGTCTTTTCTTCTTGTACCCTATAATTTCTACTAGAGGCAGGAAGTCCTTCTACTCGACAAATCTCAGCAAACATGTCTGCAAAAGCTTCTGCTAGCGTTACTGGAACTGATGGCAACTTGATCCCATTTTTCATTGTTTTCAGTTTTTCCCAAATCTTTTGCATATCTTTATGGTCACTTACTTCATATGTACAAAAAGATGTCCAATATAGTTCTTTAGCTTGTTCTATGACTCTGTTACAGTTTATATTGGCACTTTTCATCGCCGTATGATTTTCAGGTGACCTATTAGCTATATATTGTTTGTATTTTTCTTTCTTTTCGTTGGCTGCCTTTTCACAGTCTTTATTCCACCAGACGTTTCCATGTTTTCCTTTTTTGACGCTTTAAGTTCTGGAACTGAAATTTTTGCTGCCCTTAAGAGTGAATTACAGAAATCTACGTACATATCGTTTAAGGTCATTGTTTCAGATAGATCTGTTCTTGTATTTTGTAGGACAGCTTTAAACATGGCCCAATCTGCGTACTTATAGTTAAACTTGGGTAAACTATCTTGTGGCATTGCATCTATTTCAGCGATAAGGTTAAGGGTAAGAATATGGGGATGTGATCTGATCCCAACAGGTCATCCTCTATTTGCCATGTGGCATTTGGCACTAGAGTTGGTGAGATTAAGGTAAGGTCGATAGCTGTGGGTCTATGGGTTGGTATGTCAGGGACACGGGTAACGTGTCCGTTGTTTAGTAAGTATAAATTGGAATCTATAATATTTTCAATCAACCTGTTGCTAGTTATATTTTTACAATTCTTGTCCCAAAATGGGGCATGAGCATTAAAATCGCCACCAATGATCCATTTGTCACGTTGATCATGGAAATGTTTCAGCCACTCAGTATTCACAGAATCGGGACCTCTTGGTAGATACACAGAGGCCAAATTCAAAACTAATGATGATGAAAATTTTATAATAATTGCACATGAAGAAATAGATGAGCACGATTTTTGTACTGGCGATGTTCTTTCACAGTATTTTAGACCTTCCCGAACATATATAGCTGTTTGTATTCGGCCACCGTCATTTTTAGAGTCATATATTGGTGGATAATAAAACCCCGATATTTTAGGTATATTAGTCTTGGTGGTATTCAGCGATTGTAGAAGCAGGACTTGGATGTTTCTAGAAGATAGATAGTTAGTCAAATAGGAAATGTTTTTAACAAGGGAACGTATGTTCCACTGAACAACGTTGATATTACGGACTTCACACTTCTTCATGATGAACAGTTGAATAAGCTTGGAGTACTATCGTATAGTTAGATAATTAGATAATCAAATAACGTTCAAGTAAACTTTACACATATCATAAGTAAACAAACAAGTATAGAAGTAAGTAAAACAATATAGTTAAGCACTGAACAGAGAGGAACTGAATATGGGCTGAATCTAAAATGGAGGGAAGAAAAACTGAAGGTGAAAGCCGGGTCTTGTTTGGCGGCGTTGATGGGTTGATTTCCGCTTCGGTTTTTCCAAAAAAAGCTGATGGATATGCCTCCCTATGTTTCTGGCCAGAACGCTCGCCCCTCTGGTGGTGGGATGTACGTCGTCCTGGCTAACTTGGGTGTTGCTGCTTGCTTGTAGATTATTGTGGCTGATGTATTCGACATTCGCTGCGTTGAGGAGTCTCTCTTTGGTCAGGGCATTTAGGAGCTCCCTTTTCACATTTAGGTGCTTATTTTTCATAGGAGCGACCTGACTTAGCACTACCTTGGCTTTCGGAAATTGGGTGTTGATAGATTTTACGCAGAGATCTTGATTTGTAGAACATACATTTGGCTCCTTTGTTTTAGATCTGTTATCCCCACGTGTAGAAGAACGCAGTCAGGTTCAGGTGTCAGCTCTTCTTTAGATTTTTCAATGCTTCTCTTACAGTCCTCGATGGTGCGGATCTTCCTCGTCGCCACCTGGAAACCGTAGGACGAACCTAATCTCTGTCCATCCACTTTATTCAAGACGGAGTCGTGAATGATGAGGACACGTGGCAAATTATTGGACTTAGATCTGGGATGTGTAGACACAGCAGTTTTGACGTCACGCTTAGGCCTAGTTGTGGTAAAGACGTCAGGTTTTTGCTTGATGACAGTTTTTGACCGATCTTCTGCTTTAGGCGGTTGAGCTGCGCATTCCGCATATGATGAGAATTTGTCTATCGGTGATGTGGTGGTATGATCACCGTGGACTGCGGAATCAGTCTGGCACGCTGTGGTGGTTGTGAGTATCGTGCACTTTTTGTCTTCGCGCAGCTCTTGTAACGTTTTGTTGTTTGCTTGTAGAAGTTTTCTGTCGGATCGAATCATGTCTGTGAGGCTGCTGATTTGTAGAGACATTTGGTGGATTGTATTTTTTAGACTGTCTATTTCGCTTACCGTCTCATGACAGTGACAGCCACATGATGTTACTGGCGGTTGTGGAACTGGTGGCTGACCCGTGGACGGCAAGCCTGTCGGAGCAGATCTCTTCTTTACAGAAATGTTGTCAGCATCTGGGGTGTTGGAACTTGATGGTATCTCAGATGTGGTGCTGTTTGACCTGGTGGTGGTGTTCTTTCCTTTCTCTTTGGTGAGACAACGTTTCGAGCGAGTCATTTTCAGCTCAGTTGATTCCTCTCCGTATATGTTCAGTTAATAAGCGGCCATCTTGGCGTAGGAATCTCTTGTGTGTGTGTGTGTGTGTGTGTGTGTGTGTGTGTGTGTGTGTGTGTGTGTGTGTGCTATATGTATGTGTTGTATGTATGTGTGTGTGTATATATATCTGTGCGTGAGTGCGAGTGTTTTTTGTGTGTGTGCAATTATTTTCTGTATGTGTGCTTGTTTTGTACGTGTATGTGGTATCCGTACGCGCGCGTGTATCTGTGTGTGTGCGTGTGCATGCGCGTGCGTGCGTGTGCGTGCGTGTGCGTGTGTGTATGTGAGTGTGAACATTGTGCCTTCAGGGTTTTCTTAGCCATTTTAAGATATACTTTAACAAAATCAGAAGCAGACCATCAGCATGAGAAGAAAACGACTAAAACAGGATTAGGCTTGAAATAGCCTGATGCTGTTTGAGGCCAGTCTGCCAAAAATATCCATCTATTTCAGATGTGCGTGTCTTGGTTAGAAGAAGAGGGAAAAGGAAAAAAAAGGATGGACAGAGAGAGAAAGAAAGAAAGAGAGAGAGAGGGGAGAGAGAGAGGGGAGAGAGAGAGAGAAGTGACAGACAGACAGACAGACAGACAGAGACAAGAGAGGCACAGAAACAGAGACAGAAACAGAGACAGAAAATGAGACAGAAACAGAGACACAGACAGACACAGTGCAGAGAGAGAGAGAGAGATGAGAGATAAGGAGAGAGAGAGACAGACAGACACAGACAGAGAGAGACAGAGAAACACAGAGAGACAGAGAGAGACAGACAGACAGAGAGACAGAGAGAGAGAGAGACAGACAGACAGACAGACAGACAGAGAGACAAACAGATAGTCAGAGAGACAGAGAGAGAAAGAAAGAGAAACAGAAAGAGAAACTTTGTTCAACCTTCAGAATACTTTACTACTCAAGGATAGTAGCATTAAGTCCCATAGGACCTGTCTCACAGTTAGTCCTTGCTATTCTAAGTACAGAATATGGGCATGAAAATGAATCACTGGACACAAACTATGCGACAAGTTATAAAATGAATTTGATATAAAACGAATGTTACATATACGCCAATAGCTCACGCGCTTTACAAAAAGCATAAAACACAATGGTAGATATATGTGAATCAATGCCTATCAACTCTTACGAATGATAATTAGACCAAGATCAGTAATACAATAATATTGCTAGTTAGTTGCATTAATATTCTAAAAAGAAAAAAAAAAGGATATTGCAGACATAAAATATAAAGAAAAAAAAGGAAATGAAGGAACCATTAAGAACAAGCAAGGAAAAGGGGAGGGGCCAAACACATCAATTTATACAACTGTACTGGCTTGGCCATGCGGGATGGCTCCATCCGAAAGATATTCTGTTCGGAAGTTTGCTGCAAGATGCTGACCTGCGGGGCTTAAACTTGCTGTAATATAAGAAACGTCTGCAAACGTGACCTGAAGTCTGTTGACATCAGTGTGAACGCTTCTGAAGAGACAGCTACAAATCACTGTGCTTGGCGACAGGCTCTTTGTACAGGCACAGGCACTCAACAATCTAATGTGAAAGTTGGATCGTTCAACGCACGTACTCTGAATTCCAACCACCGTGTCCATGAAATGCTGCAACTCTCCTCGAAGCTCGCAGTCGATATTTTAGCCATACAGGAGCATCGTCGACCATCAATCGAAACTAATGACTGGGTGACATATTGTCTGCCAACCTCAGCGACCGTGTCAACCTTCGACGTGGACAAGGCAGAACCCTGACTCTGAGGGCTGATGTTGCGAATGATCTTGACCACCTCGGCGTTTTCCCAGCAATTGTCATGAACATGAATAGCATCTAATTTTCACATTTGATTGTTTCGTTTTAATTTGCTGAACGTTAGATATATATTATCATTCATCATCGTCATCATCATGCCGTTCGCGATCATGGTGTTGGCGATCATGGCCCTCCATACGAATCTATCCCTTGTCGCTGCAGGTACATCTCCCACCCTCTCTGTCCTCAGCCGCCCTGCAAGTCCGTCCAATATTTTCTGCATTATCATTGCAGACGAGAAAGAAACTCGAGTGTGTCTGGACCAAAGAGACAGAAGGAAAACTGCAGGAGCAGCCACCCAACCACAGTCATCAGCTTTCATATGCGTCAACTGGGCAGAGGACTGCCACTTCAGAATCGGCTTGTTCAGCCGCTACTGACTCTGCTCTACATCTTGAGTCCTAAACCGAGCGCATCCATTATGTAAACAGACAGACGGAGCCGTTATGCAATATTGTGACCAGATTATAGTTATGCTTCAGACAGTGTTATTCCCATGACGGAGAGGGTATTAAGATGACGTGTTTGCGTGCCAAGCCGATAGACGTATTATCCTGACAACTAGTAACCTTCCTTCCGGAATATAGGACTTACACGCACACAACTACACAGACACTGGGAATGGAGGTGGGGGTAATGAGGGGGGGAGGTCAAGGACAGAAAAAAAAGTAGGGAGTAGGTCTGGTTCAGTGTGGCAGTGATGGTAATGCTGATATTGACGCTTTCTGTCAACAGTCCACAATTTGTGTTTTTCCTATCTTCAGGCAAGTGTTTTCGACCCGATGTTTGCTGATCTGTGTGAAATGTCTGGAATTCCATCATTATTATCCTGTCTGAATATTTGATCGAATTTGTGCTGTGGTGATTTCAATCCAGATTTTGTTTTCTTTTAGTTAGATGTTGAGTTCATTTCCTAGAACCCACCATATGGTGCCCGACAGTAGACTGTTTTAACATGCAAACTGTGGAAATCATATGCACACATCTTTTTCATCACACGACTTGCTACAACAGTTACCAAACTGCCATTTTTGGTTTGTCTGCTCTTTTACAATAATTTTCTTTGGCAATTTTCAGTAAAAAACATGAAATCCCCTCAAGCAAAATAACAGCAAACGGCACAGCCTTGAGACAGGTTGATAAATTCAAATATCTGGGAACGAGTTGAGAGTTCCATGGACACCTAAGAAAACAAACGAGATAGTCTTGATGGAAGCGGGCACAAGAAGATCATTCATAGGGAAGATTAGGAAAAGATAGGCAACATTTATAGACCATTTTATAAGGAAAGGGGGATAAGAGCACCTGGTCACAACAGGAAAGCTGGAGGGAAAGAGAGCACCAGGTAGACCCAGGGAAAAATAGTGGCTGAGGACAGAGAGGGTGGAAGATGTGCTTGCAGCAACAAGGGATAGATGCATATCGAGGGCCATGATCGCCAACACCATGATGATGATGATGAATTTTCTGGATGAGTCAAAATTATTTTTCTTTATTTTTCTTTTTGTCCTCATTGTGCACAAATTCGTCGTCAGGATCAGATGCTTATGCAAAGTACTTTTGTACTAGTGCTTAGAGTGTTGAACAGAGGTGATATTCGCTGGATCTGGACCTCAGCGATGATGAGAAACTATTCTATGTTGTTGTGGTTGCATTTCTTCCCTCATCAACCGCCTGTGGCAATGCACTGTTTATCTGTAAGCTGTGACTTCTACAGAGAATGGGCTGAAGCAAGGTTTCTTGCCCCATACTGTCTACAGTATGACAAGAATATTGTAACCAGAAATGAACACAAAAGATAGTATCAGATTGCATATTTAATGTAACAAAACATGACATTAGTAAAATTTCGGCCAATTAGCTTTTGCCATACAAACCCATAAGACAACAAAAACAAAATACACAAAACAAGTTTTAAAAAAATAGAGGAAGTTTTTCTGACGATCCACATCTCTCATGTTCTCATGCTTAACGCAACGTCAGGAAAGTGGGCTACTTTTTTTGTTCTTCTCAATAAGTTTTGTGCAACCGTTCTCAGCTGTCTTTTGGATACGCTTGACAAAACTTAGTACGCCTGAATTTTTACGCTTATTTCGTTTTGTTATATCAAACACGCGATGAGATTAAATTTTTCTGTCTTTCTGGTTCCTATTTGAATAAATGTTGGCAGTCACTTTGACTAAGAGTATTGTAAACTGTGCATAAAGTAGGTGCTCCTATACAATAAGAACAAGATTGAGGCAGCCGAGATGTGGTTTCTAAGGACAGCAAAGAAAGCAAACGAGACAGTCTTAATGGAGGCAGACACAAGAAGATCATTCATAAGGAAGGTTAGGAAAAGACAGACAGCATTTATAGGTCAGTTTATGAGGAAAGAGGAATTGGAGCACGTGGTCACAACAGGAAAGCTGGAGGGAAAGAGAACACCAGGTAGACCCAGGGAAAAAATATTGGACGGACTTGCAGAGTGGCTGAAGACAGAGAGGATGGAATACGATATGTGCTTGCGGCAACAATGGATAGAAACAGATGGTATGCCATGATCGCCAACGCCATGTGGCAAGGCGCTTGATGGTGATGATGACAATGCGAACGGCCATCCAGCGAAACTATTCAGTCATTGTCACCACCTTCTCAGTGCTGCAAATCACACAGCCTGAGCAAACCGACCCAAAAAACGGATAGAGAGGATGATTATTTGGTATGTGCGATATTTTAGTGCAAGAGTTAGTCACGGCCTTGGTAAGTGTGTGATTGAACCAGGAGGCAGAGGTCTGGGGTTTTGAGATTAGTCCATTATTTTGCTCGGCTGGAACCACTCTTCGGCATGGGGTTTTCTACCGATGGATTGGACCGTGGACTTTGGTGCCACATATGCGATCTATGAGGCGTGTGTGGGATCTGCATACACACACATACACACTCACACACACACACACACAAACACACACACACAAAACACACACACACACACACCAAGCACATGACACATACACACATACATAAACATACATACATACATAATACATACATTGACAAAAAAACAACAGACAAACAGACATACATACATACAAACATACATTCATACATACATACACACAAACATACACACAAACATACACACTCATGCACACACACACGCGCTTGCACACACACACACACGCTCGCGCGCGCGCGCACACACACATACACGCACACACACGCACGCACACACACACACACACACACACGAAAGACACACATATACATACACACATACATGCATACACGCACGCGCGCGCGCGCGCGCGCACACACACACACACACACACACACACACACACGCACACACACACATTTCCAGTGGTCATGACCAAAACCAATCATTCATCATTGTCAGTATGGAAAGGTTGCATCCTTGGCTGATCTGGACCATGAAATGAGAGAGAGAGAGAGAGAGAGAGAGAGAGAAGAGAGAGAGAGAGAGAGAGAGAGAGAGAAAGAGAGAGAGAGAGAGAGAGAGAGAGAGAGAGAGAGAGAGAGAGAGAGAGAGAGAGAGAGAAGACGAAAGGAAGGCTGCCCACGGTATAAATATAACATTCCAGGCTCTACGTAAAGTAACTGGTTCTTCACAAATAAAAGAGGCACTTCATGAGCGTGCTCTGGGTAAAGCTCAATACAAGATACAAGATCATTGATTCTCGAGCTCAAAGAATAGGAATTGTCCTTGTAATTTGATACCGTGTCCATTCCATTCACAGTCCTATCACGCTCGCTCATTTCCTCCACGGTAATGTCTTCTCCGCCTAGACCTTCCTCTCCCGCCCACACTCACCAAAAACAAGAAAATGAACAACAACACATGGAGTTTCATATGCATTTGAATGTATATACATTACGCGCACACACACACAAACACAAACACATACACACACACACACACACACACACACACACACACACACACACGCACACACACACACACCGCACACACATATATACACATATATATATATATATGTATATATATATATATATATATATATGTATATATATATATATATCATCATCATCATCATCAGGTGCTCTGCCGCATGGCGTTGGCGATCATGGACTTCCATCTGTCTCTATCTCTCTTTGCCCCTAGCATCTCCCCCACCCTCCTCGTCCCCAGCCACTCTGCAAGTCCGTCCAGCATTTTCTCCCTGGGTCTACCTGGTGCTCTCTTTCCCTCCAGATTTCCTGTTGTAACCAGGTGCTCCAAATCCCCCTTTCTCATAAAATGGCCTATAAATGTTGCTTGTCTTTTCCTAATCTTCCTTATGAGTGATCTACTTGTGTCTGACTCCATCAAGACTGTCTCGTTTGTTTTCTTTGCTGTCCATGGAACTCTCAACATTCTTCTGAGAAACCACATCTCGGCTGCACCAATCTTGCTCTGGCTTTGCTTGCTGACTGTCCTCACCTCACATACGTACAACAGCATTGGTTCTATATAACACTCAAGAACTCTTCCTGATGTTAATTGATAGGCATTTGTTTGTAAGAATGCTTGTCATCTTCTTAAATGCTGTTTTGGCTCGGCCGATTCTGCCGGCTATTTCTGATGTGCACCTGCCGTCTGATGAAATGATCGTTCCCAGGTATTTGAATTTATCAACCTGTGTCAAGGTTGTGCCATTTGCTGTTATTTTGCATGAGGGATTTCATGTTTTTTACTGATCACCATGACTTCAGTCTTCCTGCTGATTAGTTCCAACCCCTTACCTTTGCTTTCTATTTCTAGTATATTCACAAGGTTTTGTAGGTCACTTTCATTTTCTACAATTAGCACGGTGTCATCTGCGTATCGAATGTTGTTTATCATATTCCCTCCAACCTATAATCAGGGTCTTCTTCTACATGTAGGTTTCTCTTGATGTTTTCGCTGTAAAGTGAAAACAGATCTGGTGACAAAACACAACCCTGTCTGACTCCTCTTTTGATGTTTTGGAAAGAGCTTACATTGTTTTCTATTCTCATTGCAGCTGTTTGTTCCCAGTACATATTTCTGATTATTCGTAGATCTTTTCCATCAACATTGAGTCTCTCCAGTTGGTTGATCAATTCATCATGTCTTTCCCGATCAAAAGCCTTAGTGTAGTCAACAAAGCATAAATACCTTATTCATCTCATTTGACCTCTCTTTGATAGTTCTTAGGATGCATATGGCATTAATAGTTCCTTTCCCTTCCACAAATCCACACTGTTCTTCAGCTATTTCTCTTTTGATTCTATTCCTTGTACTCATCATGATTGTTCTTAACAGGATTTTTGTTACAAGACTCATCGAACTGATTGTGCGATGGAGTTCACATTCTATAGCCCTTGTCTTCTTTGGAAGTGCAATGAAAATTGATTTTGACATATCTTTGGGGATTTTTCCAGTGTAGTAAATTTCATTTAGGAGGACTGTTATTTTTTCTATGCCAAATTCCTCCAGGGTTTCAATCATCTCTGTAGTAATGTTGTCTGGTCCTGGGGCTTTTCCTGGTTTCATCTTTTTCAGTGCCTCTTTAACTTCATCTTTCATTATGGGTGGTCCTGCAAAGTTCTTTTTTATAATGTGTTTTTCGTTTCTGTCATCCTCAAAAAGGTCTTTAATGTACTCTCCCTATCTGTCTAATATTTTGTCTTTTTCCATGATAAGCGTGCCATCTTTCGATTTTAAGCAACCAATTGATTGTATGTATTTTTCCTGTGGACAATTTCTTCAATTCGTCTGTACATACCCTGAGAATCCGTTTTGTGTCTGTCTTCCATTTCTTTGCACACACATATATAGATGCATATATATATGTATATATATATATTATAATTTATATATATATATATATATATATATATAGAGAGAGAGAGATGATTAGATAGATAGATAGATGCATAGATAGATAGATATATAGATAGATAGATAGATAGATAGATAGATAGATAGATAGATAGATAGATAGATAGATAGATAGATAGATATGCACGTACATGCGTATGCCTGTAGACACATACACACATAATCAGGTTGAAATGAAAGGTTTTAGGATATTTTCTATGGTGGTGTAGTGTGATTTGAAAACTGTTCTGACTGTGGTGATTAACTCTTGTGAAATCGTGTTCATTTTTCCCTTTCAACTACTTTAGTACCTCTGAAAAACATCATTCGCCTGACAACATCAGAGACTGTTCCGGCTTGTTTTTGGTCGTACCGGATTGTTAGAAAACAGAAGTACGGGAAAGCATTCCCCACAGGAATAAGACATTTTAATTTCATTTCTATATTCCCAAAGTTGTAGATTATAAACGAATAGTGCACAATACGTGCAAGGAACGAGCGGTAGTTTTTTTTTCTTCCAGTGAGTGACTGTGTACAAGAGCAAGTAATTTTCTTTCATATTGTAATAAAAAAAATATGAGGGGCTTCATCAGAAGTTCGGATAGTCTCTTCCCATGAACGTGTATGCACAAGTAAGAAGAGAGGCTATGGTGTGTTAGAGTATATATCTACAAGACCGAAGCACATATCTACAAGACCGAAAAATACGCCGGTCTTGCCAGCACCCTGAAGAAAGCAGGTCTGCGGGTCAAAATCTTCGCCATAGAGGTCGGGGCAAGAGGGTTTGTGGGCACCTCCGCTTATGATCTCATGAAACAACTCGCCATTTCTGGGAAGAAGAGGACTAGAGCCCTTAAAGCGATGGCAGAGGCAGCAGAAAGGAGCTCAAGCTGGATCTGGGCAAGGAGGAACCAAAAGTGAACTTCATAAGGATTAAATTCCCTACAGATGATGTGTGCCCCGTTAGCACATTGGTAAAACCGCGTACCGCAGTTCTGAAGCGCAGAATCGCCCAGGTTCGATCCCCGGCGTGGGGGAAAACAAAAATATAGACAACAGCAGAAGGGCATCCAGGAGTCATGACCTGGATGTGGCCTGGCCCCCCGAGAGTGTAAGGAGTTCAGGGCCGAAACACTTGTCTAAAGGGGTTACTTCTCTGAAGACCTTCTGTTGTCTAGCTCTCCCTAGAGTTTCTTTCTACCTATAAGATAAAACAAACTTAAAGACATTAGACGAATGAAAATTTTCTACAGAGGGTCATTACTACTATTATTTTCAATCTCACTATAACGCCTTGAGAAAGTAGATCCAGAAATTACAGACAGCAGTGATATGACTTGTTTGACGTTTACGGGTAATCTTTTGTAACAGCCCGGCTGAGTGGATGATGACAGCCACAATGACAGCAGTGTGTATTTGTCTGGTCCATTAGTTTTTCCTTGAAAGCTGTATATCAATGCAGCCACAGGCATTTCGGGAAGAGAAAGAGGGTATTTTGAATTTACATTTATGTCCTGATGCCTGGTATGATTATTGTCTAACAGGAAAATTACACAAATGTGTATCAGTGACGAAACAGGAAGACTAGACAGACGGACAGAGAATCTCTCTCTCTCTCTCTCTCTCTCTCTCTCTCTCTCTCTCTCTCTCTCTCTCTCTCTCTCTCTCTCTCTTTCTCTCTCTCTCTTCTCTCTCTCTCTCTTCTCTCTCTCTCTCTTTCTCTCTGTCTCTTTCTCTGTCTGTCTGTCTATATCTCTCTTTTTCTCTTTCTCTCTCTCGTTTCTCTCTCTCTCTCTCTCCCTCTCTCTCTGCCTCTCTCTCTCTCTATCTGTCTGTCTCGCTCTGTCTCTGTCTCTGTCTCTCTGTCTGTCTGTCTGTCTCTGTCTCTCTCTCTCTCTCTCTTTCTCTCTCTCTCTCTCTACCTCTCTCTCACGCACGCACGCGCGCAAATTCTCCCACTCAGCCATCTACACACACACACACACACATACACACACACACACACACACACACACACAACACACACACACAAGCACACACACACACACACACACACACACACACACACACACACACACACACACACACACTCACACTCACACTCACACTCACACACACATGACATACCTGGTATTGTTTTTGCCTTTGAAAATCCATTCAATTCTGAATACTTAGTGTTGGATACAAGGATATCAGACTGTCTGGTAGTCTAAACTTTATTCGGAAAATGGAATGAAAAACGTCTTTTTTCAACTACTGTGGGGATGCCTGGGGCTTTTTCAATATAAACTGTATCCCCACCTTCTGGAAATTCTGTGCTAGAAATGTCCTCTTTTCTGTCACTCTCTTTGTTTCTTTCTTCTTCCTTTGCTTTCGACCATTTCTTCCTGTCATTTTATGTCTTGCTGGTACATTTACCTGTATGTGTTTGATAAAGTCTTACGTACTATCTCTTAGGATTGAATAATCGGATAATCGTATTAAGTGCATTTTTGGCTCTACGGAAATGAGATATGCGGAAGTAATTTAAAATAATTAAGGCCCGATATTTTATGTGTTAGTGTCTATAGTTATATTTAAATATGTAGTCAGGTGAGGGGTTGGAACTAAACAGCAGGAAGACTGAATTCACGGTGATCAGTAAAAAACATGAAATCCCCTCATGCAAAATTACAGCAAATGGCACAACCTTGACACAGGTTAATAAGTTCAAATACCTGGGAACGGTCGTTTCATCAGACGGCAGATGCACATCGGAAATAGCTGGCAGAATCGGCCAAGCCAAACCAGCATTCAAGAAGATGACAAGCATTCTTACCAACAAATGCCTATCAATTAACATCAGAAAGAGAGTCCTTGAATGTTATAAAGAACCAATACTGTTGTACGGATGCGAGGCGTGGACAGTCAGCAAGCAAAGCCAGAGCAAGATTGAGGCAGCCGAGATGTGGTTTCTCAGAAGAATGTTGAGAGTTCCATGGACAGCAAAGAAAACAAACGAGACAGTCTTGATGGAGGCAGACACAAGTAGATCACTCATAAGGAAGATTAGGAAAAGACAAGCAACATTTATAGGCCATTTTATGAGGAAGGGGGATTTGGAGCACCTGGTCACAACGGGAAAGCTGGAGGGAAAGAGAGCACCACGTAGACCCAGGGAGAGAATGCTGGACGGACTTGCAGAGTGGCTAGGGATGAGGCGGGTGAGGGAGATGCTGGGGGCAACGAGAAATAGAAACAGATGGAAGTCCATGGTCGCCAACGCCATGCGACAGGGCATCTGATGATGATGATGATGAGTCAGGTGTGTTTTTTAAATCCTCTGTGCTATAAATTGGACGGAGTGGTCATCTCCAGGGGCATCTCCTTAGATTATGTGCGGGAATGCATTTATATGTGTATTTGATTTTTTTTACTTTATTTGTTTTTTCCTGTTGAAGTATTGTGTATGTTTCGAAACGGTTATAGCCCTGATAGGGCTCTACGCAGTCGGTGGGCTTTAAACAAAAATGAAAGTAAAATCTCTTTTTCTTGACGGCGTTGTGAGTAGAGAAATGGGAGGGGTGGGGGTGGGGGTGGGGCGGTCATTCCTTGTTCCTTCATAACGGGTCAACGTTGGCCTTGACAGAAATGTATGTCCTCTGCTCGTGACTACATGGCATCAGTCATCTTCGTCAACAGGGAAAGACCGCTTTCCTTCACTGACTTGAGTTATGACTTTTAGCGAAAAAGGGCCAAGAAGACTGACAACCAACAATATCAGTAAAAACATTGCAGAGCGTGCATAATGTAACTGGTCTTCAGCACGAAGAATGCACATCTTACGAGCCCACACTTAACGCGATCAACACCACCACATTTTGTTTTCCAGCTCCACCCTCACACTCTAAGCAAGTCGACTTATGCTTAGGAAATGGTCAGCAACTATGACAGTATGGCGTGTGTCACATTTCAGGGCAAGTCTTTGATGAAACGATCTCGGTAGATGGATGGTGAAACCAAGTGAGAGAGAGAAAGAGCAGTGTGTTTGTTTGATTGTACCATGAGCATTTAAAATGAGAATTATGGTTAGGTGCTGCTAATGTTAAGCCTGGGTTAAACAATGATGTCATTGGAATACTTGCTGGCAATGTATAGTGACCTTGTATATGGTGTCTTTCTTTTTCTCCATATCAATCAAATACACAATAGTCAAGAATAAACACACACACACACACAAACATAAAAGATAAAAAACAAGGAAAGAGATAAAAAAAAAAAGGCAAACAAACAAACAAGCAAACAACAGACGAACAAACAAACAGAACGGGAGGAATATACAGATACACCCATACGCATAAACACACAAAAGACGCCTATGTATACATTCATTAATTTCTCATACCTTTGAAGAACCATTTATCTGCTTTGTTTGAGGCACTACGTTAAAGCAAGCTCATAAACGTTAGCTTGTCGTCCGACTTTATACCCTTTATTAGAAAACACCATGTCAAAGGTTACTATGAATTTTGCAAGACATTGAAGATGGTAGAGCAAACATGTTTTATGCTTTCTCCCGTCCAACTTCGACATCAACTCATTTCCTCTGTTCATGATTTTATTGCACCACTCATCTCTGTCAACAAAGAAAGATTGCTTCCTTTGCCGACCCGGACTGTGGCTTCTACAGAGGAAAGACGAAATGGGAGGCTGTCCACGAGATGACCAGATGGCTGCATTTAGGCGTAAAGTGATCGGTCTTTTGCACGAAGATTGAGCAATCTGTGAATCCCACATTCAGTGCAATAAAAGCAGTCACCACCCTCTGTAACCCCCACTATCACACCCTGAGCAAGTCTAACCAGAAAAAAAAAGACAGAGAGGATGACGATGTGACGTGTATGACATTTAAGGGCAAGTCTTTGTCACGATTGTAACGACCTCTCCAAGTGGACGATAGAGTCACGCGAGGGAGCTGTCTGTGTTTGAATGGACCACGAGAAGGTTAAGTCATACTTCGTGGTTAGTTACTACCAGAGTTATACCTTGGTTAGAGAATGATGGTATATTTACAGGCAATGAATGATGACTCGATATTTTTGTTTTTCTTGTCTGACTATTTGTCAAACAAGGCCAATAACCAGTTAACAGGCACGCACAGAAAAACGAAAGAGGAACTCACATGAAGGCACGTGTATATATTTGATGATTTCTCACTCCTTTAAAGAGCTGTTTATTTACTTTGTTTTTTGGACGTTATATCAAAATATACATACAAAAGCTAGTTTCTTTTTTCAATTTGATTGTTTTAAATTAGGATAATATTACAGCAAATGTATCTATGTCCCGGGGTTTGTCATCTCCTCATCATGTCATTTACTTGTAAACAAAGAAACTGATGACTGGATCCATTGCTTGCATTAGGAATGACGGTGACAAAGGTTTCTATGTCCACTAGTCGCCATAGTGTAAATGGCTATGTCAACGAACTGCTTACTGGAAGGTTGTGGGCTCGAATCGCCATCAGTCCCTTCAAAAATCATGTTTGGATTTTTCGGCTTTGACTGGCTTCTTACATTTTTTTTTTAGTACAAGCTTTATTCAAGTACCAAATAATCAGCAGAACGTACATTTTCCAGTGATATGTATATCTCAAAATACCCAAAATGCTAGTTAAGACTGATTTCGTGCTGGCAGGTTACAAATGTTTCTATATCCCAGGACTTGTTGTCTCCACAAACCGTGCAATTCAGCTTGTGAACAAGTAAGTTATAATTGGAATCAGGTGAGTCATGCAGTTATAGACAGTCCCATCTCCATAACGTGCCTTCAATGCACGTTCGTGTATGTGTGTTCCTTTTCCGTTTTTTTCTGAGCGTGCTTATTAGCTGTATAGTTTTGGCTGCTTGGCGAAATGGCTACCATGCGACGTCAGGAGTGGGAAAGTAATTGTTTGGCCAGTGGTGAGGAATTAAAAAAAACCACTTGAATACAAATTTAAGCATACATAAGGAAACCAAAGCATATATAAAAACGGGCATAAATTACCTAAAACTGCTTCCGCATATTTCACCTTCCTAGAGCCATTAAATGCACTTAATACATGTACGCAATTATCAATCCTAAGAAACAGTACGTAAATGTTATCGAACACATATAGGAGAATGTACCAGCAAAGCAGAAAATGATAGGAAGAAGTGACAGAAAGCAAAGGAACAAAGCAGAAACAAAAAGAGTGACAGAAAAGAGGAAATTTCTAGTACAGAATTTCCAGAAGGTAGGGATACTATTTATACTGAAACAGCCCTGGCAACCCAACTGAGGAAAAATTAGGCTATGTCTGGAGCATCTTGCCTGACTGCTTTTGCTATTGAACAAACATCCCTTGACTGTTTGATAACACAGTGTTAGAAGTTCCTGACTGTCAAGTGTTAAGACTATAGTAAGGGCAGCTGGGCGAGCTGGCAGCTGGCTGGACTGCCTAATAGAGAGATGAAGGTTCGCGGTAAAGCAAAGCAGGACTTTTTCATTTTTCCATGGTCCAGAGCTAAGCTGGACCTGGCTAGTATGCGTTTGTAGCTGAGTCCCAGGGTTTGTCATCTGCACACCTTGCCATTTAGCTTGTGAGCAAAGTAACTGATGACTGCCTCTCAGTGGATCATGCAGCTAGTCTTTTTGCATGGCGAAATGGCTTACCATGTGGCGTCAGGAATTGGGTTGTGCAATTGGCCAGTGGTGAGGCATTGTGGCTGTGGGTACCAGCTAGCATTTCTGGATAACTCATAAACATTTTTTATTCAGCTTTGTGCCTTTTCCTTTGCTTTAGGAAATATCGTGACAAACGCTTCTGTAAGTTCGGTAAAGTGTTGAGAAGGATAGGAGAGCACACACTCCGGATCCCATGATAATAGATCAACGTCGACTTTGACATCAGTTGATTTCCTCTGTTCGTGTGACTGTACGAAGACTGAGCAATCTGTGAATCTGACACTCAGTGCAATCAAAGTCACCGAAGATTGAGCATCTGTGAATCCCCCACTCAGTGAAATCGATGTCCACCACCCTTGCTAAACCCACTCTCACACTCAGAGCGAGTCGATCGAGGAAATGGCCAGTAAGGATGACGTTATAGGGTTGACATTTAAGGACAAATCGTCTCAAGGACCTAGCTAGGTGGACGGTGGAGCCACGTGAGGGAGTTATGTGTTCGGTCTATTCGATTGTTTTGATAGATGTCCGGCTTTCAGTACAGACAACACCAGGCTTTTGTTTTATTCTGTCCTTGTTTTTTATGTGGTACGTTTGCGTGCTGTGATTGATGCCTGTTCTTCGATCTGTGTGTTAGACAGACATACACCTGGCAACAAAAGTAGAGAAGAAAACAGATATGGAGACAGGAAGCTGTCGTGTTTAAATGCAAGTGCATTTGCACACACACACACACACACACACACACACACACACACACACACACACACACACACACACACACACACACACACACACACAGAGGCACACACACACACAGAGGCACACACACACACACACACAACACACACGAGGCACACACACACACACACACACTCACACACACATACACACATACACACGCATGCACGCAAGTACACACACACACACACACACACACACACACACACACACACACACATGCATATACTCACGTGCGCAAATACACATGCCCAAACATACGCACGTATACACATACACACGCACGCACGGATTCACACACATCTGCACACATATACACAAACACACACACAAACGCATACACACACACACACACACACACACACCACACACACACACAAATATTAGATTCAAAATATTTGTGTCTATTCATTTCCCAGAACCCCACCTCTTTCCCAGCCCTGTCCTCACCATTGAACACCCAATTGTCGTGTTACAACAAACAATATACGATGGATCTCTACTGATTATACAGGGGGGGTTCAAAAGTAGGTGCACAGTAAGTATCACATCATTATTATAATGCTTAATTCCGCTCTCGATTAGAGGAGTGTGTGATTACCGACGGCAAGCAGTTTGAGTATCTGAGGGATTCAGGCTGTGCTTGTTATTACATGTATATGCAATATTCATTTGTTTGTATAATAAATGCAATGATTATTGTACGTGTTTTCTTTTTCCATAACTGTATACCTACTTTTGCACCACCACCACCACACCCCCCCCCCTGTACTTATATTTACCTCCTCTTCCTTCCGCAAGTTAGGCAATGACGTGACAACCTTTGGTCTTACGTTAGCAAGGAAGAGGAGCATCAAGAAGAAGATTGGAGGTGGTGGGGTGGGAGGGCATTCCTTTTTCCTTCGAAACAGATCAGTGGTGGCTTTGACAGTAACTCATTTCCTGGTGCCAGGATTTCAGGGAGAAAAAAAGGAGATAAAAAAGCCATTCTCTGTTCCTTTTCAGCAGATCGCTGTTGACTTTAACGGAAACTGATTTCCTGGAGTCTTGACTTCAGAGAGATGAAGGGGACATGAGGACATTTAGCGCCTTTTCACGGCAGATAGATGCAAATCCTACTTTGGACACAAACAATTTATTCCGAGGTGTTGTGACTTTTTTTTT
>JAPXFY010000017.1:17408556-17436056 GCA_030674185.1 Monoplex corrugatus | reverse complement strand
GGGACAACTTTTGCTCTTTGACACTTGACATGAATTCAATACTTTGGCGGTTAGATGATTAAAAGTATCTTATTTCACTTTTTATGATTAATCAATCTCTGAGCTGTTGTTGAGGCTTTTTTTTTCTTTTTTTTTTCTTCTTTTTTTGGCAATCTGGGAAACATATGCAGTCATGCTCAAAAAGAGGTGTTATTCAACACACATGAAGAAATCTATTTCTTCTTCGATTCTAACAATTCTCTGCTAAGTGACACTTTTAATAGAGTAATTGTGATCCACTCTTATTACCAGATTTATTCACAAAAGTATCATATTACTGTTTTTACAGATAAGTTTTATCATTATGTGGACACAAGCACAAACGTGCGCTCTCTCTCTCTCTCTGTGTCTTTCTGTCTTTTTATCTCTCTCTCTCTCTCTCTCTCTCTCTCTCTCTCTCCACACACACACACACACACACACACACACACACACACCACACACACCACACCACACACACACACACACACAAACACACTGTCTCTCTTTCAAACACACTCACACACGCAAAGATACACACACACATTCACACACACGCACACACGCATACATACACACTCACATACGCGCGCGCGCACACACGCACACACACACACGCACACGCTCACGCGCACGCGCGGGCACACACAACACGACACAACACATACGAAGATAGCAAATAACACACTTCATTCAATACACATACATACACACACACGCACATACACCACATGCATACACACACGTGCGCACATAATCATATGCTCTCAAAATAATACCACACAACATACAACACAAACACATGCATACACACGCACAGACACACACAAACACACACACACAACATATACAGGCACACATACACACACAGAGACACTCAGAGGCACACAGACACAGACACACCACACACAAAACACACACAACACACCACACACACACACACACACACACACACACACACACACACACACACACACACACACACACATACAACATCACACTCACACACACACATAACACTCCACACACACGCACAATCTTTTTCTGTTTTCTTTTTCTGAAATCTTGGGTTAGCGGAAATGTAATAATAATAATTTATAATAATTACAATATTTATATAGCGCAAAATCTTGATAAAATCAAATCTAAGCGCTGAAACAGACACACACGCACGCACGCACGCACGCACACACACGCACGCACGCCACACACACACACACACACACACACACACACACACACGCATGGCTATAAATGGGGAGAAAGAATAAAAGCAATAAAAGCAAGAATAAAAGCAACGGAAAATTATAGAGAGCATATCATATACAATTATATATTATAACAATGTGATTCCCCTCCGAGCGGAGACAGGCTGCAGAGAGGGGTTGAGTGAGGTTAGGATTTTATGCAGAGGAGAAAAGGTGAGTTTTGAGAGCGGACTTGAAGGAGACAAAAGTAGGTTGCTGACGGACTGAGAGAGGAAGTTTGTTCCAGGAGAGTGGACCAGAAACAGAGAAGACTCGTGGACCATAGGTATTGAGCTTAGTGCGTGGAAAGCGAAAAGTCAGAGGATCGGAGGCAGAGCGGAGGGTACGTGAGGGAACATAGATCTCAAGTAAGCTTGACAGGTAATCGGGGGCTGCGTTATTGAGGCTTTTGTAGCACATGGTGTCTAGTTTGTACTGTATGCGCTTTGATACAGGGAGCCAGTGAAGTTGTGCCAGGAGAGGAGATATGTGGTCAGCTTTTTTCTTTTTGAGTACAAGGCGTACAGCATTGTTTTGAATGCGCTGTATGATGTGAATGGTGGAGGCAGGAAGACCAGACAGGAGTGAATTGCAAGTATGGACAAAAAGCAGTTTTATTCCAATATTAAAAAAAAAGGAAATCTTTTTAAAAAAGTCAGAAACTTACAGCGTTTTTTTTGTTGTTGTTGTTGTGTTGGTTTGTTTTGGATTTTGTTTGTTTGTTTTTATTTGCTTGTTTGTTTGTTTGTTTGTTTGTTTTTTGTTTTGTTTTTGTTAGATTTTTGTTTCTGTTTTTTAGTTATCCATTTAGAATTAGTAAGCACTGATTTCTGGAATACACATCAGAACGTCTACCTACGTTTGTCAACAATTCTGTAACAAACACTACTCCTGACATAGAAATGGGTCGGAAAACAGGGGAAGGGCATACCTCACTCGTTCTCATCACCAGCCACTATGACAGCAACGTATTTCCTGTGTGCGTGACTTCATTCCATCAGTCACGTGTCCCAGCAGGCAGAGACTGCTTCCTTTGCTGACTTAAGCCATGACTCCAGGAGATGGAGGGTGGGGGGTGGGTAGGTGGTGATGGCGGTGGTGGTAAAAATGGAGACGGTCGAAAACACCAGCAGAAGATTGCAGACCTGGTATAAAGTGATGGGCCATTCACACGAAGGAGAAGCATCCTGTGAGCCCGCTGTTTGGTGCAATCAATATTTGTAATTTACTTGCTCTCACAGCCACTTTGAAAATGGCCTCTTCGCTGTCTCGATGTCCCACTTATTCTGGCGGTGTCATCCTAGTGTTTTTTAGGTCCCTCATCTTCGTCCTATCCTCTCTCCATTTCACAATCTTGCCAGCCCGTAGGATTTTTTTTTTTTTTTCTTTTCTTTTTTTTTGCTTTGGTCGAAAGAATCTGCTAGATGATCACTGGTAGATTTAGCTAGAGCGCGTATGGAATTGGCCGAGAGTCACGAATCCTTCTTAACCCTTTGACTTCCGCACCCTATCCACCAGCTGCAAAAAGCTTAACGCTTGGATTCCCTCACTCTATCTACCACCTTCCTGCAGGAAGCTGGTGGATAGGGTGGTGGTGGTGGTGGTAGTGGTGGTATGTGTGTGTGTGTGTGTGTATGTGTGTGTAGTGTGTGTGTGTGTGTGTGTGTGTGTGTGTGTGTGTGTGTGTGTGTGTGTGTGTGTGTGCTTGTGTGTCCTGCAGGAAGTTGGTGGTTAGAGTGAAAGAATCAAATGGTTAAGTTTTTACTTTGCTAGCATGGTTGACAATGCAGGATGCTAGTGGACAGGGTGCCGGGGTCAAAGGGTTAAATAACCTCCAAACTCTTGGTTTCATTAATGGCCCACGCATCCTGACATGACATATGACATCTTGGGAAAGCGGATTAATTACAATCTGAAGATTGATTAAGTCCACGACATGAGCATTACCCTCCGAAATTAAATTGATCTTTTGCTTTAATGCTGTCTTTTTTTTTTTTTGATGTCTTCATACCAAAATTGATTACAGTCAGATCCAGTGTAAAGTCACCGGAATGCTGATTTATGCGTCTCATGCTGGTTGTAGGAAACAGAAGAGATACGAAAAGGAGGGGTGTATGTATTGCAAGTTATGACCGAGAATAAATCCTGTTCGCGAAATAACGACTGTCCCTATTCATATACGTAAGGGAGATCGAAGGGCTTTTTTTGTTGTTGTTTTTTTTTTTGGTTCTGTGTTTACGTCCACACCCACACCAGGTGATATGGTCGACGAGGACAACCATCCCAGGGAAGTGGGGGAAGGGGGATTATCTAATCCAATAATGACACCACCAGAACAACAATGACATGAGAGGGAAGAGACTTGAGTCTGTATCTTATTTAGACACTCCAGCGTCGCGCAATGTATGAGGCAGCAAGAGCCCTCCAATGGGCTCGGTCAGCAGAAAGTCTGAAGCATCACTCCAGCACCCATCCACCAGTTGTAGGTCTGTGCCAAACATCTGGTGCCAGTTCATTTTTTTGTAATATCCCCCTCCTTCACTATCTTCCTGAGTTCCAGTTCAAGACTTGGTTGGCAGGTCTGGAAGACGGCAGTCTAGTGGGATGGCTCAGCCAACTCAGTCGACGCTTCCAGATGGTGTTGGTAACTTGAGGCGTGTTTGCTTCGTCGTTTGTCACAAAGTCTTTACATCCGATGCCCGGGATCACACGTAGACAGTTTAGGTCAAAGAAATCAAGCATATTTTCCAGGTTTGTTTTCAGGTGCCACGTTTCACAGCTGTACAGAAAAGTTGACAGAGCGTTGGAGTCGTAAAACCGCAATTTAAGGTTGAGGGAGAGTAACTCTCAGTTTCAGACTTTTGACAGAGTGTTGAATGCTGCCTTTGCTTTGTCCATGCGGCAGTTAAATCCTGTAGACGTGTCACTTGAATTGTTCATTGAACTATCCAGGTAGATGACGTCCTCCACGATCTCAACCTCGTTCCATCCAGTGAAAATTCCTGCTGTTGATAGTTGTCATTCAACGAGCATTTGTTTTGTCTTGTTTTGTTTTGTTTTATTTTGTTTTGCTTTGTTTCGCTTTGCTTTGCTTTCCTTTGCTTTGCTTTTCTTTGCTTTGTTTGTTTGGTTTGGTTTGGTTTGGTTTGGTTTGGTTTGGTTTGGTTTGGTTTGGTTTGGTCTGGTTTGGATGATTGTCGTGGCATTGATGATGAGTTCAACGCTGTTCGCATATTTGCTGATATCACTAGCTAGTGCGAGTGCGCCGATGTCGTCAGAGAAGTCCGAATCAGGACAGGCGTCCTTTCTCGTGCCACTTCACGCTTTTCCTTTCTGCAGCCTTCGTCAGTACCCACTCTATGGCCAGCGCAAATGAGAACAGTGACGAGACGCAGCCCTGACGAACTCCCGTCAGCACTTTAGATCAGCGATTAGACCATTTTACTTCCTAAGATAGTATCTTGCATTGCTAAAATGTTCTTTGTGGCCATAATAACTTGTAGTAGTATACCATAGGCTCACATAATCTTCCCAAGCGATGATCTGTGGATGCTGTCAAAGGCCCTGGTGAAGTCAATGAAGTTGTCGAACATGGGTACTCGGAACGATGTGCTTGTAGATAAATTTCCCGTCTTAGACAAATTGACAATGATGGACGTGGCAGTCAAGTGGATGAACATCCGACTTCCAATTAATCTGCGCAGAAACCTCGAGTGCAAACGGTGAACCATTTTCAAGATATTCTAGGTCAACGTAAGTGCAGACGTGCCAGTGCCTCAAACTTCTTTGTGCGTGTAAGCGAATGCAAGATATCAAATTGACACGCCAAAGATCTTGTTAGTCATGTCAGTGGTTGGCTTATGGAAAAATGAAAACATAATATTATGCAAGCCCATCGTACACGGAATACGCATACTATGCTGCAGCGTACCACGTGCATAGTGGTGGCGAAAGAACGTGCATGCACACATCCGAAGAAAAGCAACAACAATGGGAGAAAAGAAAAAAAAAAGAAAAAAAAGAAAAAGAAAAATCCACGGTCTGAGCAGAAGACTGAATACACGCTTGTACATTTAGTGGACATTGGTAGTAAAAGGACACTCTGGAGTACACTTTGCCTCAGAGATCACCAACTTTCCATGTTCACTGCAAGCTCATGCCATATCATTTTTTCCTGATCTATAGCTTTTAAATGGAAGGGGTTTCAGAAGGGAAGGGGTCTCTTTTCTCCACAGGATCGGAAGATTGGAAATCGTACACGAGGTGATTGAATCTCAGGAAGGAATAAAAACGACTTAGACTGCAATCAATACGACCATTCTCCCTATGCTAGTCTATGCAAGTACTACTACACGTTGAAAAAACCGATACTGGAAGTAAATTGAAGAAATGGTGGTACAGACAGTGTGTGTGTGTGTGTGTGTGTGTGTGTGTGTGTGTGTGTGTGTGTGTGTGTGTGTGTGTGTGTGTGTGTGTGTGTGTGTGTGTGTGTGTTGTGAGTGTGTGTGTGAGTGTCTGTCTGTGTCTGTGTCTGTCTGTCTGTGTCTGTCTGAGTCTGTGTCTGTGTGTGTCTGTGTGTCTGTGTATGTGTGTGAGTGTGTGTGCCTGTGTTGTGGGTGTGAGTGAGTGAGTGAATGAGTGTGTGTGTATGTGTGTGTGTGTGTGTGTGTGTGTGTGTGTGTGTGTGTGTGTGTGTGTGTGTGTGTGTGTGTGTGTGTGTGTGTGTGTGTGTGATGTGAATCGGGAAACTAGATGACCCATCCACTGAATCGGAAACGAGTATCTGCTGCAAACGCTATATAATATAAATCACTGCTTTTTCTTAAATACTTTTACAAGGGTGTAAAGTAAGCAATGTGATGCTTCTTTAATATTCAGCCCTCACCTTAAGAGTTTCAGAGGGTAGATTCAGAAAACCCGAGGCTGGATTTATAGAGTGAAATTTTTGGGGTGGTGGTGGGGGAATTCATTTTATTTCTCTTACGTGTGAAGTTTATAAACATGATATTGATTACATTATCTGGAGCATATTGTGTGTGTGTGTGTGTGTGTGTGTGTGTGTGTGTGTGTGTGTGTGTGTGTGTGTGTGTGTGTGTGTGTGTGTGTCTGTGTGTGTGTCTGTGTCTGTGTGTCTGTGTCTGTGTCTGTGTCTTTGTCTTTGTCTGTGTGTGTCTGTGTGTGTCTGTGTGTGTTTGTGTATGTCTGTGTGTGTCTGTGTGTATGGTGAGTGAATCGGGAAAGTGGATGACAAATCTACTGAAGCGTAAACGAGACATCAACTGCAGACTGCATGAATCACTAACGTTTCTTAAGTATAATGCTACCAATTTTGAAGAACAAGGTCTCCCAACAGTGTAAAAATCGCTACTCACAGTTCCGTAGCTTTCGATGGCGTTCTCGCCATCTTCGTCAGTGCTCTAATGCTGTCTGCGTGAATCTCTACTCAGATCTCGCGAACATGGGATGAACCCAGTTCACGAGATCGAATCAGAGAATGGTACACCGGGGGCAGGGTGTAACGGCCCCGGTCCCTGTTGAGCGGGGGGTTGGTGGCTGCGATGTAGATGGCCTCCTTGACTCCTCGCTGGAACCACTTATTTTCTCTGTCCAGGATGTTGACATTGTCCGCACTGAATTGATGTTTTTCGGCGTGTAGGTGAGCTCCTACTGGAGAAGAGTCCCTCTTGTGTTCTGTTAGTCTCTTCTGAAGGGGGCGTTCAGTTTCACCGACATAATGTTGGTTACAGTCCTGGCAGTCTATTCTGTATATAATGCCAGCTTTGTCGAGTTTGCTGGTTTTGTCCTTGGGGGTGACCAGCTGGCTGCGTATGGTGTTGGAAGGTTTGGAATGTACAGCCACCCCCAGTTTTCTGATCTTTCTGGACAGAGCGTCACTCACACCTCCTACGTATGGGATGGTGATGTGTCCCTTGCGCTGGTGTTGTTTCACTGGCTGTTGGGATGCGGTGTTGGATTTCCTGCCTCCCGGGCTGTTCCAGGCCCACTTTTTGTAGCCCGAGATGGTGAGCACTTTTTTCAGGTGGTTTGTCTCCTTGTCTTTTGCCTCTTGGGTACTGCATATGGTGTTAGCTCTGTGGGTAAGGGTTCGAATCACTCCCAGTTTGTGTTCAAGGGGCTGGTGGCTGTCGAACTGTAAATATTGGTCCGTATGAGTTGGTTTACGGTAGATCGAGAAGGATAGAATGCCATCAGTTCTGGTGATGAGGGTGTCCAGCATGGCTATGGAGTTGTTCTGTTCCACTTCCCTCGTGAATTTGATGGCTGGGTGTTGGTTGTTCAGATGTTCTGTGAACTGTTCGACCAGTTGCTGGGGGAGGATAGTCATGGTGTCGTCTACGTAGCGCCCCCAGTATCGTGGTGGGGAGTGGAAAGAAGCCAATGCTTTCTCTTCAAAATCCTCCATGAACAGGTTGGCTACTATTGGGCTTACTGGGGAGCCATGGCTGCTCCTTCTTTTTGTTGGTAGAATTCACCTTGGAAGGTGAAGTAGGTGGTGGTGAGGCAGCAGGACAAGAGTTCACATACGTCGTCCACTGTGAGAGATGTACGTTGGTGGAGGGTTTGGTCGTTTTGTAACCTTCGGCGTATGATCTCTATGCTTTCTTTCACTGGTACGCTGGTAAATAGGGCAGAGACATCATATGACACAAGGAGTTCATCATGAGCGAGGGTGTAGTTACTCAGTTTTTCCACTAGGTCAGCACTGTTGTGGATGTGATGATCTGTGTGTCCTACGAGAGGTGATAGGATGTCCGCCACAAATCTAGCCGTCTCATACATGATGGAACCTCTGGATGCGACTATGGGACGGAGGGGGACTTCTTTCTTGTGGACTTTGGGTAGACCATAGAACTTGGGGACGTCGGACACAGTTGGGTATAATTTCCTGTACTGTTCTAATGACAGGCGGTCCGTCTCTTTCAGGCGTTTCAGTGTGTCTTTCAGTTTGTTGGAAAACTTGGAAGTAGGATCTTTCTTGAGGCGTTCATATGTTGTAGTATCTTCCAGAAGTTTGCTTGCCTTCTCATAGTACATGGGTCTAGGCATGATGACTGTGGCACGACCTTTGTCAGCTGGTAGGATCATCGTGGCGTGTTCGTTCTTTAAATCCGCCAGAGCCCGTCTTTGGTCCGGTGTTAAGTTGGATTTCGGTAGTTGTTCTTCAAAATTGGTAGCATTATGTCTACCCCCCAACTGTTGAAACTTCCCCTACGTTTCTTAAGTACTTTTACAAGGGCGTAAAGTAAGCAATTTACTGCTCTTTAACATTCCGCCCTCGTCCGAAAAAGGCCTACATTACTCAAACAGTATGCATTACTCAACATAAATACTTCGGCTATGAAAACAGTAAATTCCAGGCCATAAACATATGTTTGAATTTTTCTTCTACAGTTCATGAATTAAGCACTATAAATATGTGTTAGTAGTTTGATTTGACTGCTTGGCAGTTGAAGAGCTAGTCAATGCATGAAATGTGTTATACACTTTCTTTTAAATGTTGTGAAAATAGAACATTTTCATGTTTCTGACAATGTGTTTCAGAGGATAGTTTCAGAATACACGAGGCTGGGTTTAAAGGGAGAAATTCTTGGGGTGGGGAAACTCATTTTTCTTCTGTTACGTGTGAGATTTATAGGGACAGTATTGACTACATTGTCTAGAGCATATGTTGTGGCAAGAAGACACCCACAGACGTTGTACCACTGTACAGCTGATATGTTCCGTTCGATTATACTCGTCAATGTTGCCCTGGAGGAGAAAAGAGAGTAGCAAAAGCATCCCCCCTTCTAATCCATCGGAAATCCACAGGAATAATCCTTTCGCTATTTTGCTCTTTTTTCTTAAACTATGGAATGCAAGACGCTGAAATCAACCATTTGTTATTTGTGTATTTGTTTGTTTTTTATTTGTGTGTGTGTGTCTGTGTGTGTGTTTGTGTGTGTGTGCATGTGCGTGTGTGTATGTGTGTGTGTTTGTGTGTGTGTGTGTATAAATGTGTGTGTGTATGTGTGTGTGTGTGTGTCTGTGTTAGTGTGTGTGTGTATGTGTGTGTGTATGTGTGTGTGTATGTATGTGTATGTGTGTGTGTGTGTCTGTGTTAGTGTATGTGTATTTTGTGTGTGTGTATGTGTGTGTGTATGTGTGTGTATGTGTATGTGTGTGTGTGTCTGTGTTAGTGTGTGTGTATGTGTGTGTGTGTGTGTATGCGTGTGTGTGTGTGTCTGTCTGTCCATGAAATAATGTGTCATCTTTGTTTAAAACTGCAGCAATGTAGATGTGACTTTGGGCTTCATGAAATTTCTAGAGATCGCTTTTTTATAACAACACATTTTTTTCTCCAGCATCCAATTAAAACCCATTTTCAAACAGGCAGGCAAGATATTATCAGTTGATATTTACACATTCTGGACCTTCCCATATCAACATACCAAACCCTTCCTTTTCACCCATAGACATTTTGATTGCTCACTGCAAAAAAAAATTCATGTCAGAATTAAATGTACTAATTTAACAGAAGAAAATGAACATGCCCAGAGGGTCTGACAAAGATTATGTCTGATAAATTCAGCTTGGAAAAAGGAAGGAAAAGCTTCCCTCAGAACTGGCTGAGCTGTCGCCCCACACAGATAGAGATGAATTCAGTTGAAAGGGTGTTTATAGGGACCTGACAGAATGCATGCAAATATGAAAATAATACACAACAACTACCATTATCGGTCGTGAACCCCTGGGCTCTTATGCGATATACTGAATTATCCTTGTTCAGCAGAACATGATGCAGATACCTCAGGGAGACGCTGAATTGTTTTAAGAAAGCAAAAGTTTAACTTTTGTCTGGTATGGCAGAGTTGATGTGATACTGTTGGCAATGCTGTAAAATTTAACTGTCAGAATTACATGCCTACCACCCAAACTCCTGAACTTATTTTCACCACAAGTATTCTTCACCCATTTTTTCCCCTCACAAAAGCAAAAAGAAATGATGAAAAAATTCAATGATTTGTCACCTAATAGATATATCCTAGTGAATGTCTGACGTATTTACATCCTTAATAAAAGAAATTTTCTAGTGTTTGCGTCAAATCTTAGTAATAGAATTATCGAGTGTATGCGTCAAATCCTGTATCTATTGTTACCTAGGTGGGCGCTGTTATCACCGAGCCATCACTCCATTTGAATGAGTTGTGGGATGTTTACGTCTGCCGTTATGCAGGCCCAAGAAATCCAGTTCTTATTGAGTAATCAATTTTCAGCGAAGGGACTTTACTCTTTCTTACAAAAATCATGACTCGTCAGCTATTGCTATCTTTCAATAACACTACCACTACCTTCACTACCATCATACCAAAAAGGCCCAGGGAAATTGTGTTTCTCCAATGAATACGTTTGTTCTCCATTTTAGTGCAGGATTTCTATTGTAATTCAAGTATAAGACTAGAAAATTCATAAATAAAACTTTTTAAATAAAAATTTGTTTTCAGTTTTTTTTTAATGAAGACATTTTGGATGGACGTGAAATCCTTTATTAAATCGATGATTATAAATGTATGCTATTAACGATAGGCTACTAGTTAACTGAAAACAAAACGAGATCAGGATTAAGTTTGGAATGCATGGTATATCATTTGTTATGAATTTGGAGAGTAGCTGCTTTTTAAAAACACAATTGAAATTGCATATTACACAACGTTATGCTACATAAAAGTATACATTTTGGTTTTCCACCAAAACTACGATTTTTAGAAAAATTATACTTTAAAAAATATTGTAGAAAATCTTTGTCGATATACACTGAACAAAAGTAAACGAAAACTGAATTAAACTCAAATGCCTACATAGGAAATAGCATTTAACAGTCCTACCAAAGAGTTTTCGAAAACATTACATATATGCCAGTGGGTCATGGAGCAGAGGAATGGGGATGTGTGGAGTTTGCTCAAACACGACCCTAGAGTTTGAGGTATGGGGTTTGGTTTGATCTCGTGTGCTATGTATCTGTCGATGTGGAGCAAGGAGTGAGACAAGAGAGAGAGAGAGACAGAGAGAGAGAGAGAGAGAGAGAGAGAGAGAGAGAGACAGAGAGACAGGAGCAGGAACAAGTGCTGCAGCATGAGTGGATGAATTAAGGAAGCTTGAGAGATGAGAATGTCAACGAGGAGAATGGCCATTGTCATCTGTCTGGCCGAAAGAGGGAAAACTTGTAGAAGTTGTAGTAGTCGCTTACATAGGTCAGTGTGAATACTTGGTGCTGTTGGTATAGCGATAAGTTAACCCTTTGATTCCAGCACCCTGTCCACCAGCTGCAAAACTTTAACCCTTTCGCTCTCTCATCTATCCACCAGTTTCCTTCTTTCAGGAAGCTGGTGGATAGAGTGAAGGAGTCAAAAGGTTGAAATTTTCCTTTGCTAGCATAGTTAACAATGAAGGATGCTGGTGGACAGGCTGCGGAAGTCAAAGGGTTAAGGTGGTATTACGGTCATTGAGAATGGCTATAGAGGCAGCAGCAGAACTTCTACTGAGATGTTCTGGTTTGCTGTTCGCTAGTCAATGCTACTAAGCTCTCAGAAAACACATGCAGTGTAAGGAAGGATCAGATATTGGGGTCCACAGTCAAGAAACAAACGATGTGTTTAAGTAGAATTTTGTGTAGTCTGGAAATTTACAGGAGAAATGCATTTCTTCTAACTTTTACTGTTAGATTTGCTGAGTTTTTTGTTTGTTTGTTTGTTTGTTTGTTTGTTTGTTTGCTTGCTTGCTTGCTTGCTTGCTTGCTTGCTTGCTTGCTTGTTTGCTTGCTTGCTTGCTTTTGACTGGTTGATTCCGTTTGATTTATGCATAAAGTTTTAGCGCCCTGTTGATACCTTTATCGGTATCATTATCACCATCATCAAAATAGTATCATCAGAATTGTTACCACTACTACTGCCATTACTTTTATTAATATTATGATTGTTATTGTGATGGTGATGATGACCACGATGACGACGACTACGACGACGACGACGACGACGATGACGATGATGATGATGATGATGATGATGATTGTTGTTGCTGTTGTTGTTGTCACTGTTGTTGTTGCTGCTGCTCCTGCTGGCGTCGTCATCGTCGTTATTGTTGTTGTTTTTATTGTTGTTGTTGTTGTTACTATTATCAATATCATCATCATCATCACTACCATCATCATCATTGTCATATTCATCATCTTTACTATTCATTATCTTTACTATTATCATTATTGAATGTTATATTTGCAAAGTGTGTTCAACTTCATTTTTTTGTCACAGCTGCGCAGTTGTTTAGTTTCCTGAATCTTTTCACCGACTTATTGAAAGGACTACCACAGGACCACTCTTGCCGCTCAACTCTCAGATCTTTCTTGCAGACTGAGAGAGGTGAAAATGGCTATTCTTCTGTCTTCTCTCATTCTTCCCTGATCCATCTATCCTTTACACACACACACAAACACATACACACACACACACACACACACACACATGCACGTACACATACACACACACATACACACACACATACACGTACACGTACACACATACACACACACACACACACACAACACACTCACACATACTCACATGTACGCACACAAATAGACACACACACACACACACACATGCTCACACACACACGTATACACATGCATACTCACGCACACACACGCACACGCATGCACACACACACACATATATATACCGCACACACACACTCTCTCTCTCTCTGTCTCTCGCTCTCTCTCTCTATCTCTGTCTGTCTGTTTCCTGTCTCTCTGTCTCTCTGTCTCTGTCTCTGTCTGTCTGTCTGTCTGTCTTTCTCTCTCTCTTTCTCTCTCTTTCTCTCTCTCTCTCTCTCTCGCTCTCTCTTTCTCATACGCATATCCATATTCATATATACATATGCGCGCGTGCGTATGCCCATGCAAACACACACACTTGTGTGTACACACACCCCAAAAATCCCGTGGATTTAATTCAGATAGCTTTTTAAAAAATCACTGTACATTATCGTAAGTAAATTGCTATGCTGATCAAGAAAGAAAAAAAATTAGAGATGTTTTACCAAATTGAATAAGATAAGTAGATTTTGTTTGTGTGTGTGTGAGAGAGAGAGAGAGTGTTCGTGTGTTTCTTTCTTTCTTTCTTTCATTCATTCTTTATTTCTTTCTTTCTTTCTTCGTTTCTTTGTTTGCTTGATTGTTTGTGTCTTTGCACTGTGCAAGCAGTGTGTTGCTGCACACTCTGCATAACCAGTCTTCGGTGGACAGAAAATAAGTTTGTTTCATGTGAAATTATCTTGACGTTAATTATAACAGTGCAGCAACAGTCACAGTAACCACACTGTCGCTACCACAGCCACATGTAACAATGTCTTCCATACAGTTTAAACACTGTCATCTAACAATCTCTTCCATACAATTTAAACACTATCATCTAACAATCTCTTCCATACAGTTTAAACACTATCATCTAACAACCTCTTCCATACAATCTAAACACTATCATCTAACAATGTCTTCCATACAGTTTAAACACTATCATCTAACAATCTCTTCCATACAGTTTAAACACTATCATCTAACAATCTCTTCCATACAATTTAAACACTATCATCTAACAATCTCTTCCATACAATTTAAACACTATCATCTAACAATCTCTTCCATACAATTTAAACACTATCATCTAACAATCTCTTCCATACAATTTAAACACTGTCATTTAACAATCTCTTCCATACAGTTTAAACACTATCATCTAACAGTCTCTTCCATACAATCTAAACACTATCATCTAACAATCTCTTCCATACAGTTTAAACACTATCATCTAATAATCTCTTCCATACAGTTTAAACACTATCATGCAGAAGGTACCATCAAAGTCAGAGTACCAGGTTCTTACACTGACTAGTGTGTGTTCCAAGCCAACACAATTGTTCACTCTCTCAGACAGACACACACGACAATGATCACCTACATGGTGCTAACATCAACATTTCTCATTGTTCCCTATGATGTATTATGTCACCATTACACTCGGAATACAGTTCTTTACGTTTTCTCATATCTCTCTCTCTTTCTCCAAACCGCTATCTTTTGACTTATCAATAGAAATATAATACTAACAAACAAACAAACAAATAATAAACAACAAAATCAGACACTGAACAATCTTGTTCTTTATCCAAAGCTGTCTATCCCAAACGCTCATCTAATGCAAAAAGTACACCATGTTATCGCCCAATAATATTTCTTGGGACCCAATCATTTAGTGGAAATTTTCTGAATGTTATTAAGAGTTGTTACGAACTTTATCGCTGTGAACTTTATGTTTTCACAATTATTTTGTTATAAAGGTTTGCTACACGGTTGAAGAAAAGGAAACAAATTGTAACTTTCTGTGACAAAGAGATTTTTGTACCATGGAAATAAATTGATTTAATTTTGAAACCAGATTGACAGGAAAATGTATTTAAGTAAACAAGAAAGACAAATTTTTGACCTACTGGCCTTTACTATGCTTAAGCTTACACAAAGGACAACAACAAAAAAGACACACGATTTAGGACAAAGACAACATCAAGAAGGGATCAGCTAACCTCCATGGTATTTGGTTTTAGCACTGGACACAATGGTAACAGCAACAACAACCCCAGGAGCAATACTTTCTCCTCCGGCACTTACACAGCTACCAATCTAACCCCTGTGGAAATACCAGGGGCTCTTTCAGTATAAATAGCATCCGTACTTTCTAGAAATTCTGTGCTAGAAATTTCCTCTTTCCTGTTACTCTCTTTGTTTCTGCCTTTTTCCTTTGTTTTCTGTCTTTTCTTCCTATCATTTCTACCTTGCTGGTCCATTCACCTGTGCGTGTTTGATAAAGCCTTCTATACTTTTTGTAAGGATTGATAATTGGGTACATGTATCACGTGCGTTTTTGGCTCTAAGGAAATGAGATATGGAGAATCAATTTTAGGTAATTTAAGCCCGTTTCTATACATTTTCTAGTGTCCTTATTAATAATTCAATGTGTACTCAATGTTTTTTTTTAAGTCCGCTGTGCATTAGATTGGACGGAATGGTCAACGCCAGGGGCATCTCCTTAGATTATGTGCGCAAATGCATTGATATGTGTACTTAATTTTCTTTTCTTTTACTATTTCCTATATCGTGTATGTTTTGTAATGGTTATAGCCCTTATATGGCTCTACGCAGTCGGCTGGGCTTTAAACAAAAAATAACAACAACAAGCTACCAATCTCCTCAAGACAGCTCAGTCCCCAATCACCACCACCACCACCACTACCACCACCACCACGAGTCACAATCCCAAGTCTTTGTACTGGTTGGTGTAAGTGACCACTACAACTTTTCCCAGTGTTGGCCAGACGGAGGTGACAATGGCCGCCCTCTTGGCGCCGGCGCGCTCATCTGTCATTCCTCCCTAATCCATACACTACACAATGCAGCTCTTTTCCTTTCGTTCCCCTCTTTCCAAGTGCTCACCCTATTGATAAGAAACATAGCACCCGAGACCAAAATAATCGGGCATTCAACAGTCTAGGTCACCAACAGTTCGTTGAAGTTTCTTCTACTTTTCTAACATGACAATAAAGTGTCCTTAGTTTGGTAGATACTTTCTAAAAGTTTAATCTCTGCCAGAAAATTGCCATCATGATGTATTGGTTAGTGTTAAAGATTAATAACTGGGAGAGTGTGAGTTTGCGTCAGTCGAAATAATTGGAACCACCACCACCACCCCTCCCCCCAACGGCTTTTAATTACACACTCGAAGGAAAGGCTGGAACCATACAATTCAGTTTTACCCTTTTCGGAGATGCATCAAATTGTTTTTACCAACATAGCAGGTTCTGCATATCTTGTGCCTGGTTGAGACTAGGATATCAAATTATCATGATCCCATCAGTCTTGTCAAAATCATTATACGATTTTTTCCAGCCCAGTCTGTTCATATCCAGAGCTGAGCGTACTATGGGCTTATTGGGAACACTAGGACGATATACATTCAAGCCTCATCCACTTCACGGATGTGCCGTTGAGGGTGTTGCACAAATCTCTTGATCAACACTGAAGATGTTTGTATCCCTCCGGCCCGGTTGATGCTAGAATGTGTCATAGAGTAAAGCCTTATCACATATAGTCTTAATCCAGAATGGAACTCCATAATTTCGTTATCGTTATCCCGATCGTTATCCTCATAGCACTGCAGAAAATTGTCCCATTAAAATAACGCATGAAGTGGAAGATGGACATACATCTCTGTCTCTCTCTTTCTCTTTCTCTTTCTCTCTCTCTCTCTCCTCTCTCTCTCTCTCTCTCTCTCTTCTCTCTCTCTCTCTCTCTCTCTCTCTCTCTCTCTCTCCCCCTTGGGGGTTACTCCAGATATGGATTGCATCAAATTATAAGATACACTGGATATTAACAAAATACCAATCCCACCCCCACCCATCTTACTGTTTGTATTGTGGCCCAAGATCGATGTACATTAGACTCTGAGTCTAAGACTGAGTCTCTCTCTCTCTCTCTCTGAGTGTGTGTGTGTGTGTGTGTGTGTGTGTGTGTGTGTGTGTGTGTGTGTGTGTGTGTGTGTGTGTGTGTGTGTGTGTGTGTGTGTGTGTGTGTGTGTGTGTGTGCGTGTGTATGTTTTCCTGGGCAAACACATGCCTGAAGAAACCGATTTGTTTTAAACATTGACTACAACGACGATAAAAATAACAGTAATTTCAATACCACTAACTTTTTTTATTGCAGTGACCATCTTAGTTGTCCTTGCATTCGCGTTCCTTTAAGTAAACCCCCACCACATATAATTCTATTTCTGACGTGAAAACGTTTCCACAGATTATGGGAAAAAGTCTAGTTTCTAATGTGTTTGATCAAATATTCTTCCTAATCCCACGTACAGTGGCTACAGCAACCCCTCTCTAGTTCTTTGTCAACCAGACAGAGATGTGTATGGTCGTTCTCACGACCCTGACAAGTCCTCTTTTTTTTCTTTTTTTAAAAAATATTTTTTAGGATCATTGCAATCAGGGAGTTACTTCAGTGCTCACGGGTTGTTTTTTTTCTTGTTTTTTTGTCTCATTTTCTACGCCACTTTAATGGCCACAGAAGCTGAAACAGTTTTTATTATGCAATGATGATAAGGTCGATGCGGATGATGATCATGATGCTATGGAGTTCCTTCTAGGATTGAGACTGCGTGACAGGGTTGTACTCTGCGCCTACTGTCATAATGTATCCTGGCGTCAACCAGGCCCGAGAGATACAGACACCTGCGGTTTTGGTCGGAAGATTTGAGCAGCACCTTCAATGACGCATCCACGAAGTGGATGAGACTCGACTGTGTGGTTCCAGTCTTCCCAATGAGCCCATAGCATGCCCAACTCTGGGTAGGAGCCGGTTAGAGCCGAAAAATCCCACAATGATTTTTGAAGGCACTGATGGGGATTCGAACCCACAACCTTCCAATCTGTGGTCTGTTGCGTTAACCACTACACCACGGCGACTGGTGACAAGTCCTTTTCTCACTCCTCCTTAAATCCATCTACCACTATGGCACTCACACTGGGAATCTTTATCAACTGAAATATCGCTCCTTTCTCCCTTCTGTATCCCCAACCCACTGACAGAAGTATGGCAATCAAGACTAAAACAAGTCAGACATAAACTAGTCTAGGTTCGTGTTCCTTCGAACCCCCCCCCCCCTCCCCCCAAAAAAAAAGAAAAGAAAAGAAAAGAAAACTTTTCCACAGAATAGTTAAAAACTAGTTGCGAAAAGATTTCTGTATTCTATTAAACATCCTGTGATGACCGATGTAAAAGGAAAAGAAATTGGAAATGTCAGTTCAACATGATAGATAGACAAGTATTATTAACTAAAGACAACTGTTTTCATCAAAAACCTTAATGTTGAAAACAAAAGCGATACCTCCACGTTTTTAACAAAGGGCCTATGTGCACGACGTACGATCAGTATGATTCTTTTATAGTATCGACATTCTCCCCAACGTGGCATTGAAATATGTTTCATATAAGATCGTTATGTTTTGAAAAAAAGAGCAGTCACATTCTAGGAGCTGTAACAGGAGATTCTGATGAAAAATTAATAATGATACAGTATCATATTGTGTTGAGTGGCAGGTCATTATTGTTGGTATATAATATATATACAGGCTTTTTATTCTTATTCTTATCGTTGCTTGAAGCCAAGCCGACAGCGTAGAACCATATCAGGGCTATAACCATTTCAGAACACACACAATACTTCAACAGGAAGGAAAAAGGACAGAAAATTAAGTACACATACCAATGCATTCACGTACATAATCTAAGGAGATGCCCCTAGCGTTGACCACTCCGTCCAACTTATCACACGCGGGATGTAAAACACACCTGAACACAGATTTAAACGTAACTAAGGACACATTAAAACATATATAACAATGGGCCTAAACTGCCTAAAATTGTTTCTGCATTTATTATTTCCCTAGAGCCAAAAATACACTTAATATGTGTATCCAATTATCAGTCCTAAGAGAAAATAATTATGTAAGACATTATTAAACACTACAGGTGAATGGACCAGCAAGGCAGAAAATGATAGGAATAAATGATAGAAAGCCAACGAGCAAGTCAGAAACAAAGAAAGCGGCAGAAAAGAGGAAACTTCTCGCACAGGATTTCCAGAAGGTGGGGATACTATTTGTACTGAAATAGTCCCCAGCATCCCTACGGGGGGAGGCTTTTTACTGAAACAGCAAATAAGTTTAACACAAAATGTTGAGTTGTATGCGCGTCACAAAACAAGCATACCATACGTGGATATTAGAGAAATCATGTATCACTGGGATTCTCTTTCTTTCTTTTTCTTTCTTTCTTTCTTTCTTTCTTTCTTTCTTTCTTTCTCTCTCTCTTTCTTTCTTTCTTTCTTTTTCTTTCTTTCTTTCTCTCGATGATGGATATGACAGTTGTGGTGGTCGCACTACATCACCAGTTGACCTGGTTCAGATAGAAACTAGTCCCTCCGCTGAAACCCAATTACACGCTGAGAACTGGGTCAACAGGGTCTATGTAATATCAGACGAAAACATTTCACATCTCATTCAAAAGGAGTGATGGCCCAGTAATAAGAGCACCCACCCGGGAGACATGAGACACAGGATTCGACACTAACAATTATAAAAAACCTTATCTCTTGGGAAATAAGCGAGCCAGACTTTCACCAACTTATGTCATTCCAACGACATTTCACCGTCAGCGATTTCTTGTTGGTCGTTGTTCTTGTTCGGTTGATATTTCTTGTTGTGGTTATGAGGAAAGAGTGAGTGCAGAAGAAGAGGTTTCAGAAACTGAGGACACTGGATGACATACATGTTACCTCCTTTCCATGCAGTGCCAGCGTAGGAACAAAACCCTTCCAGGATCTTCTCCACATGGAGATCCATGTCAAGCAATAAAGGACTGGTATGGCCTACTCATCCATACAACCGATGGATAAGTGCATCACCGTCATCGTCGTCATCGTCGTCATCATCATCATCACCACCACCACCATCATCATCATCATTTCCATGATCATCGTCGTCATCGTCTCTTCTTGTTCTTGTTCTTCTTCTTCTTCTTCTTCTTCTTTTCCTTTTTTCTTCTTCTTTCTTCTTCTTCTTCTTCTTCTTCTTCTTCTTCTTCTTCTTATTCTACTTCCCCTTCATCTCCTCCTCCCCCTCTTACTCTTCCTCCTCCTCCTCCATAAAGAGGCATAGGCCTTATCGCCAAAAGACCATCCATTCATCTCTTTCTCCTTTTCTTGTGTGTGCAGGTGCGCCATTTCATGAAGCTAGGCTACTTGGCTTTTTAACCCAGTATTGTTAGATCTTTCTGACGAGAACAAGGAAGCGTGTGTGTGAGGGAAGGCCAGTGTGGCATCATGTAGCAAGCTGAGGGTGCAGCTGAACTCCCTGCTTGTCACATGCCACATGCCACATGTGTTGTTGTTTTTTTGCAGAGAAAACAGCTTCCACATGGGACGATTTTGTTCAGCTTTTTTTTTTTTTTTTTTTTTTTTGGGGTGGGGTGGTGGGGGGCTGCAACTGCCAAAACAAAAATGAGGAGAAAGACGCAATGTCTCCGGTATTGTGTCCTGATCTATCTATGTGATACGTTTTTGATATCGGGTAAGATTTTTACATCAATGCTCATTAGTTTGTTGTTTGTTTATTTATTTATTCATCTATTATTTATTTATCTATTTACCTATTATTTTTCTATTTATTTATTTGTTTATTGTTTGTTTCTTTGTTTGTTTCTTTGTTTGTATCTTTGTTTCTTTGTTGGTTGGTTGGTTGGTTGGTTTTCTTAGAGGCTGAAATAATTGCAGATGTGACATTTCTAATCAAATGATTTTTTTTCCATAACACAGAAAGAATTCTCTCTCTGTGCCTCTGTCTCTGTCTATCTATCTATCTATCTATCTATCTATCTATCTATCTATCTATCTATCTATCTATCTATCTATCTATCTATCTATCTATCTATCTATCTGTCTGTCTGTCTGTCTGTCTGTCTATCTATCTATCTATCTATCCATCTATCTATCTATACATACATAAGTGTATGTATATAATATATATATATATATATATAGATATATACATATTTATACATATATATACATATGTATATGTACATGTATATATGCTTGTGTGTATATATATATGTATGTATATATATCTATATATTTATATAGATAGATCGATATAGATAGATAGATAGATAGATAGAGAGATAGATATGTATATGTATGTATATATATATATATATATATATATATATATATATATATATATATATATATAATAATATTATATATATATATATATATATATATATATATATACGTATTTTTTGCCAATATTTTGAATCACCCGATTTGATTTACTGCTTACTTTAAGAAGCTTTTATATGAGTTTTGACTGCACAACTGATGAAAAAGTTATTGTTCAGTATGACTGTTCAAGGGTACACTTAAGTGAAGGTATGATTTTACGGTAGAAAAGAAACAAAAAAAAAGTCTATTTATGTGTGTGTGTTTGTGTGTGCTTGTGTGTGTGTGTGTGTGTGTGTGTGTGTGTGTGTGTGTGTCTGTGTGTGTATGTGTGTGCGTGTGTGTGTGTGTGTGTATGCGTGTGTGTGTGCGTGTGTGTGTGTGTGTGTGTGTGTGTGTGTGTGTGTGTATGTGTAAGTGTGTATGTGTGTGTATTTAATATGCCAGTTTTCGTTCTTTCTTTTATGCCCTTGATGCCTTTATCCACGTTGTTTTACTCACAGTGTGCAGCCGATATGTCGCTGCACAGTCAGCATACTCTGTATTCGGTGGGCCCGCATGCTGCGTATTTTCATGTTTCCATAAGCAAGCCACTGGTTTCACATACAAGATCTTGTACGTGCATATTTGATCGATATTCTGTATACGTTGATACATGGAATGGAGTTAGTTAATGGTAGATCTACAAGCCTGTGTTTATCTGAGAGATCGCATAAATCTCCAGACTTTACCTAACAAGCGGAATCACCACAATCTGCAGACCTTACCCAACAAGCAGAATCACAAAAATCTCCAGACTTTACCCAACAAACGAAATCATACAAATCTTCAGACTTTACCCAACAAGCAGAATCACAAAAATCTCCAGACTTTACCCAACAAGCAGAATCACAAAAATCTTCAGACTTTATCCAACAAGCAGAATCACAAAAATCTCCAGACTTTACCCAACAAACGAAATCACACAAATCTTCAGACTTTACCCAACAAACGAAATTACACAAATCTTCAGACTTTACCCAACAAACGAAATCACCAAAATCTCCAGACTTTACCCAAAAAGTGTGTTTTGGCAAATCAAAGACAGGATCTTCCAGTTGAAAGTCCAAAATTTACCTACTTGACTACCGCCTTCGTTTTTATATGATTTTGACTACAGCAATAACAACAACAGCAACAAAAACAGCATAATAACAAAAACAACAAGAAGAACATAAACAACAACAACTGAAGTAGAATACTGCGGCCACCAGACCATCTACAACAGCTACCGATTTCCGAAGTACATGTACAGATAAACCCTCTCTCTCGTGCCACCTTCCGAAGTGTTTACACTGACCTATGTACGAGATCAACACAACTCTTCCCTCCACCGGCCAGACAGACGTGACAATGGCCGACCTCCTGGCGCCGACATGCTCATCCCTCATTCCTCCCTGATCCATCTATTGGTTTTAAGTACCGTGCACACACAACATCACCTTGGTGGTTTTCCTTTTGCACCCCCCCCCCCTCCTCCTTCATTTAGCCTTCCGCCCTTCGCATTTTCCGCGACCTATCCTATCAACAGAAACACGATACCTAAGACCTAAACTGGAAAGGCAGGCAGCAATGTCTGGGTCTGCATCCAGACAGTTGTCTTTCTTCCCATCACTCTCTTACATAGTTAGTTGGTGCAAACTGTTCTTATAGTATGGTGAGGTTAGTTGATGCAAGCTGTTCTTATAGTATATGGTGAGGTTCTTGATCTTTGAATTTGATTAATTTTGTTGTTGTTGTTGTTTTCTAATCTTGTAGAATAAGAAATAAATCACTCTTCCTGATTTGATTTGATTTTAAATTAATAAATGTTCAAAGGCACTTCTGCGACAGGTTTTCCTAAATACGAATAAAGAAAACATGCAACAAAGCATGATATATTTGACGCAAATGATAGTGTATCAACTGCTGTCAGTTAACTGCGTGTCTTGTTAATATAAATTACCTACAGAATGTTCTGAGGATCATCACACTTCGGCAGTTTCTTTTGTGTTCACCTCTCTCTCTATCTCTCTGTCTCTTTGTCTCTCTGTCTCTCTGTCTCTCTGTCTCTCTGTCCTCTCTCTCTCTCTCTCTCTCTCTCTCTCTCTCTCTCTCTCTCTCTCTCTCTCTCTCTCTCCTGGCGTCTCTCATGTCTCTCGGAATGAAGCCTTCCTTCCAGCACATGCACAAAAGTTCATGCAGCTCGTTGAGAAGAGCAGGCTTCCCGCACTTGATGACCTCTGGAGGTATTCCGTCGTCACCAGGGGCACTGGAACTCAGGGTAGATGCGAGCTGCCAGCCTCTGAAGACGGGTTAAGACGACTCTGGCGAATGCTTTCCCAACAATGCTGAGGAGTGAGATTCCGCGATAATTATTACAATCACTGCGGTCGCCCTTGTTCTTATATAGAACTCATGAAATTCCAAAAAGGATTGGGACTGCGCGACAGGGCTGTACTCTACACTTTTTATTGTAATGTATCCTGGCAACAACCAGGTTTGACAGACACATGCGGTGATGGTCAGGAGATTTGAGCAACACTCTTAACGATGCATCCATGAAGTGGATGAAACTCGATTGTGTGGTCCCAGTTTTCCAATAGAGTCCATAGCACGCTCACTTCTGGGTAGGGTCTCGACGAGGCCGAAAAATTCCGCAGTGATTTTGAAACGAGTGATGGGGATTCGAACCCACTACCTTCCAATCGGTAGCTCGTTGTGCTAACTACTACGCCACAGCAACCGATGAGCCCACAGACTGTGATACCCTTCAGTGAGAGTTTTTTTTTGTTGCAAAACCGCAAACGTGATATTATCTGTATATTTTCAATGTTTCTGCTTGTAGAGAAAACAAGATTTGTCAAACCATGCAAACAATCTCCGCTTTAACAAAAGAAATATCGCACAAAATCCATATGGTTACAATGCTCAAGATCACTATAATCAATCAATCAATCATGTCCAGCTTGCTCGGATATCCATAACACGTTTCCTCCATCCTTCTCTGTCAGACATTGTGGTAGGTAGTTCATCATACTGACAGCCAGTATCATCGATCAGTTAGTCGATGAAGGTCTTTTTGGACGTCTTAGTCTTTGTTTGCCGTGACTGGGTCTCCATAGTAGAACATCTCCCACCAGTTCTTCTTTGCTACGCCAGCAGCGTCCCGCCAAACGCAGTCTTTGTTGACCTATTGAATTACTGATCGGTGGGACCTTACCATATAACTCTTTGTTAGTTAGATGTTCTCTCCAGGATTTGTTCAGGGCTGCACGCAGCATTCGTGTGTATGCTCCATCAATCTTCTTCTCCAATGTCGTTGTTAGGGTTCAAGAGATTGAGCTATATGTAAGAAAGGACTCTACTGCTGCTCGGAAGAAGTTCCTTTTCAGGTTGTCTGGTAGATTGGGTTTCCAGATTTTGTCCAGTTGATTTAGAGCGCCCCAGACATTTCCGAGTCTGGTATTGACGTCTTGTTCTGTGGAGTCAATGTAGCTGCCCAGGTATTTAAAGTCTTGAACTTAGTTGATTGCATCTCCATTGAGACTTCTCATACCTTCTGATGCGTCTTGATTCAGACAGATGAAATCTGTTTTGTTCGCATTGAGGTGGAGCCCGATCTCCATTGCTGCTCTTTCGATATTGTGAAGGAGAGATGTTGCATCCTTTAGGAGGTCTGCGAGAACAGCCAGGTCCTACAGCGTAATCTGCATCTGTTATCTTTACCGCAGGGTAATAATAATAATAATAATATATTTTATTTATATAGCGCAAAATCTTGATAAAATCAAATCTAAGCGCTGAGCGTATACCTGCATACATACCTACATACATATGAGCGTATACATGCATACATACATGCTTACATACTTACATACATAAATCTAAGCTGAGCGTATACATGCATACATACATACATACTAAATAGCGTATACATACATACATACATACATACATACGTACGCACATGCATACATAATAATTACAATATTTATATAGCGCAAATCTCGACAAAATCAAATCCAAGCGCCGAAAAGACACACCACGCACACACGCACGCACGCACACACATGCACACACACAAAACACAACACACACACACACACACACACACACACACACACACACACACACACCACATGCATGGCCACAAATGGGGAGAAAAGAATAAAAGCAAGAATAAAACCAATGGAAAACCACAGAGAGCACATCATATACAATTATATATTAAAACAAAGTGATTCCCCTCCGAGCGGAGACAGGCTACAGAGGGGGGTTGAGTGAGGTTAGGATTTTATGCAGAGGAGAAAAGGTGAGTTTAAGAGCGGACTTGAAGGAGACAAAAGTAGGTTGCTGACGGACTGAGAGAGGAAGTTTGTTCCAGGAGAGTGGACCAGAAACAGAGAAGGCTCGTGGACCATAGGTATTGAGCTTAGTGCGTGGAAAGCGAAAAGTCAGGGATCGGAGGCAGAGCGGAGGGTACGTGAGGGAACATAGATCTCAAGTAGGCTTGACAGGTAATCGGGGGCTGCGTTATTGAGGCTTTTGTAGCACATGGTGTCTAGTTTGTACTGTATGCGCTTTGATACAGGGAGCCAGTGAAGTTGTGCCAGGAGAGGAGATATGTGGTCAGTTTTTTTCTTTTTGAGTACAAGGCGTACAGCATTGTTTTGAATGCGCTGTAGGATGTGAATGGTGGAGGCAGGAAGACCAGACAGGAGTGAATTGCAATAGTCAATGCGAGACATTATGAAGGAGAGAACGAGTTTTGCAGTTGTTTCGACAGAGAGATACTTCCTGATGGAGATGGAGATGATAGTAGCAAGATCTGGCAGTTTGAGAAACAAAGTTGTTCATGGAGAGGGTAGAGTCAATGCAGACACCAAGGTTTTTAGCTGAATCAGAAATTGGGACTGATGTGTTACATAATGGGAGAGAAAGAGGAGGCAGCTGGGAAAGTTTCTGACGGGTGCCAATGAGGGTAGCGTCTGCTCTTCTGTTTTGTGAGGGTTAAGCCGAGGTTTTTTTTTTCTTATCCACTGCTTTCCTCAGCACATAGTCGAGACAGATGACGAAAATGTAGGGGGCAAGAGTATCTCCTTGGAGGATTCCAGCAGTGATGTTGAAGAAGTCTGTGTCTACATCGGGGGAGCGAACCATAGAGCGGGTATTCTAATACAGCATCATGATGGCGTCTACTGTTTCCTTGGGCAGTCCATATGCAGTTAGAATCTCCTTCATCTTTCCTCGGTGGATCGAATCAAAAGCTTTCGAAAAGTCAATAAATAGGAGAACAGCTGGGAGGTATTTGGTTTATATGCCTTCCAATATGCGTCTGATGGTGAGTATTTGTCCAGATGTCGATCTGTTTTGGCGAAACCCGTTTTGGTTTTTCCTCAGAACTGGATCTATTTCCGGCCTAATCCTATTTAGGAGCTTTAGGTTGTAGATCTTTGCAGAAATTGCAGTTAATGTAATTCCGCGGTAGTTCTTTGTGATTCCGAGGTCACCTTTCTTGGGGGAAAGGAAGCAGGCATCCTTTAGTCCATTTGTTTATTGGGTCCAGCAGTATCTGGTGAAATTCCTCTATATTCCATACTTCCACTGGTATCTCATTGAGTCCACATACTTTTCTACACTGACTACTTTTCACTGCTATCAGTAGTTCGTCCAACGTAAATGGTCCTTTCGTGATATTCGGCTCCTTCGTGAAGACTGGAGTTATTTCTTCTTCAGAGCTTTCTGGAGGTTTAACCGAGTAGGTCTTGGAAGTGTTGTTGTCACAGTTTTACTCGCTCTTCTTGGCTAGATGCCTTTAGCTTAGCTCAAACATACATGTTACACTATAAGCTTGAAAAAAAAGACCGATATAAAACTTGACGTGCTTAACCATAGAAACAAACAGAAAACATTTAGAATTGTTTCAAAAGTTTCTCAAAAAAATTGTTCGCATTACCAAATGCAGCTGTGGAAATCTTGTTCATACATTTCAGTCACGAACGCACACACACGCACACACTCTCTCTGTCACACACACACACACACACACACACACACACACACACACACACACACACACACACACACACACACACACACACACACATACACACACACACAAACACACACACACACACCCCAAACACACACACACACACACACATATACACACACACACACTCACACACACACACACACACTCACACACTCACTCATATACACACACACCCCTTCCATCAACATGAAATAATTGATTCAAAAAAAATCTTTGAAAACAACAACAACAGCAGCAGCAACAACAACATCAAAGAAAAACACAAAGTTTGTGTCACAT
>JAPXFY010000017.1:17383556-17401056 GCA_030674185.1 Monoplex corrugatus | reverse complement strand
CATGCAAAAACTATGAACATAAAAAAAGAAGAAAAAACCCCATTAAATTGTGAGGCAAGTTACAAAATTAGTGTGTGTGTGTGTGTGTGTGTGTGTGTGTGTGTGTGTGTGTGTGTGTGTGTGTGTGTGTGTGTGTGTGTGTGTGTCTGTATGTGTGTGTATGAGACAGAGACAGACAGATAGAAACATAGACACAGACAGAGACACATAGAGAGAGAGACACAGACCCAAGATACATATGATTTATTCACATTACCATTGGCCCCAACAATGCAGTGAATATAGCTTTATCAGTATAGAAAGTGGTAGAAACACACAGACAGGCAACCAACTGATTTGAACATACTTGATTTTTTCCTAACCTCTGCGTAATGCCTGTGAAATTTTTCCCTCGAGGCTGGTCCCTCATGGCTAATAATGCGTCTCGTTGCACACATCCCATGCCATGCCATTCCATCACTGTCCTTGTTTTCAAGAGGTCACATGGGAATCAGGAAATGTCAAACCACCCAGAGGCCACACATCACTTGAATTTCAATGAAATTAAATGAAAAAAAATCTAGATGGTCACTAGATGAGAAGGGCAGCTGTATTGATTAATTACAAAAAATGCTGACAGTGAGTGAAGAGACAGACAGACAGACAGACAAAGAGGGACAGAGAGAGACAGAGACAGAGAGATAGAGAGAGAAACTTCAGATTTCAGACTCCAGAATGTTTTATTACTCAAAGAGAGTAGCATTAGATCCCAGTAGACTTGTCTTACAGCTAGTTCTTGCAAAAATATGAGCATAAACAAAACATTAAAATGTGAGGAAAGTTACAAAATTGGTGTTTGTGTGTGAGAGAGAGAGAGGGGGGGAGAGGGGAGGGAGAGAGAGAGAGCGGGGGAGAGAGAGACTAACATAGACACAGACAATGAGACATGCAAAAACGTAAGCTACAAATGGTTTAGTTCTGTCACCATTGGTCTTAACAATGCAGTGAATATAGCTTACACAGTACAGACAGTGGACAGAAACAGACAGACAGACAACAGATTGATTTGAACAGCCTTGATTTTTCCCCAACCTCCACGTAATGCCTGTGAAATGTTTATCTTGTGGTTCGTCCCTCGTGGCTAATAATGCGTCTCCTCGAACACAATCCATGCCAGGCCATTACATCACTGTCCCTGCTTTCAAGAGGTCACATGGGAGCCAGGAAATGTTGAACCACAAAGAAGCCATACATCTCCTTAATTTGAATGAAACTGAATGAAAAAATCAAGATGGTCACACACTGACAAAGTCAGCTGTATAGATTGATTACAAAAAATGCTGACAGAGAGAGGGAGAGAGACAGACAGACAGAGAAGAGAGAGAGAGAGAGAGAGAGAGAGAGAGAGACAGAGAGAACAGAGAAGAGACAGAGAGACAGAGAAGAAGAGAGACCAACAAGAGACCAAGAGAAAGACCTAGAGACGATCAGACCAGAGACCAAGACCTAAGACGATAGACTTCAACTCAACTCAGATACTCACACTCAAAGCAGTAACATTAGGTTCCATCAGACCTGTCTTACAGGTAGTCCTTGCAACTTTACACACAAAATGTAATATAAAAAAGAAGAAAAAATAACATGTTGAAATTTGAGGCAAAGTTATGAAATAAGTATGTGTGTGTATGTGTGTGTGTGTTTGTGTGTGTGTGTGCGTTTGCCTGTGTGTGTGTGTGTGAGAGAGAGAGAGAGACAGACAGAGACACAGAGACAGAGACAGAGATAGACAGAGAGAGAGACAAAAAGAGATACAGAGAGAGAGAGAGATGGAGACACACAAGATACAAATGGTTTAATCATATTGTCACTGGCCCTAACAATGCAGTGAATATAGCTTACACAGTACAGACAGTGGACAGAAACAGACAGACAGACAACAGATTGATTTGAACAGCCTTGATTTTTTTCCCCAACCTCCACATAATGCGTGTGAAATTTTTATCTTGTGGTTCGTCCCTTGTGGCTAATAATGCGTCTCCTCGCACACAACCCATGCCACGCCATTCCATCACTGTCCCTGCTTTCAAGAGGTCACACGGGAGCCAGGAAATGTCAAACCACCCAGAGGTCACATATCTCTTTAATCTGAATGAAACTGAATGAAAAAGTCTAGACAGTCACACTGACAAGGGCAGCTGTGTAGATTAATTACAAAAAATGCTGACAGTGAGTGATAGAGAGAGAGAGAGCGAGAGAGAAAGAGAGAGAGAGACAAAGAGAGAGAGAGAGAAAGTGAGAGAGAGAACGATAAAGAGAGAGAGAAAAGAGAGAGACTCAGACTCAGACTCAGACAGTTTAATGTGTATCGGCCCTAAGCCACAATACAATAATGGGATGGGTTGGGATGGAACAGAGAGAGAGAGAGAGAATAAGAGAGAGAGAGAGGGGGGAAGAGAGACAGAGAGAAACGTCAAGCTTCAGACTCCAAATTACTTCATTATTCAAAGACAGTAGCATTACGTTCCATTGGACTTGCCTTATAGCTAATCATTTAACTTTACAGAAAAAAAAATGAGCAGAAAAAAGAAAAAACACGTTAAAATGTGAGGCAAATTATAAAATAAGTGTGTTTGTTTGTTTGTTTATTTGTGTGTGTGTGTGTGTGTGTGTGTGTGTGTGTGTGTGTGTGTGTGTGTGTGTGTGTGCGCGTGTGTGTGTGCGTGTGTGTGTGTGTGTGTGTGTGTGTTTGTGTGTATGTGTGTGTATGAGACAGACAGACAGACAGGCAGACAGAGAGAGACAGGCAGACGGACATACAGAGGCACACACACAAAGGCGCACAACCCAAGATACAAATGATTTAATTGTACTACCACTGGCCCTAACAATGCAGTGAATACAGCTTACAGAGTACAGAAAGAGGCAGAAACAGACAGATAGACTACATATTGATTTGAACAGTCTTGAATTTTTTCCCAACCTCCGCGTAATGCCTGTGAAATGTTCCCTTCGAGGCTGGTCCCTCGTGGCTAATAATGCGTCTCCTCGCACACAACCCATGCCACGCTATTCCATCACTGTCCCTGCTTTCAAGAGGTCACAAAGGAGCCAGGAAATGTCAAACCACCCAGAGGCCACACATCTCTTTAACTTGAATGAAACTGAACAACAACAAAATCTGGATGGTCACACACTGACTACTTTTCACTGCTATCAGTAGTTCGTCCAATGTAAATGGTCCTTTCTTGATATTCAGCTCCTTCGTGAAGACTGGAGTTATTTCTTCTTCAGAGATTTCTGGAGGTTTAACCGAGTAGGTCTTGGAAGTGTTGTTGCCACAGTTTTACTCGCTCTTCTTGGCTAAATGCCTTTAGCTTAGCTCAAACATACATGTTACACTATAAGCTTGAAAAAAAGACCGATATAAAACTTGACGTGGTTAACCATAAAAACAAACAGAAAACATTTAAAATTGTATCAAAAGTTTCTCCAAAAAATTGTTCACATTACCAAATGCAGCTGTGGAAATCTTGTTCATACATTTCAGTCACGAACGCACACACTCACACACTCTCTCTGTCACACACACACACACACACCACCACCCCCCACACACACACACACACACTCACACACACACTCACCCACTCACTCATATACACACACACCCCTTCCATCAACATGAAATAATTGATTAAAAAAAAAAGCTTTGAAAACAACAACAACAACAGCAGCAGCAACAACATCAAAGAAAAACACAAAGTTTGTGTCACATCTCAAGAAAGATAACTCATGAATTTATAATGAATGAAAAGTAACAAATGACATGGAAGACGAAGAAGAACATAATCACTGCCATCAACAACAACATCTACATAAAATATCTGTAAGAATCTTCAAAAAACAATATTTTCTTCGGGATACGTACAAGCCAAAGAATCATTGGGCTGCATCTGCCAAGTGATAGTTGACAGGATTGTTTGTTTCAGTTTTGACATTTCTCTCTGTCAGTTTTTTTATTATTATTATTAATGTTTCATTTCTAATTTTCTTTCTTTCTTTCTTTCTTTGCACTTTCATTCACTTCCTCGTTGTTCACGATCTTTCTTTCATTTTTTTCTCTTTTTCGATCTTTCTTTCGTTTGTCTCTGGGGTTTTTTCTTTATTTTTCCTTTTCTGTCCTTTCTTTCTCTTTCTTTCTTTCTTTTTTTGTTGTCTTTATTCATTTAATATTTTTTGCTTCTTGCTTTCGTAAGTTCTTTTTTTTAAACTTTTTTTTGTTTGGTTTTCTTCTTTCGTTTTTTTCTTTCTTTCGATTTTCTTCCTTTCATTCTTTCTGTTTTTCCTTCGCTATTCCTTTCTTTCATTCATTCTTTCCTTCTTTTTTTCCTTCGTTTTTCTTTTTTCTCAGTTTTTTTTATATTTATTTATATTTCCTTCTTTCTCTGTTTCTTTCTTTGTTTTGCTATTTCTTTGTTCCTTTCTTGGTTGTTGTTGTTGTTGTTTCTTTCAATCTTTCCTTCAGTTTTTTCCTTTCTTTTTATTTTCTTCTTACTTCCTTTTTTCCTTTCGTTCTTCCTCTACTTCGTTTTTTTTTCCCCCTTGCTTTATTTTGTTATGTATTTTTTCCTGTCTTTTGTTATTTCTTTCTTCCTTCCTTCTTACTTTTCTTTCTTTATTTTTTTTGTTTTGTTCTTTCTTTTTTTCTTTTCTTTTTTCTTACTTCGTTCTTATCTGTCTTTCTTTCTTTCTCTATATATTCGTGCTTCCTTTCTTCTTTCTGTTTTAAGTTTTATAGGAGTAGAGGGTAAGGATGATGGGCAGAATGTTTCATTGGCGACGTCATCCAGACTTTGTACAGGCCGAAGCCCCGACCACAACAGACACTGAGCAAATTAACACACATCCCCCTAAACTTTCCCTGGGTTTCACCGAGGTGCTGGTCTGGTGCATCTACGTGATAATGTATTCCGGACCTGTTTAGTGTCGCTCATGCAAGTATACAGGCACACATATACACATATACACACACACGCTCGCGCGTGCACGCGCGCAAGCACACGCATACACACACATACACGGCATACACACACACACACAGACACACACAGACACACACACACGCACACAAGCACACACACACACACAAGTACACACACACATACACTAACACACACTAACACACACACACACACACACACACACACTAGCACACCAGCACACACATAAACACATACTCTCTCTCTCTCTCTTTTTCTCTCTCTCTGATTCTCTCTCTCTCTCTCTCTATCTCTCTCTGTCTGTTTCTATCTCTGTTTTTTTATCTCTGTCTCTCTCATCTCCTTTTCTCTTTCTTCTTTTTCTTTTTCGTCTATTCTCTCTCTCTCTCTCTCTCTCTCTCTTTCAATTTCTCTCTCACTTTACACACACACACACACACACACACACACACCCACACACACACACACACACAACACGTTTCAGCGTCTGATTAGTGATAGAAGTTAAGGATTATTCAGACAATGCTGTCTACAGCTGGGTAGACCTATTGTCTCAACTGTCTTCTGCAAAAGATCATAGACGTGATTACGTATTCGTCTCTTCCAGAGTTAGCCAAAGCTCCGCCCATTGGGACAAAAAAGTTTTTCTTCTTTGCAAGATGAAATATTCCAGACTTTTTCTTCCATCAGATTTATATCTTCTACATTCTTTTTTGATACTTGACTAGAAAAATAAATTTGCTGATATCAGTATAGTCCGACTTCAACTTTTTTTATAGAAAAAGTGTGACATCAGTTTACATCTTCATGGATGCATAATACTGACAAGAAAAAGAATATATCTTATTACCGGGGTGAGAGTGCATAATGTTTTGGTGGCAGAGAGAGAGAGAGAGAGAGAGAGAAAACAGTCAGAGAAAGAGAGGGAGAAAGAGAGAGAGAGAGAGAGAGAGAGAGAGTGTGTGTGTTTTGTGTGTGTGTGTGTGTGTGTGTGTGTGTGTGTGTGTGTGTGTGTATACACACACATTCCTTCCATTCCTTCCCGAAAAGAGATCGCCACATCCGTCCTCCAGTGGCATCCCAGCCTCTTTGCTGTGACCAAAGTGTTCGATGTGTCTTGTACATAAAACATGAATAAGTATATAGAAATAAACATGTAAAAACATATCAACGTACATGATCATATTGTTAAGAAGTTAGAATTTGTAGTCATATTTTGTTATGTGTACACATTGATATATGTGTCTGATAAAACTGGACAGATCATGTCACGTTTTGGTTATCATCATCATCATCATCATTATCATCAGGTGCCCTGCCGCATGGCGTTGGCGACCATGGACTTCCAACCACCTCTATCTCTCGCTGCCCTCAGCATCTCCCCCACCCCCCTCATTCCCAGCCACTCTGCAAGTCCGTCCAATTTTCTCGCCCTGGGTCTACCTGGTGCTCTCTTTCCCTCCAGCTTTCCTGTTGTGACCAGGTGCTCCAAATCCCCCTTCCTCATAAAATGGCCTATAAATGTTGCCTGTCTTTTCCTAATTTTCCTTATGAATGATCTACTTGTGTCTGCCTCCATCAAGACTGTCTCATTTGTTTTCTTTGCTGTCCATGGAACTCTCAACATTCTTCTGAGAAACCACATCTCGGCTGCCTCAATCTTGCTCTGGCTTTGCTTGCTGACTGTCCACGCCTCGCATCCGTACAACAGTAGTGGTTCTATATAAAATTCAAGGACTCTCTTTCTGATGTTAATTGATAGGCATTTGATAGGATGTTGGTTATACTTAATAGTAAATGTGTCGATATTTCGTTTTCCCTGTCAACTTTGCTTCACATTCTTCTAAATGATATTTTGTTTAAAAAATGTCAACAGACAAGCAAACTTTTCTGTTTAACTTTAAGAGCCGCCCGTGTGCAACAATGTTTTTTGTTTGTTTGTTTTGGTTGATCTATTTTCTTAAGGAATTTAATAGATACGAGTGTACTGACTAATTTCAATGTCATTGTCTGTGCTTCCTGGCCATTTGTGTGAAAAGAGGAAGAGATACAGACACCTATCTTATTGGTCAGAAAATTCAGGAAACACTCTCAAATCACGTATTTAAGAAGTTAATGAGATCAGCTGTGGAGAACAACGATTCCTAATAATGCCAATATGCAGTTCTGGCTAAGGGCCGATTTGAGGCAAGAAGAAAAAATAACAACACACACACATACAATGTTATATATCAAAAGGGTTTTCAAACCTCAAGCCTCCCAATTATCAGTTGATTTCTCTGACCACATTGCCAAGGTCAGTCGTTGTAAAAGATTTTCCAGTGAGAGAATTATCCATCCACAAACAGCCGAGAACACCATGCTGCTGAATTCTCTCTCTCTCTCTCTCTCTCTCTCTCTCTCTCTCTCTCTCTCTCTCTCTCTCTCTCTCTCTCTCTCTCTCTCTTTCTCTCTGTCTGTCTCTCTGTTTTTCTCACTTTCTCTCTCTCTCTCTTTCTATTTCTCTCTCGGTCTGTCTCTCTGTTTTTCTCACTTTCTCTCTCTCTCTCTTTCTATTTCTCTCTTTCTTTCTCTTTCTCTCTCTTTCTGTCTCTCTGTTTTTCTCACTTTCTCTCTCTCTCTCTCTCTTTGTCTGTCTGTCTGTCTGTCTCTGTTTCTATCTCTGTCTCTGTCTCTGTCAGTCTGTCTGTCTCTGTCTTTGTCTCTCTATGTGTTTCTCTCTCTGTCTCTCTCTCTCTGTATTGCTCTGTCGCTCTCTCTATCTCTCTCTGTCTGTCTCTCTGTCTCTGTCTCTGTCTCTGCCTCTCTTTCTGTCTGTCTGTCTTCTCTCTCTCTCTCTCTCTCTGTCTCTCTCTCTTTCTTTCTGAAACGACAAACTGTAAAGGCTTTAAACCGGTTCATGCGGAAATGATGTCGATCAAAAAAGTCGCACAAATGATTCGGAAATAACAGGGACCTCAGCTGCCCTTTCTTACGTGCCTCCACCTCCCCCCCCCCCCATCTCTGCCCACTTATTTCCTTTCCATTGTGAAAATAATTTAACAGCACACAAAATAGTATAAACAATAGTATAAACAATTTTTGCGAAAAGGCCAGACTGTACATGCGCACGAGAGATAGAGATATAGAGTCAGAATGAAAGATGCAAAGACACATGGACAATACGGAGAAATGGTTTGTATTTGTGTTCATCCAGTGGCCTTCATGTTGAAGATGAATACTAATAAAAGAAAATGAGCACGTGCATACAAGAAAATAAACACATCTACCCGAACCCCCCACCCCCCCCCCCCCCCATTCTTAAAGCTTAAGACAGGTTATCTGAATGACAAGAAAATCATAAGACACAGTGTTCGTATTTTCTACTATTGTTCTATGTGGAAAAAATACATCGGCTTCAAGAGACCTTTCTACATTTACATTCCACATCAGCTTCAAGCGAGCTCTCTACGATTACAATCCAAATAAAGGACAGTAGGAAAGCTTTTAACTTGTCTATTTATACGCCATCGGCATAAGGATGTTAGACGAAGAAGGAGAAAGAGACAGACAGAAAAAGGGAGAGACAAGAGCGAGGAAGAGACAGAGACAGAAAAGGAGAGAAGAAGAGAGAAGAGAAAACGAGATAGAGAGGGGGCGAGAAGGAGACAGACAGACAGACAGACAGACAGAACAGAACAGACAGAGGACAGAGAGACAAGGAAACAGAGAGAAGACAGAGCGAAAGAGAGATGGAAGGAAGAGTAGAGGGGAATGAGAGAGAGAAGAGAGAGAGAGAGAGACACAGAGAGAAAAGAGAGGAGAGAGTAGGAGGAAAAGGAGAGAGGAGAGAAAGGAGAGAAGAGAGGAGGAGAGAGAGGGGGTACTGATTACTTAGAATGGCTTGACCATCCATTTGGGGGCTTTTCTGTTTGCTTGTTTATTTGTTTGTTTGTTTGTTTGTTTCTTGTTTGCTTGCTTGTTTGTTTGTTTGTTTATTTGTTTGTTCTGTTTTTTACATGGCCATCTTCAGCACAGAATCTGTGATCTTATTCTAAAGTTTCTTATTTTGTATCCTCAGGACAACAGAAAACCCACCTCCAATCCATTGCATTTTTAGCTCAAGGAATGCATGAGAGCTATCAAGGGTCAAGTCATCCATTGGTGTACATATTCAGCAGTTTTATCAAATATCTGGAGACCCACTCAAATATCCATCTGAAATACATCATATTTTTCCCGTCAGAACGGACTAAGGTGACTGATATCAGCTTTTGAGAGACAGACAAGAGACAGACAGACAGACAGACACAGACAGACAGAGACAGAGATGGATAGAGACACACAGAGACAGAGAAAGGCAGACAGACACGCAGAGACAGAGAGACAGACACAAGCATAGTTTTAAAATGAGTGTGTGTGTGTGTGTGTGTGTGTGTGTGTGTGTGCGAGCGTGCGCGCGTGTCTGTGTGTGTGAGAGAGAGAGAGAGAGAGATAGAGAGAGAGAGAGAGAGAGAGATAGATAGAGAGAGACACAGAGAGAGAGAAAGAGACAGACAGGCAGACACACAGATGGACAGAGACAAAATGAGAGACACAGAGGGAGAGAGGGAGACAGAGACAGACAGACAGAGAGGGAGAGAGAGAGAGAGAGAGTGATGCAGACTAACACACAAATGATTTAATCATATTGCCATTGACCTTAACAATGCAGTTAATATAGCTTACACAGTTTAGACAGTGGACAGAAACAGACAGACAGACAGACAGACAGACAACAGATTGATTTGAACAGCCTTGGTTTTTTCCCCCAACCTCCAAGTAATGCCTGTGACATTTTTCCCTTGTCGCTGGTCCCTTGTGGCTAATAATGCGTCTCCTCGCACACAACCCATGCCACGCCATTCTATCACTGTCCCTGCTTTCAAGAGGTCACACGGGAGCCAGGAAATGTCAGACCACCCAGAGGTCACATATCTCTTTAATCTGAATGAAACTGAATGAAAAAGTCTAGATGGTCACATTGACAAGGGCAGCTGTGTAGATTAATTACAAAAAATGCTGACAGTGAGTGATAGAGAGAGAGAGAGTGAGAGAGAAAGAGAGAGAGAGAGACAAAGAGAGAGAGAGAGAGAGAAAGTGAGAGAGAGAACGATAAAGAGAGAGAGAAAAGAGAGAGACTCAGACTCAGACTCAGACAGTTTAATGTGTATCGGCCCTAAGCCACAATACAATAATGGGATGGGTTGGGATGGAACAGAGAGAGAGAGAGAGAATAAGAGAGAGAGGGGGGGAGGAGAGACAGAGAGAAACTTCAAACTTCAGACTCCAAATTACTTCATTATTCAAAGACAGTAGCATTACGTTCCATTGGACTTGCCTTACAGCTAATCATTTAACTTTACAGAAAAAAAAATGAGCAGAAAAAAGAAAAAAGAACACGTTAAAATGTGAGGCAAATTATAAAATAAGTGTGTTTGTTTGTTTGTTTGTGTGTGTGTGTGTGTGTGTGTTGTGTATGTGTGTGTGTGTGTGTGTGTGTGTGTGTTTGTGTGTGTGAGTGTGTGTGTGTATGCGAGAGACAGACAGACAGGCAGACAGAGAGAGAGACAGGCAGACGGGCATATAGAGGCACACACAGACAGGCACACAACCCAAGATATAAATCATTTAATTGTACTACCACTGGCCCTAACAATGCAGTGAATACAGCTTACAGTGTACAGAAAGAGGCAGAAACAGACAGATAGACTACATATTGATTTGAACAGTCTTGATTTTTTCCCAACCTCCACGTAATGTCTGTGGAATGTTTCCTCCGAGGCTGGTCCCTCGTGGCTAATAATGCGTCTCCTCGCACACAACCCATGCCACGCCATTCCATCAGTGTCCCTGCTTTCAAGAGGTCACATGGGAGCCAGAAAATGTCAAACCACCCAGAGGCCACACATCCCTTTAACTTGAATGAATTTGAACGAAAAAAAAACTCTGGACGGTCACACACCGACAAGGTCAGCTATATAGATTAATTTTAAAAATCGCTGACTGTGAGAGAGAGAGAGCAATAGAAAGAGGGAGACTGAGAGAGAGAGCATGTGAGACAAAGAGAGAAAGACAAAGAGAGAGACAGAGAGACAGAGAGAGAAACTTAGATTCCAGAATATTTCATTACTCAAAGATAGTAGCATTAGATCCCATTGGACTTGTCTTAAGGCCAGTCCATGCAAAAACTATGGGCATAAAAAAGAAAAAAAATATTAAAATGTGAGGCAAGTTACAAAATTAGTGTGTGTGTTTGTGTGTGTGTGTGTGCGTGCATGCGTGCGTGTGTGTGTGTGTGTGTGTGTGTGTGTGTGTATGAGACAGAGACAGACAGATAGAAACATAGACATAGACACAGACAGAGACACATAGAGAGAGACACACACACAGACCCAAGATACATATGATTTAATCACATTACCATTAGCCCCAACAATGCAGTGAATATAGCTTCATCAGTATAGAAAGAGGTAGAAACACAAGACAGGCTACCAACTGATTTGAACATACTTGATTTTTTCCCAACCTCTGCGTAATGCCTGTGAAATTTTTCCCTCGAGGCTGGTCCCTCATGGCTAATAATGCGTCTCCTCGCACACATCCCATGCCATGCCATTCCATCACTGTCCTTGTTTTCAAGAGGTCACATGGGAATCAGGAAATGTCAAACCACCCAGAGGCCACACATCACTTGAATTTGAATGAAACTAAATGAAAAAAAATCTAGATGGTCACTAGATGAGAAGGGCAGCTGTATTGATTAATTACAAAAAATGCTGACAGTGAGTGAAGAGACAGACAGACAGACAGACAAAGAGGGACAGAGAGAGACAGAGACAGAGAGATAGAGAGAGAAACTTCAGATTTCAGACTCCAGAATGTTTTATTACTCAAAGAGAGTAACATTAGATCCCAGTAGACTTGTCTTACAGCTAGTTCTTGCAAAAATATGAGCATAAACAAAACATTAAAATGTGAGGAAAGTTACAAAATTGGTGTGTGTGTGTGTGAGAGAGAGGGGGGGAGAGAGAGGAGAGAGAGAGAGAGGGGGGGAGAGAGAGACAAACACAGACACAGACAATGAGACATGCAAAAATACAAGCTACAAATGGTTTAGTTCTGTCACCATTGGTCTTAACGATGCAGTGAATATAGCTTACACAGTACAGACAGTGGACAGAAACAGACAGACAGACAACAGATTGATTTGAACAGCCTTGATTTTTCCCCAACCTCCACGTAATGCCTATGAAATTTTTATCTTGTGGTTCGTCCCTCGTGGCTAATAATGCGTCTCCTCGAACACAATCCATGCCAGGCCATTCCATCACTGTCCCTGCTTTCAAGAGATCACATGGGAGCCAGGAAATGTCGAATCACACAGAAGCCATACATCTCCTTAATTTGAATGAAACTGAATGAAAAAATCAAGATGGTCACACACTGACAAAGTCAGCTGCATAGATTGATTACAAAAAATGCTGACAGAGAGAGGGAGAGAGTGAGACAGACAGACAGAGAGAGAGGGGGAGAGAGAGAGAGAGCACAGAGAGACAGAGAGAGACAGACAGACAGACAGAGAGAGAGAGAGAGAGAGAGAGACCAACATGAAGATCGAGACCAAGAGACCAAGACCAAGAGACCATAGACTTCAGACTTCAGACTGCAGAATACTTCACTACTCAAAGACAATAGCATTAGGTTCCATCAGACATGTCTTACAGGTAGTCCTTGCAACTTTACACACAAACTGTAATATAAAAAAGAAAAAAACATCATGTTAAAATGTGAGGCAAAGTTATGAAATAAGTATGTGTGTTTCTGTGTGTGTGTGTTTGTGTGTGTGTGTGTGCCTTTGCCTGTGTGTGTGTGAGGAGAAAGAGAGAGAGAGAGACAAAAAGAGATACACAGAGAGAGAGAGATGGAGACACAAGATACAAATGGTTTAATCATATTGTCACTGGCCGTAACAATGCAGTGAATATAGTTTACACAGTTTAGACAGCAGACAGAAACAGACAGACAGACAGACAACAGATTGATTTGAACAGCCTTGATTTTTTTCCCAACCTCCGCGTAATGCCTGTGAAATTTTATCTTGTGGTTCGTCCCTCGTGGCTGATAATGCGTCTTCTCGCACACAACCCATGCCACGCCATTCCATCACTGTCCCTGCTTTCAAGAGGTCACACGGGAGCCAGGAAATGTCAAACCACCCAGAGGTCACATATCTCTTTAATCTGAATGAAACTGAATGAAAAAAATCGAGACGGTCACACAGACAAGGGCAGCTGTATAGATTGATTACAAAAAGTGCTGATAGTGAGTGAAAGAGACAGAGAGAGAGAGAGATCAAAAGAGAGAGAGAGAGAATGAGAGAGAGAAAGAGAGAGAGAAAAAAAGAGGGAGAGAGAGAAAGAGAGAGCAGAGAGAAATAGAGAGAGAGTGAGAGAGGGGAGAGAAGAAAGAGGGAGAGAAAGAGAGGGAGTGAGAGAGTGAGAGAGGGGGGAGAGAGCAGACAGAAAGTGAGAGAGCAAGAGTGCAAAAAAGAGAGAAAGAGAGAGAGAGGGAGAGAGAGAAGAGAGAATACATTAACGATTAGGCCACAATCATTAATCAGTAGATGAGCACATAGAAATACAAAAACCCCAATCGAAAGGGAGTAGACTACTGTAATGTTTTCTTGGAATGCATTCTTCTCGCAGTGTTATGGAAGAGAAAAAGGGAGACAGAAAGAGAGACAGAGAAGGACAGAGATAGAGACAGACACACACAGAAAGACAGAGAGAGAGAGAGAGATACAGAGAGAGCATGAGACAGAGAGAAAGAGACAGACAGAGAGAAAGGAGACAGACAGAGAGAGAGAGAGAGAAAGAGAGAGAGAGAGAGAAAGAGAGATTGCACAGGCCACTCGTCAATCTTGATGATGTTTTTTTTTACTTTTTATCCAGTGCCCTGAGTCATCTGAGTGGCTTTATTCTGTAGCTATTTTATTCTCCTCTTTAACACAGAACTACACCAGGTCATTTCGTCACCGCCTCAGTTACGTCAATCCCACACTGATCTATCAAATGTCAAGCCACATTCCTGTTATTTTTCAACCCTTTGACTCCATCACCCTATCTATTAGCCTTCTGCATTGTCAGCCATGATAGCAAAGCAAAGACGTAATCCTTTCAATCCCTTGCTTTATCCACCACTTTCCTACCAGAATCTGGACGATAGCATTGGTGACTCAAAGGGTTCAGCAGTTGGATAGGGAGGGTAGTGGGCTGAAAAGGTTAATTTTTTCAGCGAGAGGATTGGGTGTGGGATTCAAGGGGTTAAAGGAAATGAAACTGGGTTTTAGATTGATCTGCATTTGGTTTACAATATGTCTATACATGGTTAGAACTCCAATAGCTATAGTATTAAAATCAATTTTCGAAGAAAAATGACGGGATCACGATGGTCATTGTGTCTGTGATACATCAAATAGCCTGCTCATCGACGTTAGTCATAGCATCAACAAAACATGATAGATTTTCCTAAGGGATTTTAACACAGAACTTGAGGTCACAGCTTCTAACGCCAACGACAGTTAAGTGAAGTTAAAGCTTGAGAATTAACTGAGTTACAGCCTGATAATGTCAGATAAAATGTTCTGTATTGCTGTCAGTTCTTCATAACGACAATGGTTTATTGTTGTTGTTGTTGTTGTTGTTGTTTTGGGGGTTGTTTTTTGTTTTTGTTTGTTTGTTTGTTTGTTTGTTGTTTGTTTGTTTGTTTTGTTTTGTTTTTGTATCAATTGTTTTCAGAAATCTGGATCCTCCTATGCATAACACAATAATGATATAGCATGACCACTTATATTTTGTAGAATTCACCTCACTTCCTCCAAGCTGTATTTGCTTCCCTTGCTTCGCAGTTACCGCAACGCAAAAGCACGTTTTGATTTTATATCAGTCATTTTCTCTTGCTAGACGAAACAGTAGGGCAGTTTCGTTAATCCCCCCTCCTATTTTGTTTGTTTGTTTGTTTGTTTGTTTGTTTGTTTGTTTGTTTGTTTGTTTGCTTGCTTATTTGTTTGTTTGTTTGTTTTTGTTTTCGTTTTTTGTTTGTTCTCAGTTGATTGTTATTCGTTCTTTGTTATCTTACGTTTATGCTTGACAAAGGCCCATAGGCCGAAAATTTGCACCTATCTTGTCTTATTATATTAAATACGTGTTCTGATTCTAATTCTAATATATATATAGATATAGATATAGATATATGTGTGTGTGTGTGTATTTACATATATACATGTGTATATACATATGCGTGTGTGTATGTGTGTGTGTGTTTGTGTGTGTGTGTGTGTTGTGTGTGTGTGTGTGTGTGTGTGTGTGTGTGTGTGTGTGTGTGTGTGTGTGTGTGGTGTGTGTGTGTGTGCACATAGAGGTTTTGTTTCAGTAAACGTTAACTCAGGTTTCTGTCGCGTCACCATCTCCGTTGCAATCAACAACCAGGAGATCAAGACTCACAGAGAGAGACCGAGATAGAGAGACAAAGAAAGCATGATGCATTATGTGCATGCTAAAGGCTTGTGCCATGATCACCATACACATAGCACCTGTGACGTTAGTGCACATGGAAAGTTTTTCAAGTGGAAAGGTTGTAGAATAAAATTCATCCTTCGAACTCATTCTTCAAATGTGCCGTTGCTAATCAACAAACATTGTTTTTGCTTAGAACTAGACAGACAATAGCAGACTATGTACTGAGAAAGAATAAAAGAGACAGACAGAGATACAGACAGACAGACAGACAGACAGAGACACAGAGAGACAAAGACAGAGAGAGAGAGACAGACAGACAGAGGAGGACGGGAGAGGGACAGAAAGAGACAGACAGCCAGCGGATAAATCGGATTTGTTTCTTAACCCATCCTTCAAGCCATGTGTGCAAGAGTCTCCTCACACGGTTATCCCATCACTCCATCGCCTTATCGTGTCATGCGTATCTTGTCGCTGACCCAGCCCAGACGCAAAAAACACACGAGCAAACGATTAGATGTCAAGATACCTGTGAGGATGCATTCAGCCCTCTCATTTTTCCCACAAAGTCCATCTTTTTCTCTCCATCTTCTTTTTTTTTATATTTATAGTTTTTGAGCATTAGCTACACATTCTGACTCTGATTTTGTGGGGGGGGGGGGGGGGGGTTCTTTCGTTTTTGATTTGCTTCGGTGTGCCAAGATGAGTGACCCTACCTTTTATTTTTTTTTACATTCACATGCAGTTTTTGACACTGAGAGGTGGATGGCGCAATGGAGACAAAAAGAAACACAGAGAGAGAGATAGAGAGAGAGAAGAACACGACAGACAGGCAGACAGACAGACAAAGAAGAAACAGACAGGAAGGGAATGGGAGAGAGGGAGAGAGGTAAGATAGACAAACATAGAGACAAAGAGAGCAAGGGAAAGGGTGCAAGAGAGAAAGAATGCTGACAGCTAGAGCGAGAGAGAGGGAGAGAGAGAGAGACAGACAGACAGACAGAGACAGAGAGAAAGACAGAGACAGAGAAAGAGACAGATGAAGAGACAGAGAGAGACAGAGAAAGAGAGACAGAGACAGACAGGAAGGAAATGGGAGAGGGGACAGAGAGACAGACAGACATAGAAATAAAGTGGATAAGGAAAAGAGTGCAAGAGAGAAAGAATGTTGACAACTAAAGAAAGAAAGAAAGAGAGAGAGTGAGTGAGGGAGGCAGGGAGGGAGGGACAGAGAGAGAGAATGAGACAGAATGAGAGAATAAGAGAGAGAGAGGGAGAGAGAGAGAGAGAGAGAGAGAGAGAGAGAAAGACAGACAGATCGACAGACAGACAGAATGAGAGAATGAGAGAGAAAGAGAGAAAGAGATGTTGACAGAAAAGCGTAAAGAAAATAACGTTGTTTTTGTGTGTGTGTTTATTTCATGACTGCCAGTATCAGAGATTGTATGAACAGCTCAACAGAGCCCGTAATAATCCAGGCCTATTATCTCTTGGAAATGTGCCTCTTAAGGCGATTTCTCCTGAGCAAGAAATGACAAATAAGCTAAAAACACAGAATGAAACTCATCATTCCGATGATGCTCAAGCAACACGTTTTAAACTGACCAAGTTCAAAGTGTTTGTCAGCAGTTAAATGATTGGAGCTTTTACGCCATGTGAGTAGAGCAGTAGTTCGATTCAAGTATGATGACGATGATAATGATTTACTATTACTACTACTACTACTACTACTACTACTACTACTACTACACTACTGTTGCTGCTGCTGCTGCTACTACTAGTACTAAGCTAACCCAACCTACTATATCAAAATGGTGATCTGAGTGGATATCTTTTAGATGAGGAGATAAATCCAAGTCTTGTGATCTGCTGCTGCTCTCAGCGTATGCAAAAGAAACCACTGCTACAGATGTTTTGTCCGTGATACTTGTAAGTAGACGAAAACATACAAAGAAAGATGGTGATATTGTGTCATGACGACGTGAC
>JAPXFY010000017.1:17373556-17376056 GCA_030674185.1 Monoplex corrugatus | reverse complement strand
TTTCAATAAAATGTAGCAGTTTTCATTCTGACAAATACGAGATGAATGATATGGAATGAGAGCGAGTGAAAGACTGGGGGGGGGGGGGTGGAGGAAGGGGAGAGAAACAGAGAAACAGACAGAGACACAGACTGAGACAGAGACAGAAACAGAGAGTATTCAGTTGAGACATGTGATGTTTCAACAAGATTGAAATTGAATTTGTCTGTTAAAACGTTTCTACACACATGGCACCGTCTTACAAGATTAAATGTTGCAAGACTAAATGTTGCAACATTTTACAATATATAATGTATAAATACAAGTTACTCATTTGTTGTTGTATTTGCAAATTGTGATTTGGTGCACTGTCCTTCGTGTACTTTGCTTTGATTAAGCCTGATTGTTTCTACCATTTATTTTTCAAACGGTTTGCTTGTGTGATTGGTAAGTTCATTTGACAAATTGACGTAACGCTTTTAAAGTTTGTGGAGTATTCTTTCCTCCCTTCTATCACTACCGCTGACCTTTCTCCAAAACTGTTTGTTTGTGTTTTGTTTTGTTTTGTTTCTCTTTGTTTTGTTTTGTTTGTTTTGTTTGTTGTTTGTTTTGTTTTGTTGTTTATTTTGTTTTGTTTTGTTGTTTGTTTCGTTTTGTTTTGTTTTGTTTTGTTCCAAGCTGCTTTTCTAAATGCACTTAAGTGAATACACGTTAAAAATAATGACATTTTTTCTAGAGCAAGTTACAATCTGTTCAAGTTACACACAGTTGATTATGCAATGAACCGAATGTTTCATTCAAAACTGACAAAGAGTTATCAACAAATACAGCTATATAGGAAATCTATTCTAATTTTTTTTAAAAAGCAAAAATACAAAACAAAAACAAAACAACCAACCAGCTGACAAACAAACAGACAAACACGTGTGGGTTCAGCCGCCGAATAACAATGTTAATCGTAACGAAAAATCAATTGATGATGAAACTGCATGACACTTTGAAATCGTGTTGTTAATGATATAACTACAGTAAGTAATAATAACACTTTGTACGGAAATGTTCATCTGATGAAGGACATCCAAAGATACTGCCAGTGGATCAGAATTGTTTCCCATATTAAGATTTTTCAGAACAGTGAAAACAAACAGCAACAAAAAAATAAATAAACAAACGAAGGAACTTAAAAAGAGATTAGAAAAGATCTCGCTATTCACTGACACTGAAACCACAGAATGTTTGAACAGTACGAGCCAGTCTTGAATAATCCAGGCATGTGTTCCCTGTGACATTTGTTTACCTCAACCGATTTTCCTGGCTAAGCGTGGCTCAGAAACTAAAAGCACAACATAAAATGCATCATTCTGATAATGTTTGAACGATTTATTCAAGAAATCAACCGAATTCGAAGCGTGTAGCTACAGTGTGATGGTTGTTGTTGAACGACATATCTGAAAAGCAGATCAGTTCAGTTCAGCAGTTTGCTCATGACAGCATTACACCTTGTGGAATATTCAAAATAAATACAACATCATTAACAACGAGAATGATAATGATGATAATAATAACAATAATAATAATAACAACAATAATGATAATAATATTACTACTACTACTACTAATAATAATAATGATAATGATGATAATAATAATAATCATCATCATCGTCGTCGTCGTCATCATCATCATCATCGTGATATTATAATACATGTAACAATAAGAATAATGACAACAAATAGAAGTAGAAGGAGGAGGAGGATGGTGATGGTGATGGTGATGGTGATGATGATAAGAAGAAGAAGGATGACGACCATGACGATAATGTGATGTTGGTGATGATGACATTTATAAGACGCCAAATCTTGGCATGCGAATCAAATTAGAACGCAAAGTCTCACCATTCATTAAAACATTCACCCACAATGCAGAACTCAAGGGCACAAAGCATATGTCATGTCCACGGGAAGAAGAAGGACAGGAGAGGAGTAGGACGAAGGAGTGGACACGTAGAGGGGAAATCGCTTCTAGACTAAACGGTGTGTTTTCAAGTTAGACTTGAAGGAAGATGAAATATGTGACAGTCGAATAGACAGAGCAAGCTCATTCCAGTTAATCGAAAAAAAAAAGCATGGCGACCGACTGTGGAACATCTCTATCGAAAAATGTATAAACAAGTAGTATCGAAAGCAGATTGGAGAGGTCGGGCAGGGTTGTACATTCGAAGGTGGGCACAAATATAAATAGACTTAGGTGTAACACCAGTGATACACTTGTGCATTGATTTTGTATGAAATTCTTTGAGAAACAGACAACCAGTCGAGAAAGTGAAACAAGGGAGTGATTATGGTCACGCGTCAGGTCACACCATCAAATCAGTGTTTGTTCAGTCAAAGTCTAGTTTCAGATAATCCATAGAAACCATCGATGTTAAGCCGCCATGGGGCGACCAGTAAAGAAGACTCCGCACTGCTATAGAGCTATTTTGATAGAGTTCAGCAGTAGTGCATATTTGATTCTAATGAAT
>JAPXFY010000017.1:17356056-17358556 GCA_030674185.1 Monoplex corrugatus | reverse complement strand
TCTCTCTCTCTCTCCATCCTCGTGTTTGCGAAATGAAGTGAATGTGACTGGTGACTTCAAATGCATACCCTTCAACGTAATTCTTAACGTGGTCCAGCGTCAACAGGTGAGGTGCAGTTGAAAAAAAAAAATGCCTGGCTCTCAACTGTTTTTTTTTTCCCTCAGGGTTGAACAGAGTTTGGAGTTTGTTCAAGGGATTCACTACACTCGGAAAACTTCGTATGCGCTCCACCCAGATCCTGAAATCTGCAGCAATTATCTAACAGACTTCCCAAGCCTGCACAAAACCCTATGCGCTGGCAAGATCTTGAAATGGGGAAGGGGGAAGAGGGACCTATCAGACACCAAGCTGACTTCACCAGAATGATGGAAACATTTAGAAGGGCAGCGTAAAGGCCAGTTTGATGGAAACATTCAGATGGGCAGCGAAAAGGCCAGTTTGTTGGAAACATTCAGATGGGTAGTGAAAAAGCCAGTTTGTTGGAAACATTCAGATGGGCAGTAAAAATGCCAGTTTGTTGGAAACATTAAGATGGACAGCGAAAAGGCCAGTTTGTTGGAAACATTCAGATGGGCAGTAAAAAGGCCACTTTGTTGGAAACATTCAGATGGGCACGTAAAAGGCCACTTTGTTGGCAAACATTAAGATGGGCAGTAAAAGGCCATTTGTTTGAAACATTCAGATGGGCAGCGTAAAGGCCATTTGTTGCAAACATTAAGATGGGCAGCGTAAAGGCCAGTTTGTTGCAAACATTAAGATGGGCAGCGTAAACGGCCAGTTTGTTTTAAACATTCAGATGGGCAGCTAAAGGCCAGTTTGTGGAAACATTCAGATGGCAGCGAAAAGGCCAGTTTATTGCAAACATTAAGATGGGGCCAGTTTTTTAAATTCAGGATGGGGACAGGTTAAACAGTTTGTCGAACATTCTTTATGCCCAGCGTTAAAGCAAAATTGTTGTAAACATTAAAGCTGTTTTTTTGTTTGGTTTGTGATTACACATGGGTTTGATGGTTTAAGTTCTTTTTTTCATTTTTTTTAGTAAACAAAATATTGGAAAATGTAAAGCTTGTTTGTATATGTTTGGGTTTAGCTGACGTTTACCCATGTTGTGTTTATTGGGTTTTTTGTGTTGTCTTCTTTTTGTTCTGCTTTTTTTTTGTTTTTGTTTGGGGTTTGTTTAAGTTTTTGCTTTGGGGTATTTTGATTTGCTTTCATTTTGTTTACTTTGTGTTTTGTTTAAATTTCTTCTTTTTTTAAGGTTTTTTTTTGGGTTTGCGTGTGGATCTGCATGTGTTATTTGTGTGTGTGTGTATGTGTGGGTGTGTGTGTGTGCGGGTGCGCGCGTACATGTATTTGTATGTGCACGCCCGCCTGTGCGCGTAAGGGAGAGAAAGAGAGAGAGAGAGAGAAAGAGAGATAGACAGACAGAGACAGATATACAGGGAGAGACAGAGAAAGAGAGCGAGAAATAGAGAGACAGACAGACAGACAGACAGAGAAAGAGACAGAGAAAGAGACAGAGAGAGAGAGGGGGGGGAGGGAGAGAGTTGGTTCCTGTACTTTTTTTTCCACTAAGATAGAAAATCACATTGACACAACAGAGAAAAGCCGAATATTCAGTTTTGTCATAGGATTTCAAATCTCAAGAGGAAACAGATCATGAGAAAAAAAAACCCAGAGCTATCGGTTTCATTCCACGTTCAATGGTTAATTAATCCGTTTGTTTCTAATCGGTGTTCGATTTTGTGGTCGGGAGAATGGAACGGCGTTGAAGCAGAGGGATTGATTTGTTTACGGATGGGATTGATGCCTTTTGATGAACACAGCAGCACCGATTACTCCAAATTACTGCAGAGCTTTTACGCAGGAGCGTGAGAGTGTTATCTGTGATTTCAGGTTGCAAAAGAATTCTGTCAATGCACTGCAAACGGTTTGTTCAGGGTATAAAACTAGTCACATGGGAACGATTCCCCTAACCCTTGTCAATCACTCTGTTTGAGAATACACTTCTCAAAATCACTGAACAATTAGTAATTTCGCATCAGGTGAAGTAGAGAAGAGATCTTTTCGAAGAAAAAAAAAAGGTGGGGGGGGGTTGACAAAACAGGTCTGCAATTGAAAATAAATACAAAATAAATAATGGGAAAATATGTATGTGTGTGTGTGTGTGTGTGTGTGTCTGTGTATGTCTATTTGTGTGTGTGTGTGTGTGTGTGTGTGTGTGTGTGTGTGTATGTGTGTGTGTTTCTGAGTGTGTATGTATGTATATGTGTGTGTGTGTGTTTGTGCGTGCGTGTGTGTGTGTGTGTGTGTATGTGAGCGTGTGTGTGTGTGTGTGTGTATGTGCGTGCGTGTGGTGTGTGTGTGTGCGTGCGTGGGGTGTGTGTGTGTGTGTGTGTGTGGTGGGGTGGGAGAGAAGTAGAAGGGGGGGGGGGAGGACACATGAAGGAAGACATAACAACACGTCCAAATACTCAGATGGGAGGATGAGGATAGGCT
>JAPXFY010000017.1:17313556-17343556 GCA_030674185.1 Monoplex corrugatus | reverse complement strand
ATGGTGCATGCATTATACTATTCCTTATATTCTCTCTCTCTCTCTCTCTCTCTCTCTCTCTCTCTCTCTCTCTCTCTCTCTCTCTCTTCTATCTTCTTTCTGTCTTTCTTTCTTTCTCTCTCTTTCTCTCTCTCTCTTCTTTCTGTCTTTCTTTCTTTCTCTCTCTCTCTCTTTCTCTCTCTCTCACACACACATACTCTCTCTCTTTCTCTTGCTCTCTTCTCTCTTTCTCTCTCTCTGTCTCTGTCTCTTCTCTCTCTCTCTCTCTCTTTCTCTCTCTGTCTCTCTCTCTGTCTCTCTCTCTGTCTACATCTTCTTTGGCGTTGTGTTAACAGTGGATTCTTCCCCTTGCTTCCTTTTATCTTTTTTTCTTCTTCTCTGATAGGCTGCTCTGGGCATCGGATTCTGGTTCCCACCTTGCTCCTGTGATGGCTGTGCTAGGACCTTTCTCTGTCCTCGTTCCAAGTATCGCAGACATTCCTGGTTCAAACTTAGGGAACATTAAGCCGGCATCACCAAAATGATCGGAGCATTGATCCTTTGACTCCCTGACCCTGTCCATCAGCATCTTGCATTGTCAACCATGCTATCAAAGCAAAGACTTAACCCATTGACTCCATCACTCTATCTACCAGCTTCCTGCAGAAACCTGGTGGATAGGGTGAGAGGGTCAAAGGGTAAGTTTTTGCAGTTGTGTCTGTTGGGCTGCTGAAAAAGGCCCAGTGTGAAAGCAAAGAACAGGACATACAACGGTTGCTGTGAATTTATGACAAGGTAAGCGCCTTTCATTCATTTGCACCACATTATAAGTCTGATTACCAGTAATGTCGTTAGTTTGGTAGCGGGTTGTTGCCATCTCTGTTGATAAAGTCGTGTTCTCAAAATATATATTGGAGTTCACTCCCACCTGGCAGCATAAAAACTGGCCTGTTGGCTGCTTATCTTTAACGTTTCAGTGAGTGTTTATGTTGTGAGCTTAGTGTTTTACAGGTACTTCCCTACTCCAACACTTGCCATCGCATAGTTTTGTGCAAATGATGAGTCTGATTAGAAGTAATTCTTGGCAGATTTGAGTGACGCGCATACGGAATTTTCCGAATGTGATGAGTTTTTTTTTTATATTTAACAATCTTCGATCACCGATCTTCAAACTCTGTAGCATTGAATGCGGCGTTTATGGAATTTTCTGAGTGAGTGACTTTTTTCCTTTTTCGTTCCTGCTCTCTCTCTCTCTCTCTCTCTCTCTCTCTCTCTCTCTCTCTCTCTCTCTCTCTCTCTCTCTCTCTCTCTCTTTCTCTCTCTCTCTCTCTATCTCTCAAATTCTGATCTTCAGACTCTTAACTCTTTGTCTAAAAGCAGTGGACGTGAATAGAGGTTAAAAGTAATATGAGGGGAGTGGGGGGAGGGGGAACTGTACGACAATGATCCGTTTTGGATGCAAGAAATCCCGGACTCCATTCCAGAATGAAGTTGTGTACCCCTCCATTCCACAACCACCCACCTTTACAGTGTATCTTGATCTGTGGTCTGGGCGCTAGTCTTTCAGATAAGATGACAAACCAATGTCCTTCTGTGCAGAATGTTAGACTAAAATGAGAGCTTTGCTTCAAATGTCTTTTGTATTCTTTTTTAATCTTGCGCTTTTTTTGTCGTAAACTCCTCCATTGTTATTAATGACCAGGAACGGAGTTATGTCCCTTTAGTGAGGTTTGGTCACCGTTGTGCTTATGAACTAAATTTTTTTCCGCTCTACAAGATCAAGTTTTTTTCCAGAACCAACCAGCCCACGAGGGGGAAGTGTATGGGAGTAGGGTAGTGAGGTGGTGGACACCTTGACTTTTGTCGGGACCAGCATTTTGATGGCTGTGTCAGTCTCTACAGATTGACTGACTTAAAGCCCATTATGTTTACTGGCATACAGCAGAACAAAGATACTCCACTGTAGTCTGTGTTGACCCAGCCTCTGTATGAGAGAGATAATGATATAAGCTCTTTCCAAACTAACAAAACAGGTATTAAGCGGGGGGGGGGAGGGGTTCTGTCACCAAATTTTAAATTTTGCAGCGATACCATCACGAGAAACGCAGAAGAATGCGCTGGATCAAGGTTGGAGGAAATATGATAAAACAATCGTTAAGCAGATGGCACTGTTCTGATCGCAGAAAATGAAACCAAAAATTAAAATCTTATGAATATAATGGAAATAGCAGAAATAAAGGACTAAAACTAAAAAGCAAGAAGACTGAAGTCATGGTAATGCGTAGAAAAACAAGAAATCCCCTCTGTGAAATAACAGCAAATAACACAACATTGAGACAAGTTAAGTTTAAATATCTGGTAAATCATCTCACTAAACGGTAGATATTGATTAGAAATATCCATCAGACTTGGCCAAGCTTAAACAGCACTCAAGAAAATGAAATGCGTTCTTATCAACAATGGCCATTTACTTCAAAATGTTATTCAGTATTACATAGAACCGATACTGTCGTACGTATGCGGAGCGTGGACAGTCACCATTCGGGTCCAGAAGAAAATTGAGACAGCTGATATGTGGTTTCTGAGAAGAATGCTAAGAGTTCCATGGACATCAAAGAAAAATGAGTCTTGAAAGAGGCAACCACAAAAAGAACATTAATGAAGATTAACAAAATAAACAAGCAACACATAATTATAGGACATTTTATGGAACAAGAGAAATTAGAGCACCTAGTCAAGAAACAGGAAAGCCAGAGGGAAAAAGAGCACCATGTAAACCCAGGGAGAAAATATTGGTAGACTCGGGGAGAAAATATTGGATTTGCGGAATGAAGAAAGACAGAAAAGGTTGGAGATGTACTTGCAGCGACAAAAGATAAATTCATATGGAGGGCCATGATCGCCAGCGCCATGCAGCAGGGCACATGATGATGATGAGGAGGTTGAGGATAAGTCATGCTGCTAGCGCTGTAGAGTTCCATGTAGGATTGAGACTGCATGAAAGGGCTGCACTATATGCTTACTATCATGATATATCCAGGTGCTTACCAGTCCCGAGAAATACAGACACCAGCGCAGCACCCTCAAAAACGCATCCGTGAAGCGGATGAGACTCGATTTTGTGATCCCATGCTTTCCTTTGAGCCCATAACACGCTCGGCTCCGGGTAGGGGCCGGTTGGAATCGAAGTATCCCACAAAGATTTTTGAAGGGATTGATGGGGATTCAAGCCCACAATTTTCTAATCGGTAGTCCTTTGCGCTAACCACTACCTACGCCAAGGCGACTGGTTCTTTCTTGCCTTTTCATTTTTGGTGCCCATGAAGGACAGTTGGGGTGACGTGATCCTGCTGTCCTCAAATGATGTACAAATCTGATCCTGTCTTTTCATGATGTCCGTATTCTGCTGACTGCATTGAAGTAGTAATAGTTAATTGGACATAATGTCGTTCTAGAAGATTCGTGTGATTTTTCTGGAGGTTCCTAGTGTGGATGCATGGCAGCTTAATAAGATCGCTTTCTGTTATTCTCTACCATTCTAAGTCGTAAAGGAAGTGGAAAGGACACAATATTTATACAGTCTCATGTTGGTGTTGGTGATGTGATATGGCGACCTTTACACTTGTCCAGCATTCTCAAGATGTCTTCAGCCTTACGAAACAATTCTTGATGTTACTGTATGCTCCTCTATCATGTCGCCCTTATATGAAGATACTAAATATTCCTCTGCAGTATCTTCTTTCTCAAGTTCTACTTCACAGCTCTACAAACACGTACACAACCAGTTGCACCGCTAGGTGTCTATACAGTCCCTGTATATGCACAAAACACATAACAGACAAGACCGACTTGATTCTGTGACACGCAAAATTCTATACTCGTGAATGCAATTGTAAAATAAGTGTTTGAGGAAAAAGACCAACACACAATGGTAATATAGTTATCTTTTGGTTATTTACAGATGAAGAAAAGTCATGAGCAGTTGTCTCAGCTGGACATCATTTTAGACATCCCCAACATGGACGGTGCCACTGAGGTCCCAGAACCCCTTTTCTTCCCCGAAAAAAAATCATCCCTGCCATGTCAGTGTAGCTGGCAAGCCAAACGGCCACACTTCCAACGGTCCAGAATGTAGTCGACAAGGTGAGTGTACAGTTTGTGTGTGTGTGTGTGTGTGCGTGCGTGTGCATGTGCGTGTGCGTGTGCGTGTGCGTGTGCGTGTGCGTGTGCGTGTGCGTGTGCGTGTATGTGTGCGCGTGTGTATGTGTGTGCGCGTGTGCGCGCGCGCGCATGCGCGCGTGCGTCTGGTGTGGATGGGGAAGAGGAGGGGCGCGCGCACACAAGGGTGCATGCGTTTAAGTTGCTGTCCGTGTGTGGCATACAACAAAACATGAACTAATTACTTAGTGTGTTTAAACACAGACTTTGTTGTAATTCCCTTGACACGACGTGGAAATAGCTGGCATTTCAGCATTGTGTAAATCGGGATGTATGTATATAGAAAAGAACCCTTGTCAGTGAAACTTTCAAACTATCGCTGTCGTTCTTGTGTATACACTGAGTCCATGAATAATACCGGACACTGACTTCAAGGAGAATGAATGCCGAAAACAGTGTTGGTTATTCGATACACATGTTTTGCTTGTGTCTTTAACTTGCAGATGTTCCACAGTCGGTCGTCGTTCTTTTTCTGTGTCTGGTCCATACCAATGGAACAAGCTTCCTCTGTCTATTCGACAGTCACATGTTCTGTCTTCCTTCAAGTCTATCTTGACGACATAGCTTTTTGTCCAGCAGTGATTTTCCCTCTATAGTCTGTCTTCCTTCAAGTCTAATGTGAAGATATACCTTTCTGTCCAGCAGTGATTTCCCCCTCTATGTGCCCATTCTTTCGTTCTGCTCTACTACTGTCCTCCTACTCCCGGTTTTCATGTGATTTGTACCCTGGATTTTGGTCATTGTGAGTGAAGCTTTGGTGAATGATGAGAGCGAGCGCTTTGATTTGATTTTTATATCAAGATTTGATGCCTTGTAAATGTCATCGTTATTATTAACCTGTAACCTACTGGACGAGGCACCAGGGAAGTTTGTCTTTTTCCCCTAATTTTTGTATTTAGTGTTTGTTCATTTCTGATCTTAGTCTACACTTGACAAAGGCCAGTTGACCGAAAATTTACACCTGTCTCAACTGGTTGTATTAAATACGCGTTCTGATTTTTTTCGTGTTTTTTTTTTCTGGTTCATGTAACCTACAATTAGAACCACACTGGACGTAAATATGAAACAAGACATTTCACCCACTAGCTAGGCACTAATGGAGCTTGCTGAAGGCAAATAATCGATGTTTCTCGCCTGCAGTGTCTCTTGTTCTAAAAAGGTTTCATTATCTCAAAATGTAATGTACAGATGAAGAGAGGTTAATTTCTAGTGAGGTCGACATTAGAGTTCGTGGCCACGTGGTTACAACACCAGCTAGAACAGGGCAAATCCACGTTCGAATCGCGAATCTCACAGGGATAATTCTCCCACTCACACCCTTCCACGAGATCTTAAGTGGTGATCTAGGTGCTAGTCTTTCAGATGAGACGATCAACCGAGATCCTGTATGCAGAATGCATTCAGTGCATGTTAACGATCTTGTGGCAACAGCGGAGTTGTCCCTGGACCAGTTCTGGAGTGCAAAAGGACTACCTGTGAAATGCTTTGTAAGAGAAGGGACGTCAGGTGGTAGGCATGATGTATCAGAAATGCAAGATGTAGAAACAGTGGGAACAATGCTAACCCATCATCATATGCATCAGCAAACAGTAAAGTGGTTTGGGCATCTAACCAAAATGAAAATCCACTCTCTACCTGTCCACCAGCCGACTTAACAAGCTTACGGTACAAAGATACCTGGATTTAAAACAAGAGACGGAACGAGAAAGACTCAGACCAACGATGTGAAACAGACTCTGACTTCACACGGCCTTTTTCCCCTCCTTTTTCAACAGACAAGAGATCAAAAGTATGCTATAAAATGTAATAAAACATCGGTAGATCATTACACATGTAGACGAAGCAAATTACACCAAATATACATTACTTTCTAGACGAGACAAACACAAACATGTCACTGACAAATGTTTTGTGTTTACATTTTCTTAGAAATGCCATACAGTGATTTCTAGTGGAATATACACCGAGCACTTTCGAGTTAAACATTGAAAATAAAGGAGTTTTTTTTATATTCAGTTGAATTGAACACTTGCATTTGCTAATGTATATTTTGGTGTTCACCTTTATAGTATGTGTTATTGTTCTTGCTGCAAATTATCATTGTTTTTCTCTCACATTTGCATTTTCTTTCTCTTTCAGTGTAAATAGTATCCCCACCTTTTGGAAATTATGTGCTTGAAATTTCCTCTTTTCTGTCACTCTTTGTTCCTTCCTTCCTTCCTTTGCTTTTTGTCATTTCTTCCTGTCATATTTTGCCTTGATGGTACATTCACCTTTGTGTGTTCTATAAGGTCTTATGTATGTTCTCTTAGGTTGATAACTGGGTACATGTATTAAGTGCATTTTTGGCTCTACGGAAATGAAATACGCGGAAAGCAATTTTAGATAATTTAGGCCCGTTTTTATATATGTTTTAGTGTCCATAGTTATGTTTGAATTTGTATTCAGGTTTTTTTTTTAAATCAACTGTGCGATAAATTGGACGGAGTGGTCAACTCCAGGGCATCTCTTTAGTTTATGTGCGTGTATGCATTGATATGTGTACTTAATTTTCTTTCCGTTTTTGTCTTGTTGAAGTAATGCATATGTTTTGAAACGCTAGTTATAGCCGTGATATTGCTCTATGCAGTTGGCTAAAAACAAACATACAACGCACACTGAAAAAAAAAGATAATAACGCAGAAGCAATTTTAGTTAATTTAGACGAGTCTTTATATTTGTTTTATGTACGCAGGTGATAACTTGGACAGAAAAATCAACACCAATGGCATGTCCTTAGATTATGGGCGCGACTGCATCGATATGGGCACTTTTCTTTTCCGTGTTTATTTCGGTATCAACGAGGTGTGTGTTTAAAGATGTTATAGCCCTGATAATGACCCTGCACAGTCGGCTGGCTTAAAATGATGATACTTATGATGAAAATAATAATGATAATTATAACTATAATAATGATGTAATGATGATGTGATGATGATGATGATGATGATGATGATGATGATGATGATGATGATGATGATGATGATGATGATGATGATGATGATGATGACGACGATGTCGACGACGACGACGACGACGACGATGATGACGATCGATGACGACGATGACGACGATGACGACGATGACGACGATGATGATAATGAGAAACCTTTATTTTTTCATTTTTCCATTTAGCCTCTGTTTCTACCATCGGGATTAACTGCGTATTTGTATTAACTGCATTTTCAGATCTAAGAAGATGTAACTGCTTTGTGCCAGTTATAGGTCGTCTAGGTCAGTTTGTATACAGTCCTGTTTTTTGTGTACTCAAGGTCTGTATGTAATTGTATTCAAGTTTCTTTTGTTTAAGCCCCTTGATGTTAACTTCGGCAGAATACCAACGCCAGGGATATCCTTAGATTATTTAAGTGAACACAGTGATATTTGTCTTGACTGTTCTGAAAAAAGCATTAGAATAGACGGAGAATACTTCAGTCACCTCAGGTTTGTTGACATTATCTTCGCAGAGAGTCTCAAGCAACTGCAAAATATGCTGAATGAATTAAATAAATGCAGCAAAAATAGTAGAACTAACAGGAAACTCGAAGAAAACAAAAAGTATGGTCAACAACTACATCGAAGACATGGACCGAAAAGTAACGATCAAAAATGAAGAACTAGAAATGGTCGACCACTACATGTACATATACTAAGGCCAACGCATCTAAGCAGAATCCTCCTCCAAAGAGGAAGAAATCAAACGTAGGGTAACCCTTGACTGGCAAGCGTTTGGAAGAGCAACTTCGGTTTTCAAGAATGACATCATTGTGTGTGTATTGAAATGGTTTTAGCCTTGTTACGGTAAGGTAAGGGGTTGGAACTAAACAGCAGGAAGACTGAAGTCATGGTGATAAGTAAAAAACATGAAATCCCCTCATGCAAAATAACAGCAAATGGCACAACCTTGACACAGGTTAATAAGTTCAAATACCTGGGAACAGTCATTTCATCAGACGGCAGATGTACATCGGAAATAGGTGGCAGAATCGGCCAAGCCAAAACAGCATTCAAGAAGATAAGCATTCTTACCAACGTATGCCTATCAACTAACATCAGAAAGATATATATATATATATATACTACGCACAAAAAGTTAAGGATCACTTGCACAAAAATTCATAACTTTCAAAATTAGAAAGCCAATGCGTTGAAGTTTGGCAAACATTTAATTCCATGCTTTAGTGATAACGATACACAATTGCCTCAATTTCGACCAATCGTTTGGTGTGTACATTTGATCAAAGTGGGTACGTATCGAAATTTGATTTCCCAAAGTCATTGAAATCACAAGACAGGGCATTCTGATGCTCCCAAAAGTTCAGTAATGCGTGTAACCGCCATGGCTGTTCTGGCACTCGACGCAGCGAGTCCTCATCGAGTTGACCAGGTTGGTGAAGATCCTCTGTGGAAGCGCCTGCCACTCAGTCTGCAGCATCTGGTAGAGGTGTTGGGCATCCCTGGGAGGGGGGTGGTTGCTCCTCACTTTGCGATTCAGCTCATCCCAGAGGTTCTCAATCGGGTTGAGATCGGGACTGCATGCTGGCCACTCCATTCTGTTGACTCCAGACTGCTGCAGGAAGTCGTTGACCACCCTTGCCCTTTGGGGGCGAGCGTTGTCATCCTGGTAGACAGCCGTCGGTCCCATCTGCTGCAGTGTAGGCACAGCCAGCGGTCGAAGGATCTCATCCCGGTATCGGAGGCCAGTCAGGTTACCCTGTACATGATACGAGGGTGTTCTGTGGTGAAGGCTGAAGGCCCCCCAGACCATTACAGAACCTCCATCAAAAGCCACCTTTTCTTGGACAGTGGTGTCAATAAAGCGTTGCCCTGGGCGCCTCCAGACCCTCAGTCGGCCGTCGTTGTGGTTCATGGTGAAGCGTGATTCATCACTGAACAGGACCTGGGACCATTGCTGACGTGTCCACCTCACGTGACGTCTGCAGAAGGCGCGGCGTGCTGCCCTATGGGCTGGAGTTAAGCGTGGCCGTACAGCTGGGCGACGAGAACGGAGGTTAAACCCATGAAGGCGGTTCCGTATGGTCTGCTGGCTGATGTTGATGTTAGTAGCCACCCTCAGCTGCCTTCGAATGATGCTGGAAGAGGCTGTTCTTGTCTGCAGGGCTTGTCGTTCAATGAGACGATCTTCACGTGGGTTTGTCTTCTTCGGTCGACCAGATCTGCGTCTTTCATGGACCCTCCCAGTGGCTGTGAAGCGTTGAATCAGTCTGACAATGACCGAGATGGACACCTGAAGTCGCCTGGCCACTTCTCGCTTGGGAACACCATCTTGGAACCATGCAACAGCTCGTCCCCTCTCAAACTCGCTCAATTTTCGTCGTGGAGGCATTGTCAGATCAGGCCTACTACTGGTGGAATGTCTTCTTATAAAGCCAAGCAAGAGACAGCATCTCACACATAAACAGCAGTGCTTGCACGTGCATAATGGTTTTTCCATCTGGCTTGTGCAATGTGTTCAGGCAGAACGGTCCAAAACAAGGTCCTTTTTCGCAAGTTTCCGCTTTTCCGTTTGCGGCCAAGCTCAGTAGTAGAGAATCCCGTGCAATTTTCGCACTAACACAACATCGCCCACTTACAGCTGAACAAGAATTCATAACAATTTGGCTGGACTGAGAAATAAATAACAGTAGCGAACTGAGTTTATTACGCACCTGTTTTCTCATAGTGATCCTTAACTTTTTGTGCGTAGTGTGTATATATATATATATATATATATATATATATATATATATATATATATATATATATATATATATTTAACGCTCAGCAAATTAGAGCGAGCCAATCAACTGTGAAAATTGGATGATCTTCATGTTCATGACAATTGCTGGGGAAACGCCGAGGAGGTCAAGATCATTCGTAACATCAGCCTTCAGAGTCAGGGTTCTGCCTTGTTCACGTCGAAGGTTGACACGATCGCTGAGGTTGGCAGACAATATGTCACCCAAGACAAACTTTGGTTGGCAGCCAACAGTTCAGTTTTTTTGAGTTGATTTTCAAGTGCTTTGGCGATTCGATGTTTACGACGCCTTTCGCGCATAGCACGTACACTTCTCTTGCCACAATGGGTGGTACAACCGCTTTGACCCGCACTATGACAGGCAGGTCCAAAGGAGGTATGAACCAGAACCATGGCGGAAAAAGAGAAGTCGTGAATACTGCTGTGAACCCTCTAACTTCAGTAATTTTAGATATTCAGGGATGTTTTAACACTTTTAACTTGTCTTAAGAAACATTATTTCTTGGTTCTGTAACTGTAAAAAGTAGCTATAAACACAGATAGACTTCATCAGGCTTCGAAGAAAATCCAAACGAAAAAAACACAACTGAGGAGAGGATCACAAAACACGTCCGCTCAGTTCGTGAGCGATCTGTCAACATCAGAAAGAGAGTCCTTGAATGTTATATAGAACCAATACTGTTGTACGGATGCGAGGCGTGGACAATCAGCAAGCAAAGCCAGAGCAAGATTGAGGCAGCCGAGATGTGGTTTCTCAGAAGAATGTTGAGAGTTCCATGGACAGCAAAGAAAACAAACGAGACAGTCCTGATGGAGACAGACACAAGTAGATCACTCATAAAGAAGATTAGGAAAAGACAGGCAACATTTATAGGCCATTTTGTGAGGAAGGGGGATTTGGAGCACCTGGTCACAACGGGAAAGCTGGAGGGAAAGAGAGCACAAGGTAGACCCAGGGAGAGAATGCTGGACGGACTTGAAGAGTGGCTGGGAATGAGGAGGGTGGGGGAGATGCTGGGGGCAACGAGAGATAGAGATGGTTGGAAGTCCATGGTCGCTAACGCCATGCGGCAGGGCACCTGATGATGATGATGATGATGGCTCTACCCAGTCGGCTGGGCTTTAAACAAAAAAACAATAACAGTAACATAACAATTTATTGAAACCTATTGATTTCTCTTTTTACTGATGTGTTTAGTTTTAGTCTGTGCACGTACAATTTGGATTCAATTTGTTTCAGTGTGTCTGCAAAAGCGTTACGCTACGTAGGCCTAATGCACTTGAAAAAAGGAGGAACAGCAGCAGCAGCAGCAGTAAAAACAAAATAAGACGAACAAGAACAACTAAGGCTTCTTTGGACTATGCTACAGACAACAGGGGAACACACACAAAAAAATAACAAACAAAAAGAAATAAATACAAATAAAAGGAAACACAAAACCAAATAAAAACAAGAAAAGACATTTACAATAAGAACAATAAGAAGAGGAAACGAACAAAGGCAAGAGGAAACGAAGAAGAAAGATAAGAAGAGGAAACGAAGAAGAAAGACAAGAAGAGAAAACGAAGAAGAAAGATAAGAAGAGGAAAGGAAGAAGAAAGATAAGAAGAGGAAACGAAGAAGAAAGATCAGAAGAGAAAACGAAGAAGAAAGATAAGAAGAGAAAACGAAGAAGAAAGATAAGAAGAGGAAACGAAGAAGAAAGATCAGAAGAGAAAACGAAGAAGAAAGATAAGAAGAGAAAACGAAGAAGAAAGATAAGAAGAGAAAACGAAGAAGAAAGATAAGAAGAGAAAACGAAGAAGAAAGATAAGAAGAGAAAACGAAGAAGAAAGATAAGAAGAGAAAACGAAGAAGAAAGATAAGAAGAGAGAAGAAGAAGAAGAAAGAAAGAAGAAGAAGAAGAAGAGAAAACGAAGAAGAAAGATAAGAGGAAACAGAAAAAGAAGAAAAGATAAGAAGAGAAACGAAGAAGAAAGATAAGAAGAGAACGAAGAAGAAAGAAGAAGGAAAGATAAGAAAGGAAAGAAAGAAGAAGAAAGATAAGAAGAGAAAACAAAGAAGAAAGATAAGAAGAGAAAACGAAGAAGAAAGATAAGAAGAGAAAACGAAGAAGAAAGATAAGAAGAGAAAACGAAGAAGAAAGATAAGAAGATAAAACGAAGAAGAAAGATAAGAAGATAAAACGAAGAAGAAAGATCAGAAGAGGAAACGGAGAAAACGCAAGGCAACATAAACAAAAACAGCAAGAATGAAGACAACAAAAACGTAAGAGGAGGCAAAAACAAAAAACCAATAACGACACAAACAGGACTGACAAGAACAACAACACAAATGGAGAAAACACGAATATTCATCACCAGAAAGTCAAGAGAAACAACAGCAGCAACAAAAACACAAAATAGAAATTCAGAGCAAAGAAAGCATGACAAAACAGAAAAAAGAAAGTTGAAATAAAAGCGCGAAGAATAGAAAACAGAACAATACACAATGCACAGCAAATCCAAAACTATGCTTGTTAGGCAATCAATAACAAGACCATTAAGATGGATACACGTGAGAAATGAAGAGCAAAGGGAAGAAGAAGAAGCAATCTGACATAAAGCAAAACGACAAGCAACAGAAAAAGAACATCTGTGATGACAACAGCAAAAACTTCACCAGCAAGTCACTAAGAAAACCACAAAGAACAGTGACAGAGGAAAAAATCAAGAACAATAAAAAACGTCGAAAAGAATAGCAACACGAACAGGGTCAAGAATGAAAAACAATGGAACGATGTTAACTAGGGAACAAAATCAAAAATGACGGAAAAAGAAAACATCTATAACCACATAAAGAAGGCAAGCAACAAAAGAAGAGAAAAATGGGGAAAAGGTGACACTACCATAAACAAAAGAAGAGGATAGACCCAAAAACGCATAATGACAAAAACAAAGAACAAATTCTGAACATAAACAAAGACGGCAAGAAGTCAAAGAAACAAGAGAAAAACAACAACGTCAGCAAGATCAAGAGGAGGAACAAGTACAAGAAGAACGAAGTGTAGAAAAGCAAAAGGTACACCTGCAAGTATGCAATAATAGTGTCAACACATGGCAGAACCAGAACACCAAAGGCACAAATGAACAAAGCAAATAAAATGAAGGAAACGAAGGAGAAAGACAAGAAGAGGAAACAAGAAGAAAGACAAGAGGAAACGAAGAAGAAAGATCACAAAGGAAACGGAGAAAACGCAATGCAACATAAACAAAAGCAGCAAGAATAAAGACACGAAAAACATAAGAGGAGACAATAGAAGAAGAAAACAAAAACAAAGGAAAACCAATAAGAGCAACGGGAACGACAAGAAGAACAATAAAAATGGAGAAAACGCGAATATTCATCACCAGAAAGTCGAAAAAAACAAAAACCCAGAGCAAAGAATACATGAAAAACAAACAAGAAAGTGAAAATAAAAAGGTGAAAAATAGAAAACAGAACAATACACAATGCACAGCAAATCCAAAACTATGCTTGTTACGCAATCAATAACAAGACCAACATGGATCACGTGAGAAATAAAGAGCAAAAGGAACAAGAAGCAACCCGACAAGAAGCAATACAAGAACAGAAAAAGAACATCTGTGATGACAACAGCAAAACCTTCACAATCAAATCGCCATGTAAACCACAAAGAACAGGAAAGGGGAAAAAAATCAAGAACAATAAAAACGTCGAAAATAATAGCAACATGAACAAGATCAAGAATGAAAAACAATGGAACGAGCATAATTAGGGAACAAAATCAAAAGTGACGGAAAAAGACAAAAGATGTCTAAAACCACATTAAGAAGGCAAGCAACAAAAGGAAAGAAAAATAGGAAGAAAGTGACAAACGCAAAAAAAAAGAAGAGGAAAGAGAAAAATTGAGCATAATGACAAAAACAAAGAGAAAAAATTACGAACATAAACAAAGACAGCAAGAAGTCAAAGAAACAAACAAGAGAAAAAAACAACGTCAACAAGATCAACAGGAGGAACAAGTACAAGAAGAACTAAGTGTATAAAAGCAAAACATACACCTGCAAGTATACAATAATAGTATCAACACATGGCAGAACCAGAACACCAAAAGCACCAAGGAACAGTACAAACAAAACAAAGGAAACGAAGAAGAAAGTACAAGAAGAGGAAACGGAGAAGAATGATCAGAAGAGATAAACAAAAACATCAAGAATGAAGACAAGAAAAATGTAAGAGAAGACAGGAAAAAAACAAAAAACAAAACCAAAGGAAAACCAATAAGAACAACAAAAACGACAAGAACAACAAAAATAGAGAAAACACGAATATTCATCACCAGAAATTCGAAAAAAAAACATCAACAAAAACACCACAAAATAGAAACCCATTGCAAAGAAAACATGACAAAACAGAAACAAGAAATTAAAATAAAAAGGTGAGAATAGAAAATAGAACAATGCACAGCAAATCCAAAACTATGCTTGTTACGCAATCAATAACAAGACCATCAACATGGATAACACCAGATAAACGAAGAGTAAAAGGAACAACAAGCAATCCGACAAGATGCAATACGACAAGCAACAGAAAAAACAAACATATGTGATGACAACAACAGCAAAACCTTCACCAGCAAGTCACCAAGAAAATCACAAAGAACTGCGAAAGGGGAAAAAATCATGGACATTAAAAACGTCGAAAAGAATAACAACACGAACAGGATTAAGAATGAAAAACAATGGAACGATATTAACTACGGAACAAAATCAAAAACGACGGAAAAAGAAAAAAAATATCTAAAACCACATAAAGAAGGCAAGCAACAAAAGAAAAGAAAAATGGGGGAAAGTGACACTAACAAAAACAACAGAAGAAGAGGAAAGAAAAATTGAGCATAATGACAAAAACAAAGACAAAAATCACGAACATAAAGATGCAAAAAGTCAAAGAAACAAACAAAAAAACGTCAACAAGATCAAGAGGAGGAACAAGTACAGGAAGAACTAAGTGTAGAAAAGCAAAACGTACACCAGCAAGTATACAGTGATAGTATCAACACATGGCAGAACCAGAACACAAAAGGCACCAAGGAACAGAACAAACAAAACGAAGAAGAAAGATCAGAAGAGGAAACGAAGAAGACGGATCAGACAGGAAACAGAGAAAACGCAAGGCAACTTAACAAAAACAGCAAAAATAAAAACAAAAACGTAAAAGGAGACAACAGAAAAAACAACAAAACAACAGGAACGACAACAACAAAAATAGGAGACAATACGAATATTCATTACCAGAAAGTCGAGAAAAAAAAGACAACACAAAACAGAAACCCAGAGCAAAGAAAACATGACAAAACAGAAACAGGAAAATTAAAATAAAAAGATGAACAGCAGAAAACAGAACAATACACAATGCACTGCAAATCCCAAACTGTGCTTGTTACGCAACCAATAACAAGACCAACATTTATTCACGAGAAAAATGAAGAGTAAACGGATCAAGAAGCAATTCGACATGAAGCAAAATGACAAGCAACAGAAAAAGAACATCTGTGATGACAACAGCAAACACTTCACCAGCAAGTCACTAAGAAAACCAGAAAGAACAGTGACAGGGGAAAAAATCAAGAACAATAAAAACGTCGAAAACAATAGTAACACGAACAGGATCAAGAATGAAAAACAATGGAACGATATTAACTAGGGAACAAAATCAAAAACGAAGGAAAAAGACGTCTAAAACCACATAAAGAAGGCAAGCAAGAAATGAAAGAAAATGGGAAAAAAGTGACAGTAAGAAAAACGAAGAAGAGGAAAGAGAAAAATTGAGCATAATGACAAAAACAAAAGAAAAAATTACGAACATAAAGACAGCAAGAAGTCAAAGAAACAAACAAGAGAAAAACAACAACGTCAACAAGATCAAGAGGAGGAACAAGTACAAGAAGAACTGAGTGTAGAAACGCAAAACATACACCTGCAAGTATGCAATAATAGTATCAACACATGGCAGAACCAGAACACCAAAATCACCAAGGAACAGTACAAACAAAACAAAGGAAACGAAGAAGAAAGTACAAGAAAAGGAAACGGAGAAGAATGATCAGAAGAGATAAACAAAAACATCAAGAATGAAGACAAGAAAAAATGTAAGAGAAGACAGGAAAAAAACAAAAAACAAAACCAAAGGAAAACCAATAAGAACAACAAAAACGACAAGAACAACAAAAATAGAGAAAACACGAATATTCATCACCAGAAATTCGAGAGAAAAAAAAACATCAACAAAAACACACACAAATAGAAACCCATTGCAAAGAAAACATGACAAAACAGAAACAAGAAATTAAAATAAAAAGGTGAGAATTGAAAATAGAACAATGCACAGCAAATCCAAAACTATGCTTGTTACGCAATCAATAACAAGACCATCAACATGGATAACACCAGATAAACGAAGAGCAAAAGGAACAACAAGCAATCCGACAAGATGCAATACGACAAGCAACAGAAAAACAAACATATGTGATGACAATCACAGCAAAACCTTCACCAGCAAGTCACCAAGAAAATCACAAAGAACTGCGAAAGGGGAAAAAATCATGGACATTAAAAACGTCGAAAAGAATAACAACACGAACAGGATTAAGAATGAAAAACAATGGAACGATATTAACTACGGAACAAAATCAAAAACGACGGAAAAAGAAAACAACATCTAAAACCACATAAAGAAGGCAAGCAACAAAAGAAAAGAAAAATGGGGGGAAAGTGACACTAACAAAAACAAAGAAGAAGAGAAAGAAAATTGAGCATAATGACAAAAACAAAGACAAAAAGACGGCAAAAAGTCAAAGAAACAAACAAAAGAACGTCAACAAGATCAAGAGGAGGAACAAGTACAGGAAGAACTAAGTGTAGAAAAGCAAAACGTACACCAGCAAGTATACAGTAATAGTATCAACACATGGCAGAACCAGAACACAAAAGGCATCAAGGAACAGAACAAACAAAACGAAGAAGAAAGATCAGAAGAGGAAACGAAGAAGACAGATCAGACAGGAAACGAGAAAACGCAAGGCAACTTAACAAAAATAGCAAAAATAAAAACAAAAACGTAAAAGGAGACAACAGAAAAAACAACAAAGAACAACAGGAACGACAACAACAAAAATGGAGACAATACGAATATTCATTACCAGAAAGTCGAGAAAAAAAAGCAGCAACAAAGACAACACAAAACAGAAACCCAGAGCAAAGAAAACATGACAAAACAGAAACAGGAAAATTAAAATAAAAAGATGAACAGCAGAAAACAGAACAATGCACAATGCACTGCAAATCCCAAACTGTGCTTGTTACTCAATCAATAACAAGACATCAACATTTATTCACGAGCAAAATGAAGAGTAAACGGATCAAGAAGCAATTCGACATGAAGCAAAATGACAAGCAACAGAAAAAGAACATCTGTGATGACAACAGCAAAAACTTCACCAGCAAGTCACTAAGAAAACCAGAAAGAACAGTGACAGGGGAAAAAATCAAGAACAATAAAAACGTCGAAAACAATAGTAACACGAACAGGATCAAGAATGAAAAACAATGGAACGATATTAACTAGGGAACAAAATCAAAAACGAAGGAAAAAGACGTCTAAAACCACATAAAGAAGGCAAGCAAGAAATGAAAGAAAATGGTGGAAAAGTGACACTAAGAAAAACGAAGAAGAGGAAAGAGAAAAATTGAGCATAATGACAAAAACAAAGAGAACAATTTATGAATATAAACAAAGACGGCAAGAAGTCAAACAAACAAACAAGAGAAAAACTAAAGCGTCCACAAGATCAACAGGAGGAACAAGTAAAGGAAGAACAAAGTGTAGAAAAACAAAACGTACACCAGCAAGTATACAGTAATAGTATCAACATATGGCAGAACCAGAACACCAAAGGCACCAAGGAACAGAAACAAAACGGAGAAGGAAGACAATAAGAGGAAACGAAGAAGAAAGATCAGAAAGATCAGAAAGGAAATGGATAAAACACAAGGCAACATAAACAAATACAGCAAGAATAAAGACAACAAAAACGTAAAAGGAGACAACAGAAAAAAAAATGAAAGAAAACCAATAAGAATAACAGAAACGACAAGAACAAGAACAAGAATGGAGACAATACGAAAATTCATCACCAGAAAAAAAACGGCGACAAAAACCCAGAGCAAAGAAAGCATGACAAAACAGAAAACAAGAAAGAGAAAATAAAAAGGTGAAGAATAGAAAACAGAACAATACACAATGCACAGCAAATCCAAACTATGCTTGTTATGCAGTCAATAACAAGACCATCAACATGGATACACGTGAGAAACGAAAAGCAAAGGGAACAAGAAGCAATCCAACAAGAAGCAATGCGGCAAGCAACAGAAAAAGAACATCTGTGATGACAACAGCAAAAACGTCACCAGCAAATTGCCAAGAAAACCACAAAGAACAGTGAAAGGGGGAAAAAATCAAAATAAAAACGTCGAAAAGAATAGCAACACAAACAGGATCAAGAATGAAAAACAATGGAACGAGCATAACTGGGAAACAAAATACAAAAGCGAAGGAAAAAGAAAAAAAGACGTCTGAACCCATATAAAGAAGGCAAGAAACCAAAGAAAGAAAACTGGATAAATAGTGACACTAACACAAACAAAAGAAGAAGAGGAAAGAGAAAAATTGAGCATTATGACAAAAACAAAGAGAACAAATTACGAACATAAACAATGACGTCAAGAACTCAAAGAAACAAACAAGAGAAAAACAACAACGTCATCAAGAACAAGAGGAGGAACAAGTACAGGAAGAACTAAGTGTAGAAAAGCAAAACGTACACCAGCAAGTATACAGTAATAATATCGACACATGGCAGAACCAGAACACAAAAGGCACCAAGGAACAGAACAAACAAAGCGAAAGATCAGAAGAGGAAACGAAGAAGAAAGATCAGAAGAGGAAACGAAGAAGAAAGATCAGAAGAGGAAACGAAGAAGAAAGATCAGAAGAAGAAACGAAGAAGAAAGATCAGAAGAGGAAACGAAGAAGAAAGATCAGAAGAGAACGAAGAAGAAAGATCAGAAGAGAAAACGAAGAAGAAAGATCAGAAGAGGAAACGAGAAAGATCAGAAGAGGAAATGGGGAAAATGCAAGGCAACATAAACAAACACAGCAAGAATTAAAGACAACAAAAACGTAAGAGGAGACAAAAAAAGCGAAACCAAAAAAAAAATGAAACTAATAACAACAGGAACGACAAGAACAACAAAAATGGAGAAAATACAATATTCATCACCAGAAAGTCAGAAACAAACAGCAACAAAAACAACACAAAGCAGAAACCCAGAGCGAAGAAAGCATGACAAAACCGAAACAAAACAGTGAAAATAAAAAGATGAAGAATACAAAACAGAACAATACACAATGCACGGCAAATCCAAAACTATGCTTGTTACACAATCAATAACAAGACCATCAACATGGATACACGTGAGAGGTGAAGAGCAAAAGGAACAAGAAGCAATCCGACATGAAGCAAAACGACAAGCAACAGAAAAAGAACATCTGTGATGACAACAGCGAAAACATCACCAGCAAATCGCCAAGAAAAGCACAAAGAACAGTGAAAGGGGAAAAAATCAAGAACAATAAATATGTCGAAAAGAATAGCAACACAACCAGGATCAAGAACGAAAAACAATGGAATGATCTTAACAAGGGAACAAAATCAAAAACGACGGAAAAAGAAAAAACATCTAAAACCACATAAAGAAGGCGAGCAACAAAAAAAAAGAAAAATGGGGGAAAAGTGACACTAAGAAAAAGGAAAGAGGAAAGAGGAAAATTGAGCATAATGACAAGAACAAAGAGAATAAATTAACATAAACAAAGACGGCAAGAAGTCAAAGAAACGAGAGAAAAACGTCAACAAGATCAAGAGGAGGAACAAGTACAGGAAGTGTAGAAAAGCAAAACGTACATCAGGAAGTATACAGTGATAGTATCAACACATGGCAGTACCTGAACAACAAAGGCACCAAGGAACAGAAGAAAGGAAACGAAAAAGAGAGACAAGAAGAGGAAACGAAGAAGAAAGATCAGAAGAGGAAATGGAGAGAACGCAAGGTAACATAAACAAAAACAGCAAGAATAAAGACAACAAAACTAAGAGGAGACAATAAAAAAGCAAACCAAAAAAGAAGGGAAACCAATAACAACAGGAACGACAAGAACAACAACAAAAATGGAGAAAACACGAATATTCATTACCAGAAAGTCGAACAAAAACAACAGCAACAAAAACAACACAAAACAGAAACCCAGAGAAAAGAAAGCATGACAAAGCAGAAACAAGAAAGTGAAAATAAAAAGGTGAAGAATAGAATACAGAACAATACACAATGCACAGCAAATCCAAAACTATGCTTGTTACGCAATCAATAACAAGACCATCAACAAGGATACACAGGAGAAATGAAGAGCAAAAGGAACAAAAAGCAATGCGACATGAAGCAAAACGACAAGCAACAGAAAAAGAACATCTGTGATGACAAAAGCAAAAACGTCACCAGCAAATCGCCAAGAAAACCACAAAGAGCAGTAAAAGGTGAAAAAAGTAAAGTGCAATGAAAACGTCAAAAAGAACAGCAACACGAACAGGACCAAGAATGATAAACAATGACACGAGTATAACTAGCAAATAACATCAAAAACGACGGAACGAGAAAAATCGTCTAAAACCACACAAAGAAGGCAAGCAATAAAAGAAAGAAAAATGGGAAAAACATGACACTAACATAAACAAAAGAAGAAGAGGAAAGAGAAAAATTGAGCATAATGACAAAAACAAAGAACAAATTACGAACATAAACGAACATGGCAAGAAGTAAAAGAAACAAACAAGAGAAAAACAACGTCAACAAGATCAAGAGGAGAAACAAGTGCAGGAAGAATTTTTGTAGAAAAGCAAAACATACACCAGCAAGTATACAGTAATAGCATCAACACATGGCAGAACCAGAACACCAAAGGCACCAAGGAACAGAACAAACAAAACGAAGGAAACGAAGAAGAAAGCCAAGAAGAGGAAACGAAGAAGAAAGATCAGAAAAGCAGAGAAAACGCAAAGCAACACGAACAGGATCAAGAATGAAAAACAATGGAACGATCTTAACTAGGAAACAACATCAAAAACGACGGAAAGATAAAAAACAAACCGTCTGAAACCACATAAAGAAGGCAAGCAACAAAAGAAAAGAAAATTGGGAAAAAGGTGACACTAACAAAAACAAAAGAAGAACAGGAAAGAGAAAGATTGAGCATAATTGCAAAATGAAAGAGAAAAAATTACGAACATAAACAAAGACGGCAAGAAGTCAAAGAAACAAACAAGAGAAAAACAACAACGTCAACAACATCAAGAGGAGGAACAAGTACAGGAAGAACTGAGTGTAGAAAAGGAAAACGTACACCAGCAAGTATACAGTAATAGTATCAACCCATGGCAGAACCAGAACACCAAAGGCACCAAGGAACAGAACAAACAAAATGAAGGAAATGAAGAAGAAAGACAAGAAGAGGAAACGAAAAAGATAAGAAGAGGAAACGGAGAAAACGCAAGGCAACATAAACAATAACAGCAAGAATAAAAACAACAAAAAACGTAAGAGAAGACACTGAAAATCCCAACAAGAATCAAAACAAAAAAATATATAAAAACAAAGGAAAATCAATAAGAACAGCTGGAACGACAAGAACAACAACAAAAATGGAGAAAACACGAATGTTCATCACCAGAGTGTCGAAAAATCAACGGTAACCAAAACAAAACAAAACAGAAACCCAGAGCAAAGAAAACATGACAAAACAGAAACAAGAAAGTTAAAATAAAAAGGTGAAGAATAGAAAACAGAACAATACACAAAGAACATCTGTGATGACAACAGCAATAAACGTCACCAGCAAATCGCCAAGAAAAAAAAAGAGCAGTGAAAGGGGAAAAAAATCAAGAACAAAGAAAACGTCGAAAAGAAAAGCAACACGAATAGGATCAAGAATGATAAAAAATGAAACGAGCATAACTAGGGAACAACATCAAAAACGACGGAAAGAGGAAAAACGTCTAAAACCACCTAAAGAAGGCAATCAACAAAAAAAAAAAAAATGGAAAAAAGTGACACTAACATAAACAAAGAAATAGATAAAAATTGAGCATAATGACAAAAACAAAGAAAACAAATTACGAACATAAACAAAGACGGCAAGAAGTCAAAGAAACAAACGAGAGAAATACATCAAAGTCAACAAGATCAAGAGGAGGAACAAGTACAGGAAGAACTAAGTGTAGAAAAGCAAAACGTACACCAGCAAGTATACAGTGATAGTATCAACACATGGCAGAACCAGAACACCAAAGGCACCGAGGAACAGAACAAACAAAACGAAGAAGGAAGAGAAAAACGAAGAAGAAAGATCAGAAGAGGAAACAGAGAAAACGCAAGGCAACATAAACAAACACAGCAAGAATGTAGACAACAAAAACGTAAGAGGAGACAACAAAAAAGCAAAACCAAAAACAAAATGAAACCAATAATAAAAGGAACGACAAGAACAACAAAAATTGAGTAAATGCGAATATTCATCACCAGAAAGTCGGAAAAAATAAAACAGCACCAAAACCAGCACAAAACAGAAACCCAGAGCAAAGAAAACATGACAAAACAGAAGCAAGAAAGTGAAAATAAAAAGGTGAAGAATAGAAAACAGAACAATACACGATGCACAGCAAATCCAAAAACAATGCTTGTTACGCGATCAATAACAAGACCATCAACATGGATACACGTGAGAAACGAAAAGCAAAGGGAACAAGAAGCAATCCAACAAGAAGCAATGCGACAAGCAACAGAAAAAGAACATCTGTGATGACAACAGCAAAAACTTCACCAGCAAATCGCCAAGAAATCCGCAAAGAACAGTGAAAGTGGAAAAAATTAACACATGACAGAACCAGAACACCAAAGGCACCAAGGAACAGAACAAACAAAACATGTCAGAAAGAACAAAACATAGGACAGAGAAACACGAAAGAAAAATAAAACGAGCAATAAGAATTTTAAACAGTCCAAAACAAAAACATAACAATTTTGAAGAGAGAAAGTACAGAAAACAAGATGGAAACAGTAAAAGCGACAACACCAAAACCATAAAAAATATAAACAAATAGCCGAAAAACAAGACAACACGAAATACCAAATCTACGTGGAGTAAAAGCAAGAAGACATTAACAAACGCAGAATAAGAAACTTATAATCTTACATCACAACTACAGCAACACAGAAGAGAAACCCTCAAAACAAAACAGAAAAACAACAAAAAGAAACAAAAGATGAGCAAAAAGGTACACCAACAAAAGTGCATTAGCAATATCAACATATGACTGGAGCCAGAACACCAGCGCTACCATGGAACAAGAACAAACAAAAAAAACTTTTGAGAACAAAAACAGTAAAAAAAAAAAAAGAGCAACAAGAGCAGCAACAACAAGCACAAACAAATACAAAAACAAAAATAACATAGTCAAGAACAACACCAAAGTCAACAAGTTGAAGAGAACAATATCAACACATGCTAGAACTAAAGCACAAAGAGCACGAAGAAAAATGACAAAGCAAAAAAAAAAGACAAACAAAAATAACCACCACTAACAAGAGCATTAAAAGATATGCAAAAACGAAAAAAGAACAACAGATCTACAAAAACAAGACAAACGAGCACAGGAAGTACTAGAACAAGAATAAAACAATACCAACAAATAGTGGAACCACAACATCATGAACACCAGCAGCATCATTAGTAAGTAAAATTACAATACAGAACAGTAAAGACAAGAAAACAAAACAAGAAAAACACACGAGCAAAAAGATCAAGAAACAACAAAAACAGAAAAATATCAAAAAAGGAATAAAATCAAGAACAAAGACAAAACCCAGGACAAAACACAACCACGTCAGCAAAAACAGCTACAACAAATCTACAAAAATGAATGCAAACTGAAGAAAAAAGACTAAAGTCAACTTGAAGTCAAAAAAGCATACGAGAACAGCAAGTTCATAGTTCATAATTATTGCTTATAGCTCAGCCGACAACTACAGCCATATCAAGTCTAACACCACGTCAAAAACAAACCCGTTAAGATGAGAACAGCGACAACAAAGTCAACAAGAAACCGAAGAGAAAGAGGTCCAGATAAGAGCAAGAACAAAAAGGAGCAAAAACGACAACAACAAGAACAGAAGATTAATATTAACAAATACCGGAACAACATCACCAAGAGCACCAACAAGAACACAAATAAAATACAAATGAGCCGAACGAAAACAAGACAAAAGAAACACGACAGGAGAATAAATCGAGGACACAACAAATGCTGCAACTACAACAACAAACAGGTACTGAAAACACAACAGGCACAGGAATAAAGAAATTGAAGATTAAAAACAAAACAAAATAGAATAGCAAACAAAATTAAGAACAAAGCAAATTACAACCAGAAGTAAACTTCCAATGAAAAATACATCAGTCAAGAGGAAGAAGAAGAGGAACACGACAAAAAGTAAAATAAAAGAACGAGCCTTTGAAGCCCACAACCGTACCTCATGTACACATTCCTTGCATTACTACTTTGCATGAGCCCAGAACATGTTCCGCAGTTTGTTTGCCCTGGCAGAGCAGCAGGCAAGGTCATCTGATTTCCCCAAGTTCACCAGATTCGAGGCAAGAGTTAGAACTGAGATGAAACTGATTCTGAGAGTGACCACCATCCAGCTTAGACATCTTTGGAGTGTACTTCACATCGAGGTTCCTCTTCTCTATTTTATCTTTTTGGATTGCTTCCCAAATCGTTGTGGCATGCTCTTCACAGCCAGACACTTCCGGATAACCTTTTCTCTGGACTTACGAAGTCAGGTATTTATTGTCCGTAAGGTGTTTAGTCAGCTTTGCAGCTTTGACAGAGGATGATTTTCCATTGGGTTCAGAAGTGATATTTGTCTGAAATAGTTACAACTCTAATTCTGGGGAGGGTACTTGGGGGCTGTGGAACCAAAGGGAGGGAAACTGGGAGCGGGAGAACCAAGGGGAGGGAACTTGGGGGTGGGAGAACCAAGGGAAGGGGAACATGGGGCGGGGGGATAACCAAAGGGACGGAACTTAGGCAGGGTACTTGGGGGAGGGAGGGATGACAACCAAGGGACGTTGCGGAGGGGTCATAACCATTGGAGGGAATTTGGGGAAGGTTCCTTGGGGGTATAACCAAGGGGAGAGAACTTGGGGAGGGTACCTAGGGGTAGGGAGGTAGGGACAACAAACGGGAGGGAACTTGGGGAGGGTACCTTGTGGGAAGGGGATTGACAACCAAGGGGAGGGAACTCGGGGAGGGTACCATGGGGGAAAGGGGGGACAAACCAAGAGGAGGGAACTCGGGGAGGGTACCATGGGGGAAAGGGGGGACAACCAAGGGGAGGGAATTCGGGGAGGGTATCTTTGGGGAAGGGGGAACAAACCAAGGGAGGGAACTTGGGGAGAGTACCATGGGGGAAAGGGGGAACAACCAAGGGGAGGGAACTTGGGAAGGGTACCTTGGGGGAAGGGTAGCGACCACTAAAGGGAGGGAACTTGGGGAGGGTACTTCGGGGAATGGGGGGAGACGACCAAGGGGAGGGAGCTAAGGGAAGGGTACTTTAGGGGAAGGGGGCAACCAAGGGGAGAGAACTTGTGGAGGGTACCTTGGAGGAAGGGTTGCGATAACTAAACGGATAGAACTTGGGGAAGGTACCTTGGGGGAACTTGGGGAGGGGACAACCAAGGGAGGGAAAAAGGGGAAGGTACCTTGAGGGCAGTGGGGACAACCAAGGGAAGGGGACTTGGGGAGGGTACCTTGGGGGGAAGGGGGAGACAACCAAGGGGGCGGAACTTGGGGAAAATGCATTGGGGGAAGAGGAGGGCAACAAAGGGGAGGGAACTTGGGGAGGTACCTTGGGGGATAGGGGTATAACCAAGGGAAGGGAACTAGGGGACGGTACTTTGGGGGAATTGAGGGCAACCTAGAGAGGGAACTTTGGGATGGTAACTTGGGAGGGGGCAGAACAACCAAGGGGAGGGAACTAGGGGAGGGACCTGGGGAAAGGGGGCAAACCAATGGAAGGGAACTTGGGGAGGGTACCTTGGGGGAAGATGGGCAACCAAGGGGATGGACTTTAGGGAGGGTGCCTTGGAGGAAAGGGGGGACAACCAAGGGGAGAATGCCTTGGGGGAGGGGGAGACAACTAATGGGAGAGAACTTGGGGAGGGTACATTGCGGGAAGGGTTACGACAACTTAAGGGAGGGAACTTGGGGAGGGTACCTAGGGGAAGGATGGGCACAACCAAGGGGAGGGAAAAGGGGAAGATACCTGGGGAAGGGGGGACAACCGAGGGAGGGGACTTGGGGAGGGTACCTTGGGGGAGGGAGGGACAACCAAGGGATCGAAGTAGGGGAGGGGTACTTTGGGGGAATGGAGTGATGCCTAGGGAGGGAACTTGGGAAGGATACCTTGGGGGAAGGGAGGCAACCAAAGAGAGGGAACTTTAGGAGGGTAACTTGGAGGAAGGAGGCGAAACAACCAAGGGGAGGGAACTGGGGAAGGCACCTGGGGCAAAGGGGCAAACCGAGGGGAGGGGGAACTTGGGGAGGGTACCTACAGACGGGTGGAACAACCAAGGGGAGGGAACATGGGTAGGGTACCTTAGAGGAAAGGGGGACAACCAAGGGGAGGGAACTTGGGGAGGGTGCCTTGCGGGAAAGTGGGGACATCAAGGGAAAGGTACCTTGGGGGAAGGGTTCCGACAACTAAAGGGAGGTAACTTGGGGGGATGGGGGCAAACCAATGTGAGAGAACTAGGGGAGGGTACCTAGTGGAAGGGTGGGGACAACCAAGGGGAAGAAAGAATGGGAAGGTACCTTTGGAGAAGGGCAGACAACCAAGTGGATAGAAATTGGGGAGGGTACCTTGGGGGAATAGGGGGGGAGACAACCAAGGGAACGGAACTTGGGGAAGGTGGCTTGGGGGAAGAGGAGGGCAAACTAGGGAGGGAACTTGGTAAGGGTAACTTGGGGAAGGTGGTGGAACAACCAAGGAGAAAGAACTTGGGGAGGGCACCTGGGGCAAGGGGGCAAACCAAGAGGAGGGAACTTGTGGGAGGGTAACTTGGGGGAAGGGGACCAAGGGGAGGGAACTTGGGGAGGGCACCTGAGGCAAGGGGAGCAAACCAAGGGGAGAAACTAGGGTAGGGGTACTTTGGGGGAAGGGGGCGGAACAACCAAGGGCAGGGAACTTGGGGAGGGTACCTTGGGGGAAGGGGAGAACAACAAAGGGGAGGGAACTTGGGAAGGGTAACTTGGAGAAGGGGGCGGAACCAAGGGAGGGAACTTGGGGGAGGGCACCTGTGGCAAGGGCGGCAAACCAAAGGGAGGAACTTGGGGAGGTACCTTGGGGGAAGGGGAGAACAACAAGGGGGAAGAGTACCTTGGGGGATGGGGGAGGGTACCTTGGGGGAAGGGATGACAAGCAAGGGGAGGGAAATAGGGGAGGGTACCTTGGCGGAAGGGAGGGTCACCTAGTAGAGGGAACGTGGGATTGTACCTTGGGGGAAGGGGGTGACAACCAAGAGGAGGGAACTTTGGGAGGGTACCTTGCGGGATGGGGGGACAACCAGGGTGAGGGACCTTGGGGGAATAGGGTCACCTAGGGGACGGAACTTGGGGAGGGTACCTTGGGGAAGGGGGACAAACCAAGGGAAGGGAACTTGGAGAAGGTACCTTGTTGGATGGGAAGGCAACCAAGGGGAGGCGATTTGGGAAGGGTACATTTGGGGGAAGGTGGGTCTACCAAGATGAGGGATCTTGGGGAGGGTTGCTTGGGGGAAATGGGGATAAGCAAGTGGAGAGAACTTGTGGAGGGTACCTTGGGGGACAACACAGGGTAGGGAATTCGGGGAGGGTACCTTGGGGGACAACTAAGGGGAGGGAGCTTGGGGAGGGTATCATCAGGAAGGGGATAACCTCACCTGTCACCTGTCACCTGTTGGCGTCACCGGGAACAGTGTTGGCCGCTGCACATGATGTCCTCACAAGTTGCCTCCAGCACTCTCGATCTTGGCTAAGTCTGACCACCTCCTGGAGTTTCCTGCCACTGATGTCTGTGATGTTTCTAGCAAGTGATGCAGGTGGCCGTCCTCTGTTTCTCTTTCCTTCCACTTTACCTTGGAGGACAGTGGACATCAACTCTGTTCTCTCATTACGGATTGCGTGTCCAACATATTTCAGTCTCCTCCGTTGTATGAGTACTAGGAGCTTGCGTGTAGTACCCAACTCATTCAGTATGCTTTCATTTGAGCGCCTATCCGTCCATTTGACCCTCAGCAGTCTTCGGTAAAACCACAGCTCTGCTGCTTCCACTCGTCTTTCATCCTCTTTCTTCATTGTCCATGCCTCGCAGCCGTATAACATCACTGGCCAGACAAGACATTTTAAGAGTTTTATCTTAAGGTCTGCTGTTATGCTGTGGTCTTTCCAAATATTGTTCAATTGAACCATACTGTTCTTGGCCATTCCAATTCTCATCTTTATGTCTTTTGAGCATGTTCCATCGTGTGTCTTGACTGAACCTAAATATTTAAAGTCCTTGACATTTTCTAGAGGGACTTGGTTTAGCATGATCTGGTCCTGTCTAGTGTTATATTTGCCTGCAACATGCATAACCTTTGTCTTCTTTGAATTTAAGTCCAGCCCAGCTGCCTTTCCAACCCGGTCTACCCTGCTTAGGATCCTCCTAGAGCCTGTAATGTTGTCTGCCAGTAATCCTGTGTCATCTGCGTAGCGTAAATTTGACAGGTTTCTACCACCAATATTTACTCCCATGTCTTCTATGTCTGCTTCTATCATGATATGTTCAGTGTATATGCTGAAGAGATGTGGAGACAGGATGCAACCTTGCCTTACCCCTTTAGTGATGTTAAAAAATTTGCAGTTTTGATTATTCCATCTGATTGTTGCTTTTTGATCATTATATAATAAAGCTATGAGGGAAACCAGAACAGGAAGGGGATAACCAAGGGGAGGTAATTTGGGGAGGGAACTTGGGTTAGAGGGAGGATAGCCAAGGGAGGGAACTTAGGGATGGACAATTGAGAGAGGGGTGGATAACCAAGGGGAGGGAACTTGGGAAGGGCACCATGGGGAGGAGGGATAACCAAGAGGAGGGAACTTGGAGGTGGTAACTTGGGGAGGGGGATAACCAAAGTGAGGGAACTTGGGGAGGGTACCTTGTGGAGGGGGAATAACCATGGGTATTGAACAGGAGAAGGGTTCCATGGGGGATAACCAAGCGGAGATAACTTGGGAAGGGAACTAGGGGAGTGTACCTTGGGGAGACGGGATACCCAAAGTGAGAGAATTTTATGAGTGCACCTTAGTTGTGGTGGGTAACCAAGGGGTGGGAACGTGGGGAGTGTACCTTTGAGGGGATAACCAAGGGAATGGAACTTGGAGAGGTACCTTGGGGATTGAGGGATAACCAAGGGGATGGAACTTGGTGAGGGTACCTTGGGGAGGAGGGATAACCAGGTGAAGGAACCTTGGGGAGTGTACCTTGGAGAGTGGAGATACCAAGTGGGGAACTTCGGGAGGGCGCCTTGGAGGGATAACAGAGTGGGGAAATTAGGGAGGGTACCTTGGGGATAACCAAGGGGGAACTTGGGGATGGGACCTGGGGGGATAAATAAGTGGAGGGAACCTGGAAAGGGTATCTTAGGGAGGGGGTAACAAAGGGGAGGAGGATTGGGAGGGTACCTTGGGGGAGGGTGGAAAATCAAGGGGAGGGAACTTTGGGAGTGTACCTTGGGGAAGGGTGATAACCAA
>JAPXFY010000017.1:17303556-17308556 GCA_030674185.1 Monoplex corrugatus | reverse complement strand
GCAGCTGAATTTTGAACTTTCTGCATAGGATAGAGAACAGTGTTCGGGCAGCCCATGAGGAGAGAGTTACAGTAGTCAAGTCTCGACAGAATACAGGAAGTGACAAGAATCTTGGTGGCATCTACACTGAGAAAGTTTCTGATAGATCCAATCCTTTTCAATTCAAAATAAGAAAGCTGGCAGACTTTGGAAACGTGATCTTTCATGGAGAGAGAAGAGTCAAGAATGAAACCTAAGTTCCTAGCTTTTGGACAGAAAGAGATGTCAGAAGAGCCAACAGTGATAGAAGTTGGAAGTGGAGGATTATAGTCTGAAGAACCAGAAAACAGAAGAGCTTCAGTCTTACTGTCATTAAGTTTTAACATGTTGTCAGTCATCCATGTCTTTACATCATCCGTGCATGTCTGTAGTGTCTGTATGGTACTGTCAATGTCTTCTTCTTCTTCTTCTTCTTCAAAGACTCGAAGACTGATATTGGGCACAGACGCAGGCAAGCTTGCTCTCTACACAGGTTCCTTTGTTACTGTCTGTGCTGGCGAAAATATATCTGATGTATTAATGTCAAATTTTTCTACGCTACTTTAGGCACAGAATCTGGAACAGTTCTCATAGTGTTATGACAATGATTATGAGTATCAGTATGATGATGATGATGATGATGATGATGATGATGATGATGATGGTGGTGGTGGTGGTGGTGGTGGTGGTGGTGGTGGTGGTGGTGATAATAACGACAACGACGATTATGACGACAACAATGATGATGATGATGGCGATTGGGATGATAATCATGATGATATGGAATTTAGTTCTGGACTGAGGCTGCGTGACAGAGCGGTACTCTACGATTACTTTCATATTGTATCTTAGTATCAACTGGATGCGAGAGATACAGACACCTGCGGTGTTGGTCATGATGTTTAAGCAAACCATCAATGTATATGGACGACTATCGTGGTCGATAAAGTCCAACCTACCACGTTATTTGTGTACCCTCATGTGGGATCTCAGGCCAAAGTCTGATGCACACAGGCGGCTGCATACTGGACACTCAGTGGAACGCTCTGCAGAGTTGGTTCTGGCCTTTATTGCTGCACGCTTCTCCACTTGGCTGCTTTGTCTTTCATTTTCATAAGCTTCTCTGTTCCCTTGCGAATAGCTTCCCTCCATCCAGATCTGTTTGTGGCCATGATTCACATTGTGTGTGAGCCCACTGCACGCTCAACTCTGGGTAAGAGAAGCCGATTAGGGACATAAGATCACATACATACAGAATAAATGGGATTGGAACCCATAACCTTCAGGTCCTTAGTCTTTTGCAATGACTAATGTGTTACGATGACTACAGTAGTGCCAGACGTGTTAAGATTGGTCCATTCCCTGATGTTTTCCATTTAGCTATCCAGTTGTCATGGCAAGGAGTGTGCCCACATCAATCCTGCACGTCTGTATTGCAATGGAGCTGCTGCATGTTTACCGAAGTATTTTTTTTACCCTTGCTCAAAAGGTTCTTATCTTTGAAATATAGACATGACAATATCAAAACATGCAACAATGAATCAATGTTCAATGTACAATTACATATATGGAACGAATAATGTATATCATAGGTGAGTAGATCTTAAGTTAAAAAAAAATAGAACGGGTGATGTTTTTTTTTACATATGTACATGTAATGATACAGATCCTCACTTTTTGTCATGGCACATACACATTATTCTTCACATTTTACCATGTCTTGCTTTAGTACACAGGAGCAACTGACTGGAGTTACTATTGTTTTTTACACTGAAATATCTTAATTCACAGCAGCACAATAAGAGTGAGCATCACATTCGAAATTTCCTCGCATTACCTTTCGAGTGAGTATTCAACATGGCCATTCTTTATGTACAACATCTATTAAATATTTACTAGTCTTGAGTACATAATCGTATTCACCAGTTTTGTCGTCGGTTGTTTTCTTGTAACTCGGAAGTTCCTTTGTACACCTGACTGATATTTCCGTGTCCAGATTCTTTCCAATGTTTATCACTATGTCCCGGAGTCCATTGTACGATTGTGGATAGGTCTGTGACTGAGAGAGTTTGTGAGATAATGCGTTCGTTTGTAAGCGCCTAAGCTCATAGGTTTAGACGCTATATAAATACATGTCATAAATATTATCAGTAGTAGTAGTAGTAGTGGTAGTAGTAAAGAGGAGGAGGAAGAGAAAGAGGAGGATCATCATCATCATCATCATCATTATCATCGTCATTATCATCATCATTATCATCATCATTATCATCATCACCACCATCATCATCATTTCTGAGTCAGAACTCAAGACCCAGTATCAAACACATGAAGGATGACGAGGCCATGATTTCAGTTGTATGATCTGTAGATAGCGGTGAAACTAAAGGTGCTGCAAATGTAGATCTCATTTAGTCTGGTCATTTACTGCATTTCCTTTCACATTCTTGGTGCAAATTTCTGTTTCGTGATTTTTCGATCTTATATCTCTCACAAGACTGAAGTCATGGTGATCAGTAAAAAGCATGAAATCCCCTCATGCAAAATAACAGCAAATAGCACAACCTTGACACAGGTTAATAAGTTCAAATACATGGGAACGGTCATTTCATCAGACGGCAGATGCACATCGAAAATAGGTGGCAGAATCGGCCAAGCCAAAACAGCATTCAAGAAGATGACAAGCATTCTTACCAACAAATGCCTATCAATTAACATCAGAAAGAGAGTCCTTAATGTTATATAGAACCAATACTGTTATACGGACGCGAGGTGTGGACAGTCAGCAAGCAAAGCCAGAGCAAGATTGAGGCAGCAGAGATGTGGTTTCTCAGAAGAATGTTGAGAGTTCCATGGACAGCAAAGAAAACAAACGAGACAGTCTTGATGGAGGCAGACACAAGTAGATCACTCATAAGGAAGATAAAGAAAAGACAAGCAACATTTATAGGCCATTTTATGAGGAAGGGGGATTGGAGCACGTGGTCACAACGGGAAAGCTGAGGGAAAGAGAGCACCAGGTAGACCCAGGGAGAGAATGCTGGACGGACTTGCAGAGTGGCTGGGAATGAGGAGGGTGGGGGAGATGCTGGGGGCATCGAGAGATAGAGATGGTTGGAAGTCCATGGTCGCCAACGCCATGCGGCAGGGCACCTGATGATGATGATGATGATGATGATGATATATCTCACTGCGTTCGAAAAAAGTAACTGCTATGTAACAATATGTGTTCAGTGTTGTATTTTTATAACCTAATATTTTCCCTCGGAAATGGACGACAGATTTGAGGGTCTATGACTAAGAAGACATTATTTTCATCATGTTGATAGGCAGCGGAGGCTGTGTAGTTTTGACTGGGGGAGGGTTAATTTTATTAACATATTGACATGTATCATTTGTTTATGTATGTACGTATCTATTTATTCATTTATTTATTTATTCATTTATTTATTTATTTATTATTTATTTATTTTTCATTATTCATTTGTTTATTTATTCATATATTTACCTATTGATTTATCCATTTATTTATTTGTTTACTTATTCATTTATTCAGTTGTCTCTTTTGTTTATTTTTATTCATTTATTTTTCATTATTTATTTATTATTTATTTATTTATTTATTTATTCATTTATTCCTGTTATCTTATTCTATTTTGTTTTAAGATGAGATACACAAATACACATATCAATCAATGTAACGGAGACTGTTTCAATTATAGACTGATACAAATACTGGTTAAAGATACAAAACCCATAGGCTAGGTAGAATCTCATAACATGGCCAGCTCATGGATTTATGTGCAGGCTTAAGGCTTATGCATGATCTTTTGGATCTCTCGTCACGTGGCACCGGTGGCGTCAGTGCATATGAAATTCCTTCTGACCCCGGAGACCTCATCTTGACAAAGCGAAACTGAAATGAAAACTAAGTTTCATTTGCTTCATAATTACTCAAACAGCAGGAACACATTAATACCCAAAGGTGACCTAAAAGGAAATAACATATGGTCGGGCTATTTCTTTCTACACATGAAGTTTTAATAACGACAGGTTCCGGCCGCTTCCTATCAGTTTCTTCGAGTGGAATGCTGATAATGCGGGGTCGTAGGCCCAAGCCTCAGGCGGGCTATAGTTTTTCAGCAATTCTACTTCAGTTAGTTAACACACGCATATAATGTAAGGTTACGGATCACGGGTAGGCTACTTCCAGTTTGATTGATTGATTGGTCAGTTTTTACTCGACCCACCTCGGTTTGCTGACGGGGATAACATCCAGAAGTGCAGAGGGGCTACAATCCTATATTCCACCAACAACAATGATGTTAGATGGACAGCGAGAAGACAGTTTTGATATTGGCACCGATCGAACCCAACCATCAGCATGTAAATCGAGCTCAAACATGACTATGGGCCCATTTCCCACGCGCTTGGTTCTTTTATAACGTGGATCAGATCTGATGTTCGATTAGTCGGGAACTTTTTGTTCGCCCGTTATTATTCAAGTCTGGTGTGTCGCTTAATTTCGGGCGATCTTCCCAACCCCACCACCCACCAACTCCCTCCTTAGACTTCAGTGCTGCTGGTTACGCGCACCGGATCTGCAATGAGCGTGAACAGTGAAGGGCAAAAGATGAAATAGCATTACCAACAAATTTTACAATAATCGAGAGAGTCTTGAATGTAACAGAACGATAGTGTATTTGTGAGCGTGAAGTACAGTCAAGTTAGACAAATTTTGAGCATGAAATGTGTTTCTATGAATGTTGAGAGTTCCATGGACAGCAAAGAAAGCAAATGAGACAGTTTTGGAGGAGGCAGACACGAGAAGATCATCAATACAGAAAAAGACAAGCAACATCTATAGGACATTTCATGAGGAAAGGGGAATTAAAGCACCCGGTCACAACAGGAAAGCTGGAGAGAAAGAGAACACCAGATAAACCCAGGGAGAAAACATTGACAGACTTGTAGGGTGGCTGAGG
>JAPXFY010000017.1:17291056-17298556 GCA_030674185.1 Monoplex corrugatus | reverse complement strand
CCATGCGCACAGTGACTCGACGCAATCTCAAATCTATCGACCTCTCCACATTTTCATCTGATGCCTCCCGTCTCCTTTCTGAAAAGTCACATAACCTTGCCGATGAATTCTATACTACTCTCCACCATCTTCTGGACACTCATGCTCCAGCCACAACCCGTCTTTTACCTGACCGCCCCCCTACCCCCTGGCTCACTCATCAGATTGCCTGTGCAAAACGTGCCCGCCGCAGAGCAGAGCGCCGTTGGCGCAAATCCAAACTCACTGTACACAGGCAACTTTTCCAAGCCTCTAAAACAAAAGTATCCACCCTCATTGCATCAGCAAAAACAAGCTATTTCCAAACAAAAATCCTGAATGCCTCTTCTTCAAAAGAACTCTTTACAACCATGAATCATCTCCTTGGCACACGAAAAGATTTACCTCTCCCAACAAAACATACAAATGAAGAACTCCCATCTGTATTCTCCAAGTATTTCACCACCAAAATACAAACTCTTCGTGACAGGCTTGACAGGACACCCTGTCAACCATGCCCACCTGACCCTTCCTTCTCTGGCACACCTCTTACTACTTTTACCCCAGTCTCACAAGAAGAAATTTTCAACACAATCAGATCCATGTCGTTCAAAACCTGCGAACTGGATCCTCTTCCAGGTTCTCTCTACTCCGACTGTCTCCCTACTCTCCTCCCATTCATCACTGACATCATCAACACTTCTCTTCAAACTGGAACTGTCCCAGATTCTTTCAAGTCTGCTATTGTTCACCCTCTCCTCAAGAAACACAATTTAGACCCAAATGAACTGAAAAATTACCGGCCTATCTCTAATCTCTCTTTCTTGTCAAAACTCCTTGAAAAAGTCGTCATCAACCAGCTGAACTCTCACCTGTCTGCCAACAATCTCCTCAATCCTTTCCAGTCAGCCTACCGCCAGTGCCATAGCACTGAAACTGCCCTACTACACATTCTCAACAATCTCCTCCTTGCAACTGATACTGGCAAAGTCTCTCTCCTCACACTCCTTGATCTGTCTGCAGCCTTCGATACCATTGACCATGGTATTCTCCTTTCTAGACTTCATCATACTTTTGGCATCTCTGACATTGCTCTCTCCTTTTTCATTTCGTATTTATCAAACAGAAAACAAACTGTTCTCATCAATGGCACTTACTCTCAACCTGCATACCTGACCTGCGGTGTTCCACAAGGATCTGTCCTTGGCCCTGTTCTTTTCACTCTTTACACCTCCCCCCTGTCCACCATCATCAACTCCCACTCTATAAAGCACCACTTCTATGCTGATGACACCCAACTTCAAGACAGTGACTCAACTGATAATATACAGCGCCTCTTGACTCGCACCACTGAGTGTTACTCGGACATCAAAAATTGGATGACATACAACAAACTTCAGCTAAATGATGACAAGACAGAAGCTATCCTCATTGGCACCCGTCAGAAACTTTCTCAGCTGCCTCCTCTTTCTCTCCCATTATGTAACACATCAGTCCCAATTTCTGATTCAGCTAAAAACCTTGGTGTCTGCATTGACTCTACCCTCTCCATGAACAACTTTGTTTCTCAAACTGCCAGATCTTGCTACTATCATCTCCATCATATAAGGCTGATCAGGAAGTATCTCTCTGTCGAAACAACTGCAAAACTCGTTCTCTCCTTCATAATGTCTCGCATTGACTATTGCAATTCACTCCTGTCTGGTCTTCCTGCCTCCACCATTCACATCCTACAGCGCATTCAAAACAATGCTGTACGCCTTGTACTCAAAAAGAAAAAAGCTGACCACATATTTCCTCTCCTGGCACAACTTCACTGGCTCCCTGTATCAAAGCGCATACAGTACAAATTAGACACCATGTGCTACAAAAGCCTCAATAACGCAGCCCCCGATTACCTGTCAAGCCTACTTGAGATCTATGTTCCCTCACGTACCCTCCGCTCTGCCTCCGATCCTCTGACTTTTCGCTTTCCACGCACTAAGCTCAATACCTATGGTCCACGAGCCTTCTCTGTTTCTGGTCCATTCTCCTGGAACAAACTTCCTCTCTCAGTCCGTCAGCAACCTACTTTTGTCTCCTTCAAGTCCGCTCTCAAAACTCACCTTTTCTCCTCCGCATAAAATCCTAACCTCACTCAACCCCCCCCCCCCCCCCCCCTCTCTGCAGCCTGTCTCCACTCGGAGGGGAATCACATGGTTATAATATATAATTGTATATGCTATGCTCTCTATAATTTTCCATTGCTTTTATTCTTGCTTTTATTGCTTTTATTCTTTCTCCCCATTTATAGCCATGCGTGTGTGTGTGTGTGTGTGTGTGTGTGTGTGTGTGTGTGTGTGTGTGTGTGTGTGTGCGTGCGTGTGCGTGCGTGCGTGCGTGCGTGCGTGTGTGTCTGCTTCAGCGCTTAGATTTGATTTTATCAAGATTTTGCGCTATATAAATATTGTAATTATTATAATTATTATTATCTGTGTCTGTCTGTCTCTCTTTCTCTCTCTTTCTCTCTCTCTCTCTGTCTTTCTCTGTCTGTCTGTATGTCTGTCTGTCTGTCTGCCAGTCTCTCTCTCTCTCTCTTTCTTTCTTTCTTTCTTTATGTATCTTTCTCTCTCTACCATGCTGTCTGTCTGTCTGTCTCTCTCTCTCTCTCTCTCTCTCTCTCTCTCTCTCACACACACACGCGCGCGCGCGCGCGCGCACTATTCCCCCTCCCTCTCTCTTTCTCCGTCTCTTGTCTCTCTGTCTGTCTTTTTTAATGTGTCTGTCTATCTGTCTGTCTGTCTGCTTGTCTTTCTGTCTGTCTGACTTGCTCTCTCTCTCTCTCTCTCTCTCTCTCTCCTCTCTCTCTCTCTCTCTCTCTCTCTCTCTCTCTCTGTAAACCAGTGTAAACTTTCTCTTGATAGCTGTTGGCAATGTTGTGACCTCCTTTTTCGATCTGAATTAGGAGAAATGTGAGATTATTTCAAATGGAAGAGACACATTGTGTGTGTATGTGCGCGCGCGCGCGCGTGTGTGTGTGTGTGTGACAGACAGACAGACATATAGACAGACAGACAGACAGACAAGTCCTGTCTTGTACTATACCAGATTTGTGTTTGATTATATTCTTGTTTCTCATTCGTATTCACGTGAACGCCAGCGGTTCCTTTGATTTAAGATTTCACAGTAATAGTACGAAAGGGGAGAAATTCTCCTGACATGGGACATCGACCTCTGCAGCATCTGGAATGGAGTGGTACCAGAGCCATTCGATTGGATACTGAAAATGTGATCTCCATAGAGAAGGAAAGGGCAAGGAGGGCGGAGCAAATTAGGTGGAGAATCTCATGGTCAGTCCCTGAAGAGAACGGCAGGAGGGAAGAGAGGTTGTTAGTGTGTTTGAGAGAGAATGTGAGAGGGTGCAAATTAGAACAGGGTGGCTGCTGATGAGCTAGAATTGAAATTAGCTCTCTCTCCCTCTGTCTGTCTGTCTGTCTCTCTCTCTCTCTCTCTCTCTCTCCCTCTCTCTCTCTGTCTCTCTCTCTCTCTCCCTCTCACTCTCTGTCTCTCTTTCGCTCTCTCTCTCTCTCTCTCTCTCTCTCTCTCTCTCTCTCTCTCTCTCTCTAAGGAGCTGTGGTCTATATGAATAATATGAGTAAACTATCTGAAATCTGAAGTCTCTCTCTCCCTCTGTCTCTGAGTCTCTGTCTCTGTCTCTGTCTCTGTCTCTGTCTCTCTCTGTCTCTCTGTCTCTGTCTCTGTCTCTCTCTGTCTCTCTCTCTCTCTCTCTCTCTCTCTCCTTCTCTCTCTCTCTGTCTCTGTCCTTTTCTCTGTCTCTCTCTGTCTCTGTCTCTCTTTCTATCTCTCTCTCTGTCTCTGTTTCTCTCTCTGTCTGTCTCTCTCTCTCTCTCTCTCTCTCTTCTTATATATTCATATATATATTTTATATTATTATTTATATATCATACCTATATCTCTATTTCTTTATCAATAATATATTATATTTATTGTTTTAAACCATATCTCTATGTTGGCTTTAGCCAAGATTATATTGTTTGTTGTTTTAAAGCCCAGCCGACTGCGTAGAGCCATATCAGGACTTTAACTGCTTCAAAATATTAAAAAACTTCAAAGGGTAAAAAGAGAAAGAAAATTAAGTACACGTATCAATGCATTTGCGCACATAAGCTAAGGACATGCCCCTGGCGTTGACCACTCCGTCCAATTTATCACACAAGGGATTTATAAAACATATCTGAATACAAATTTAGGCATACCTAAGGACACCAAAACATACATGAAAAGAGGCATAAATTACCTAAAATTGCTTCCACATAATTCACCTCCCTAGAGTCAAAAATGCACTTAACAAATGTACCCAAATATCAGTCCTAAGAAAACGTTCGTAAGACTTTATCGAACACATACAGGTGAAAGGTCCAGCAAGGCAGAAAATTATAGGAAGAAATGACACAAAGCAAAGGAATAAGGAAGAAACAAAGACAGTGACAGAAAAGAAGAAATATCTAGCACAGAATTTCCAGAAGGTTGGTTTACTCTTTATGCTGAAAGAGCTCCGGCATCCCCACGGGGGAAGCCCAAGAGATGGGATATTTACTAGTAAACGGGGTGATTTTTGTATACCATATTTTTCTTTCATTTTGTCTTTCTTTCTTCCCGTATATGTGTGCGTGTGTTTGCTGGATTTTTGTTGTTTTGTTTTGTTTGTTTTGTTTTGTTTTGTTTTGTTTTGTTTTGTTTTGTTTCTTGGTTTGGTTGTTTGGTGGTTCGTTTCAAAGTCATATTCTTTCGAAACCGTAATGATATCTTTTTGTATGATTTGACAGAACTTGTTTTCTTTTCTGTACTCTTTTGCTTGTTTGTTCTGCAACGAACTTGCATTGAGCCGATTTCATACAAGAAGCGAAAAGACGGGTTTTCTGCTATTTTGTATACTACGTGTCAACTTAACAGAAATTGTGTTTCCTACGATTGTCTGTGTAAACTGCATTTCTGATCTGTTCTCTTATTCTCTTTTTCTCTGTCTGTCTGTTCTTGTCTGTCTCTGCCTGTCTGTCTCTGTCTCTCTCCGATTCTCTCTCTATCGATACATCTCTCTGCTCTTCCTCTCCCCCTCCCTCTCGTTCTACAAACCCCACTCTCTGTCTCTGTCTCTTCTCTCTCTGTCTCTCTGTCTCTCTCTCTCAAAACACTAGAATGTGAAAAAGAGTATAAATGAATTTTCTGTTTGCATATTATATTTCCCACTGCACACTTATTTCTCACTTTTTTTATCTGATCATTATTTCTTCGTGGTGGATAGTTTTGTTGTCTTTGTTTACTGCTTTGTTTGTTTGTTTCTGTCTTTGCTTTTTGTTTATTGATTTCTGTTATGTGATCGTGGGTTCTGTTTTGATCGTGTTATTTCAGCTGCATGGTTGTGTTTCTATGCTGACCTATTAAAATGAGCCTGCGGCCTTCTTCGTTTTGTTTTTGGTTTTGGTTTTGTTTTGACTTGTTGTTTTTTTTTGTTTGGTTATGATTTTGGTTATGATTTTGGTTTTGGTTTGTTTGTTTTTGTTTTGTTTTTATTTGTTTGTTGTCTTTTTATTGCGATCTACATGGTTCAGCCATATCTGGCAATGGACATGGTCCTCCATTTCCAGTTCTCCTCGGCTGTCCTAGAGCTTGGTGGTCACAAGAGTTCTAGTCGACCATGTCTCCTGTCGCTCCGCTTGATAGAGATGACATCGCTGCAATGCATGTCCTCTCAGAGTGTATAGAAATGCTAGGTTAGTTGTTAAGAGATGTTAGATGGTGGTTTGATGAAGATGGGTCTTTAAACAGGCGGTTTCATATGTGCTTTGGGCCAGTTGTGACCGGCTGTGGTGAGTCTCATCAGAATCACTGGCTGCTCTCTGGAGAGAAGATGGTAATTATCCCTTTCTGTCCCTGGCTTTAGGAATGATCCGATGTTCACGCTGTCTTCGCTGCTGCTGACGCTGTTGTTTGCAGGGGAATCACTGGAGGATTAACCTCACGGTTCTTTTGTCATGCTGGAAGGCTTTGATCACATGGAGGATATGGCATTCCCCATGGCTAGGAAGGGAGAGAGACAGAATTTGAAAGGAAATTACTTGACAGCATGAGCCATCTGTGTTACGTACCATGGAGGCTGCTTGCATGAATATCTCTTGTCTCTGTTCCGGTAATTTGTGCAGTGTTTCCTGTTAGATACACAGAGAAACAAGTCCTTGAAAATTGATGAGTATACGTGCTCCCCTGCTGATCACATTATTACTGGCTGGCCCATATATGTATGCATGTGTCCCTGCCCCCCCCCCCCCCCCCCCCCTTGTGGATAAGGCTCTTTCATCATGGCCGGCAGGATAGCCAGACGCGCTTTGTCTTGTTTGTAAGTCTGCTGACGTGACATGGGGAACAGTAATGAAGATTAGCTGTTGTGGTGTCTACGATACTGGCAGCTGCAAATATTTGATGGTAGCAAGTTCTCTACTGGCGGCAGGATTTGCTGATGTTGCAAACAGCAACCTTGGGTCTATGACCTAATTCGCAAAGTACTCAGATTAAATCTCTCTCTCTCTCTCTCTCTCTCTCTCTCTCTCTCTCTCTCTCTCTCCCTTCTCTCTCTCTCTCTCTCTCTCTCTCTCTCTCTCTCTCTCTCTCCCTCCCTCTGTGTGTGTGTTTCTGGCTCTGCCTGTTTAACTAAGCTCCCATCAGTCTGTCTGTCTGTCTGTCTGTCTGTCTCTCTCTCTCTCTCTCTCTCTCTTCTCTTTTCTTCTTTCAGTTTCTCCCTATGTCTCCCTCCGTCTCTGTCTTTTTCTGTGCCTGTATGATTGGTTTCTCTCTCTCTCTCTCTCTCTCTCTCTGTTTCTGTCGCTGTCTCTCTCTTTATCTGTCTGTCTGTCTCTCTCTCTGTCTCTCTCTCGCTGTCTCTCTCTCTCTCTGCCTGTCTTTCTAAACATATATATATATATATACATACATATATATATATATGTATATCTGTGTCTCTGTCTCTGTCTCTTTCCCTCTGTTTTTCTTCTGTCTGTCCGTACATATATATCTCTCTCTCTGTCTTACTTTCTGTGTCTGTGTCTGCATGTATCTTTGTCTCTTTCATTCTCTCTCTGTTTCTCTCTCTGCCTCTCTCTCTAAGCCCCCCCCCCCCCATCTCTCTATCTATCTGTCTGTCTGTCAGTCTGTTATCTTGTCACCATGATCTGGTTACCATGTCATTAACTCCCCCCCCCCCCCCATGTTCCTTTGTGAATGGGTTGAAAGACCTAATATATTAAATCAACTCTAATCAAATGAAAAACTTCAGATCAAATCTAAAATCTCTCTCTCTCTCTCTCTCTCTCTCTATATTATATATATATATAAATATATATATATATATATATATACATATATATATGTATGTATGTATGTATGTATATATATTCTGTTTCCTTTATTGTTTCCCTTTGTTTACATTTG
>JAPXFY010000017.1:17276056-17286056 GCA_030674185.1 Monoplex corrugatus | reverse complement strand
CAGGTTTTTCACCTCTGCCATGATGTGTAGCGGAAGGCTGTGGCCATTAGTTACCTGGGCTGCGACCGATCCGATATGAAGTTGTTGGTTGTCAGTCTTGTGGTGTGTCTTGAGCTGGAAAGCTTGGCGGAGCCCACCCCTCTTCAAGCTTGACCACAACCTCATCCTCCAACTAAACGGTTTGCAATGGTCACGAACACGAAGCCGTTGAATTCCTGAGAGCCGCTCCGTCTTGATACATATTCCTTCTTGCAATATCCATCTTTGGATGGAGCAACTCGAATGTACAAAATCCAATTAAGCTTCACTTATTTCCACTGTCACAATAAGCCACAAACAAGAAATACTCGAGAATGCTGGCAGGATCCAGCGCAACAATCCTTACCACAAGCTATACAATCATACCCCCCCCTGACGCCACACGCCAGGTGGTAGTCATTTCACCAAGCCAAGAGGGGACGTCCATGCGCTGCATGATCCATTCAGACCCAGTCATCAGTTACCTTGTTTACAAGCTGGGTGCAAGGCGAGGAGATGACAAACCCCGGGACATAGCCACGCGACAGACACCAACCAGGTCCAGTATAGCCACGGGACCAAGACAAATGAAAGAGTCCTTCATCGAACCTTCCTCTCCCTATTTTGCAGCTGGCCCAGCCGCCAGCTAAGCTCACCCCTCACTACAGTCGAAACGCTACTGGTGAGAAGCTTCAAAGGGTATTTGTTCAATAGCAGAAGCGGTCAGGCATGATGTTCCAGACTCAGCCTATTTTGTATCTTCAGCTAGATCTGACGTGTCCCTAAAAGGGAAGCAATTTTGGCGTCTTAACGACCCTTACCAGGACTTTCTCTTGCAATCGTCTGGTCCAGTTCCTTGATCCAGCTGCCAAACTGTAGATCAAAGTTTATAGCTGCACTTATCTCCATTGTCATAATGAGCCACAATTACGATTAAAAATATCTTAACGGAGCCAAACATTTAAAGAAAATATCATCAATATGATTTAGACATCTCTTACTTCCTTTTAGTCTCCAAACAAGCTTTCATATATAAATCCTCTGCTCTCATAAAGGGCTATAACTATCGACTCGACCTGTCTTATTCTGTGGCTTTATTCAAAATAAAGGACAAAGGGAAGAAACTCTTCTGGCATAATCAATCGATGTCCACTACGTCTGAAATTGAAAAGATACTGAATACACGGTCGCTACATTTAGGGAAAGGAAACCAAACTGAGATAAGAATCTTGTGGCCAGTTGCTGAAGATAGCAGATGTGCGATAGCAAATGCTGTTTGTCTTTGAAAGAGAGAAAGAGAGAGAAAGACCGACAGACCGACCGACTGACAGACAGACAGACAGACAGAGACAGACAAACAGACAGACCGAGACAAAGAGACAGCAGACAAACAGGCAGACAGACAGATAGACGCACAGAGAGAGAGAGAGAGAGAGAGAGAGAGACAGAGACACAGAGAGAGAGGAGACAGAAAGAGCCAGACAGACACACACAGACACACAGAGAAAGACAGACATAGAGAGACAGTTAAACAGGCACGCAAGCAGCAGACAGGCAGATACATCGAACAAGAACGAAAACAAGACCAAATATTATATACGAGGCTTTCAAATAAAGTAATGTATATGGTTTTATTGATCAAACCCTCATCCAAAAAGGGTCTAGACAACACGTACATTATACAAGATTCAACATGATATAGTGCAGCAGTGCAAACATCTAATATCAATCGAAAGAAATAAAGTTTTTACATACATAGTACAACAGTACAAACATTTGAAATCGATCCAAGGAAATAAAAGTAAAGTTTTTATGCTATGTAGTTCAATCATTTGAAAAAAAAAATCTTAATAATTAATATGTTAATTAGTATAAGAACAACTTAATTCGCAAGATATGTTACAAACCCTACTTCTTAGAGAGAGAGAGAGACAGACAGATAGACAGACAGACAGACAGAGACAGAGACAGAAACAGAGACAGAGACAGAGAGATTGAAATTGTGTACAAGTAAGAGTATGGATGTTGCAGACCAACCTGAACTGAAGTGAGCTCTCTCAGACAGCACTCAGCCCATGGGTCAAGTGATAAACATTTGAGCAGTTTGATATTGCATTCTCCTTTCCGTTTTTCTTTCTTTGTGGGTATTTCGTTTTCAAAAATCAATATTTTCAACACACTACACACACACACGTGCACACACACACACACACACACACACACATATATATATATATATATATATATATATATATATATATATATATATACATTTGTGAATATACTAGAAATAGAAAGCAAAGGTAAGGGGTCGGAACTAAACAGCAGGAAGACTGAAGTCATGGTGATCAGTAAAAAACATGAAATCCCCTCATGCAAAATAACAGCAAATGGCACAACCTTGACACAGGTTAATAAGTTCAAATACCTGGGAACGGTCATTTCATCAGACGGCAGATGCACATCGGGAATAGCTGGCAGAATCGGCCAAGCCAAAACAGCATTCAAGAAGATGACAAGCATTCTTACCAACAAATGCCTATGACAAGCATTCTTACCAACAAATACCTATCAATTAACATCAGAAAGAGAGTCCTTGAATGTTATATAGAACCAATACTGTTGTACGGATTCGAGACGTGGACAGTCGGCAAGCAAAGCCAGAGCAGGATCGAGGCAGCCGAGATGTGGTTTCTCAGAAGAATGTTGGGAGTTCCATGGACAGCAAAGAAAACAAACGAGACAGTCTTGATGGAGGCAGACACAAGTAGATCACTCATAAGGAAGATTAGGAAAAGACAGGCAACATTTATATGCCATTTTATGAGGAAGGGGGATTTGGAGCACCTGGTCACAACGGGAAAGCTGGAGGGAAAGAGAGCACCAAGTAGACCCAGGGAGAGAATGCTGGACGGACTTGCAGATTGGCTGGGGATGAGGAGGGTGGGGGAGATACTGGGGGCAACGACAGATAGAGATGGTTGGAAGTCCATGGTCGCCATCGCCATGCAGACAGGGCACCTGATGATGATGATGATATATATATATATATATATATATATATATAATATATATATATATATATATATATATATATATATGTAATGCTGGTGTGAGCCAACGATGAATTATCACTGCAATGTGTAATTTTCGCCAATAAATGGCATCATCAAGATCATGTCAACATTCTGAAAATAGAAACAAAACATCTTTTGTTAAGGAAGCAGTAAACATAAAATGGGGACAAGCATAAGCGGTCAAGAGACAGATTGATAGATAGATAGATAGATAGATAGATAGATAGATAGATACATACATACATAGAAGATAGCAGATAGACAGATAGTAGATAGATAGATAGATAGATCAGATAGATAGATAGATAGATAGATAGATAGATACATTGTAGATAGATAGATAGATACATTGTAGATAGATATATAGATAGATAGATAGATAAAGAGAGAGACATAGAGATACACGTGTATGTGCGTGTGTGTATGTATGTATGTATGTATGTACATGTATGTATGTATGTATATATGTACATGTATGTATGTATGTATGTATGTATGTATGTATGTATGTATGTATGTGTGTGTATGTGTGTAAGTATGTATGTATGTATGTATATGTATGTATATATGTATGTATGTATGTGTGTGTATGTGTGTATGTATGTATGTATGTATGTGTATGTATGTATATATGTATGTATGTATGTATGTATGTATGTATGTGTTTATGTGTTTATGTATGTATGTATGGATGGATGGATGGATGGAGGTATGTATGTATATCCTGAAAATAATTTGATGTTCTTGCCGTTTCTCTCTCTCTCTCTCTCTCTCTCTCTCTCTCTCTCTCTCTCTCTCTCTCTCTCTCTCTCTCTCTCTCTCTCTCTGTCTCTCTCTCTCTCTCTCTATCTATCTGTCTGTTCTCTCTCTCTCTATCTATCTTTCTCTCACTTTTTTTTCTTTGTTCCTCTCTCTCTTTGTCTCTCTCTCTTTCTCTCTCTATCTCCCCCTCTGTCTCTGTCTCTATTTCTGTTTCTGTCTCTCTCTCTCTCTATCTGTCTATCTATCTATCTATCTTTCTCTCTCTTTTTTTGTTCCTCTCTCTCTTTGTCTCTCTCTCTCTTTTTCTCTCTCTCTGTCTCCCCTCTGTCTCTGTCTCTCTTTTTCTGTCTCTGTCTCTCTCCCTCTGTCTCTCTGTCTCTCTGTCTCTCTCTCCCTCTCTCTCTCTCTCTCTCTCTCCTCTCTCCCCTCTCTCTCTCTCTAGTTTGCTAAATAGTGCAGGAGCATACACTGAAGTTGTTAGAGTGTGGTGAACCACAAAGAAAAAAAACTTCTACGTATTGGATCCCCAGGGAACTTAGCCCGCATGTTTTGGATGTCAGACATGCACACGAATTTGGCCAAAGGCGAACTGACAAATATTTCCCAATGTATATGGTAAAGTCGTTTAGATGTTCTCTCAACTTGATTCCCTTCAGTTACACAGGGGCAGATTAAAAAGAAATGTGTCTACTTGCGCATTATACTACTTACTCACTCACTCACTCATTCACTCACTCACTCACTCACTATTCACTCACTCACTCACTCACTCACTCACTCACTCACTCACTCACTCATGTACTTACTTATTTACTTACTTACTTACTCGTTTACTCGCTTACTTGCTTGCTTGCTTACTCACTCACTCACTCATTTATTTACTCACTCACTCACTCACTTATTCACTGACTGACTTCTGACTGACTTACATACTTACTTACTACTTACTACTACTTACTTACTTACTTACTTACTTACTTACTTACTTACTTACTTACTTAGTGTTCCTCATTTTCCCTTACCAGCCCCAAAGGTGTCTGTATCTCTGGGACCTGGGTTGACGCAGGATATGTTATGAAAAGTAAGCGCAGAGTACAGAATTGTCAGGCAGTCTCAATCCAAAATGGAGCTCTATAGTATCATCAACATCAGAACCAATCTCCATCGTCATAACATTGTGAAAATTTGTCTTGGGTTCTGTGGCTCTTCATATTCATATCATATTCGTATTCATATTCACACTAATATTCATATTCATATTCTTTTTTTTTTTTTTTTTTTTGTGTCACAGTGGATTTACCATGTGAAACTCGAGCTGAGTTGTCCTTTGAGAGCAGATCTTGACAGTGCAGCGCCACCTATTTTTTTTTAATAAGTTTTCAGTAAGGCAAGAAAGGATAATTGGCCTTCAAGGTAGGGGGGGGGGGGCGAACCTGGGAAACTCATTCTATCTCTCCAATGTTTTATTCCAGGCCAGCATGGCGATTTTCAACTGCTGTGGGATCTTAAGCGTGCCCGAGCCAGAAGGCACACGAATCCGACTCATTTTGCGTCCCTTATGTATGTGTGCTTGTGTGTGTGTGTGTGTGTGTGTGTGTGTGTGTGTGTGTGTGTGTGTGTGTGTGTGTGTGTGTGTGTGTGTGTGTGTTGTATTTAGGTGTTGCGTGTGTGTGTGTGTGTGTGTGTGTGTGTTGAGTGTTGTGTGTGTGTGTGTGTGTGTGTGCGTGTGTGTGTGTGTGCTTGGGGTATTTGTGTGTGTATGTGTGTGCGTGGTGTGTGCATGTTTGAGTCCGGGTTGTTGGTTGTTGTTGTTTTTTTTCGTTTGTTTTTTGATTTTGTTTATCACAAAAAAATGTGATCAGAGCATGAGAAAGAAGATAAAACACTATGGCTTGATCATGCCTAGACCAGTTTAATGACATATTTATCAAAGTGTCCCTGTGCGCTGAGTTTGGCAAGAGAACGTAAAGTTTCAGACGAGTTACTGAACTTTGAAGCATTATCGTTCCTCGTTTAACATTGCAACTGATGTGTTCTTTTAGAAGGTACCAACCAGAAGCAGAACTAGGTCACGTCTTCCATCACTGTCTCAGTTCCAGGCAAATCAGACATTCTGAGACAGGTCCAGCTCCTCCCATGACACTCTGGTTGATGCAACGCAATCAGGAAAGCTTGCATCGCTCCACCGATCTCTGGGGAATTCATGTACCCTCACCAGAGCTGTTCTTCATACTAATATGTACTTGCTAGAGTTACATTCAAGTGATGCTAATGGAGCAATTTACATTCTTCATACTAATATGTACTTGCTAGAGTTACATTCGAAGTATGATATATGGAGCAATTTACATTCTTCATACTAATAGTATTGCTAGTGTTACATTCGAAGTATGATTATGAAGCAATTTACATTTTCATACTAATATTATTGCTAGTGTTACATTCCAAGATGATATATGGAGCAATTTACATTCTTCATATAATATGTACTTGCCAGTGTTACATTCGAAGTATGATTATGGAGCAATTTACATTTTCTACTAATATGTACTTGCTAGTGTTACATTCCCAAGTATGATTTTATGGAGCAATTTACATTCTTCATACTAATATTACTTGCTAGTGTTACATTCAAGATGATATATGGAGCAATTTACATTCTTCATACTAATATCTACTTGCTAGTGTTACATTCGAAGTATGCTATATGGAGCAATTTACATTTTCATACTAAATGTACTTGCTAGTGTTACATTCGACGTATGATATATGGAGCAATTTACATTCTTCATACTAATATGTACTTGCCAGTGTTACATTCGAAGTATGATATATGGAGCAATTTACATTCTTCATACTAATATTACTTGCTAGTGTTACATTCCAAGGATGATATATGGAGCAATTTACATTCTTCATACTAATATGTACTTGCTAGTGTTACATTCCAAGGATGATATATGGAAGCAATTTACATTCTTCATACTAATATGTATTTTGCTAGTGTTACATTCCAAGTAGATATATGGAGCAATTTACATTCTTCATACTAATATTACTTGCAGTGTTACATTCGAAGTATGATTTATGGAGCAATTTACATTCTTCATACTAATATGTACTTGCTAGTGTTACATTCCAAGGATGATATATGGAGCAATTTACATTCTTCATACTAATATTACTTGCTAGTGTTACATTCGAAGTATGATTTATGGAGCAATTTACATTCTTCATACTAATATGTATTGCTAGTGTTACATTCGAGTATGATATATGGAGCAATTTACATTCTTCTTACTAACATGTTCTTGCCAATGTTACATTCAAAGTATTGATATATGGAACAATTTTCATTCTTCATACTACAATGTACTTGCTAGTGCTATATTCGAAGTATCATATCGGAGCAATTCATATTCTTCATATTAACATGTAATTGCCAATGTTACATTCGAAGTATTGATATATGGAGCAATTTACATTCAAAGTTTGATATGGAGCAATTTACATTCGTAGTATGATACATGGAACAATTTACAATCGAAGTATGATATATGAGCAATTTACAATCGAAGTTTGATAATATGGAGCAATTTATTTATGACATCTTTTAAGTTTTATTAATGGAGCAATTTACATTCGTAGTATGATACATCGAACAATTTACAATCGAAGTATGATATATGGAGCAATTTACATTCAAAGTTTTATATGGAGCAATTTACATTCGTAGTATGATACATCGAACAATTTACAATCGAAGTATGATAATATGGAGCAATTACAATAGAAGTATGATACACGGAGCAATTTACATTCGAAGTAGGATATATCGAACAATTTCTTCAGGCATTTGACCCTAAAACCCTGAATCAGTAAGCAGGGTCCAGCGTTACATTTGCCACGATAAATGATAATGATATCTATATAAGGCACATGAATATTGAAGTATAAATCAAATCAAGCAGTCCACTTTCATCGTTCAGTCAACCATTCGTCATAACGACATAAAAACCAACTTAAGGGTACAAAGCCCATGCGTATACAGGGGGGGGGGTGCAAAAGTAGGTATACAGTAAGTATCACATTATTATCATAATGCTTAACTCCGCTCTCGATTAGAGGAGTGTGTGCATACCGACGGCAAGCAGTTTGAGTATCTGAGGGATTAAGGCTGTGCTTGTTATTACATGTATATGCAATATTCATTTGTTTGTATTATAAATGCGATGAGTATTGTACGTGTTTTCTTTTTTCATAACTGTATACCTACTTTTGCAGCCCCCTGTATATATGGACAGGAGAAGGACAAGGAGGGGAGTGGGATGATGGGGGTGGTAAAATGATGAGGGAGATCATGGCAAAAAAATGTATGTCTTCAAGTTAAACTTAAAAGAAAAAAGAAGTTGTAGCTGGGTAAGAGACATAGGTGATGCTTATTCCAATTATATGGATCAGAAAATGAACGGTCACCAACTCCATGACATTTACATTGAGACATTTGTAAACTTGCAATATCAAAACAGAACGTAGAGGTCGGAAAGGGTGTGCATTCGAAGAGATTAGAAATACAACAACTGCAACAAACACAACAACAGAAGAAGAAGAAGAAGAAGAAAAACAACAACAACAACAACAACAATGATAATAATGTTAATAATGATATCATATTATCATTATGGTTACGATTGTAATTATTATTCGTAGTAGTAGTATGCTACTGTTGTTGATGGGGGGTTTTTTTGTTTTTGGTTTTTTTATAATGATTATGTGATGTGATATGTATGATGGTGATGGATGATGATGATGATGAGATGATGATGATGTGATGATGATGATGATGATGATGACGACGACGACGACGACGACGATGACGATGACGATATACGCGCGACGACGACGACGATACACGACGATGACGACGACGATGACGACGACGATGACGACAATGGACGACGATGATGATACGATGATAGACGAAATGAGACGATGATGACGACGACGTGACGACGATGACGACGATGACATGAACGAGATGTCGACGATGATGAGACGAGAGACGATACGAGACACGACACGATGACATGATGAAAAAAATATAATGAATACCTGTGCGTCGCCTCATCTCACAATAAGCCCAAAACCTTTAATACCCCCGTTCCATCACCACTCCTTTGCATGGTCGACATTGACAAAAGCTGTACAGAATGCAGACCTTGATCCACAAGTTTTCAGTCAACCAGTAATCGCTGATGAACAAACGATCATGAACTACGACAAAACACAGCTGGGAAAAACGTGTATACAAGTTAACCCTTGGACCCCTGCACCCTATTCACCAGCTGCAAAAACTTAACCCTTTGATTCCCAGCCTATCCACCAGCTTCTTGCAGGAAGCTTCTTGATAAGGTAAGGGAATCAAGGATTAAACTTTTGCTTTGTGAGCATGGTTGACAATGGAGGGTGCTGATGGACAGGGTGTGGGAGTTAAAGGGTTAAACAAAGCTTTGAAAAAATATTACATAAACATCATCGCCAGCAAAATAGAAGATATGGCAGTAGGACGCATTCCTGGAAGACTGGACATCTGAATGTAGGGGCGGTGACTACATCACATTTCAGAATTTAGATACTTGGAAAGCTTATTTACCAGACATAGAAAAAGAATGAAGAGAATTTTCGACAGAGAGAGACAGAGACAGACAGAGGGAGAGAGAGAGAGACAGAGGGAGGGAGAGAGAGGGGGGGGAGAGAGAGAGAGATCGAGACAGATGGAGAGAGACAGACAGACAGAGACAGACAGAGACAGAAACATAGACAGAGAGACAGACAGACAGACAGACAGCCCGAAAACAGAGGTACAAAAATTATACTTCTTTTTTTCATTTCAGAGGGTAAGAAGGTAGTGACGTTAGGCGGAATAGTGTTCGTTTTACATCCGGCCCTCGCCCATAGAGGGACTACACTAATGTAAATATATCATAATACCTATACAGAGTCTTTCCTGATACATGTATACCAGTACAAATGAACTATGATGGCACAAAGACCTCAAAATAGTGCACGATTGGAAAATAGTGTACTGACACGGGGAGAGGGAGCGAGCAAAGACAGAGAGAGAGAAAGAGAGAGACAGAGAG
>JAPXFY010000017.1:17266056-17271056 GCA_030674185.1 Monoplex corrugatus | reverse complement strand
AAAACAATTTATATACAAAACTTTTGAGAAGAAAACTTAGAAACAAAACGATTTATATAGAAAACTTTTGAAAAGAAAACTTAGAAACAAAACAATTTATATAGAAAACTTTTGAGAAGAAAACTTAGAAACAAAACGATTTATATAGAAAACTTTTGAAAAGAAAACTTAGAAACAAAACGATTTATATAGAAAACTTTTGAGAAGAAAACTTAGAAACAAAACGATTTATATAGAAAACTTTTGAAAAGAAAACTTAGAAACAAAACCATTTATACAGAACACTTTTGTGAAAAAAAACTTAGAAACAAAACGATTTATACAGAAAACAAAACGACTTATATAGAAAGCTTTTTAGAAGAAAACTTAGAAACAGAGCGATTTATATAGAAAACAAAACGATTTATGTAGAAAACGTTTTAGAAGAAAACTTTAGAAACAAAACGATTTGTATAGAAAGGTTTTGGAGAAGAAAACTTAAGAGACAAGATGAATTATATAAACCCGACGAGTCAAGCTTGTAGCTCTGTCTTCACTTCTCAGAAACTTTCCTTCATTCAGACATGTTGCACTCTCCGCAAGGAAGCCATTGCAAAATCACATCAAATTTTCAGAATGACAAAACTCACATCGAAGTAAAAAAAAAATTTTTTTTAAAAGTCTTTTTTTCTGGCAATATGATGTGACTCGCGATCAAAGAAGGACTCTGAGAAAAAAAAAAGTTACAAGAGATGGAAAAGGAATCATTTTTACACTCAGGGAATTACAGGCCAGCTCCTACTTTTGTTAGAATGTTTGTGAAAGCATTTTGTAATTGCTGTTGTTGCTTTGTTGTTGCTGTTGTTTGTTTTGTTGTTGAAGTTGATGTTGCTCGTTGTTAGCAAAATTTGTTCTATCTTTGGACAAACTGTGCTACATCCTGTACGTGCGACAAAGGATGTCCTGCTATCACTTGGAGCATTTGTATTTTGTTGTAGATAAAAAAAATAAAGAAAGAAATAATAGCCCACGCATAAAATTGTTTATTATGCAATTTCAGTATTCTGCTTTCTGGCATGGTAAAACGTATTGCTGACATTGATTTTATTCTAATGTTCATCTTTGGGTTTTTTAATTTCAATATTATCTTACTTTATTTTTTTATTTTTTTTTTTATTTTATTTTATTTTATTTCATTTTGTTTTTTTTCATTTTATTTTATTTCATTTTATTTTATTATATATTTTATTTCATTTTATTTTATTATATTTTAGTTCATTTCATTTTATTTTATTTTATTTTATTTTATCTTATTTCATTTTATTTTTATTTTGTTTTATTTTGTTTTTTAACGTTTTCATTGAAAATGAGCCTAAAAGCACATTTTTTAAGGTAAAAGAGTGTTGCCAAAAATGTACGCTTTGAATTCATAACAACAACAACAACAACAAAATGTTTCGAAAAGAATCTTTCGTCTCAGTTCAAGTTGGGACAGTATATTGTACCAGTGTCGGAAAAAGAGAAGCGGGGGCGTGTTGGGCTGTGCATAGATCGGGTTTCTATGAATTTAGTATAGTGCAGTTCCTCCTGGTGTTTTGCTGTTGCTGTCGTTTGGTGGACTTTTTGTGTTTTTAGGACATAGCAGATGGAGAAACGGGAAACCACCATCATGCATTCCCAAGTTCATCATGGTCAGCCAAAACACGAAAAAAAATGATCAGGAAGAGAGCTCCTGAATGTTTATAGAACCGACACTGTTGTACGGTTGTACTTTTGTACGGTTGTGAGACGTGGACAGTCAACACGCAAAGACAGAACAAAACTGAGGCAACTGAAATGTGATTTCTATGAAGAATATTCAGAGTTCCATAGACAGCAAAAACAAAAAACAAAACAAAAAATGAGACATTCTTGAAGGAGGCAGACACAAGAAGATAATTAATAAAGAAGATAAGGAAAAGACAAGCAACATTTACAGGACATGATTTTTTTGAGGAAAAGGGAATTAGAACACCTGGTCACAACAGGAAAGCTGGAGGGAAAGAGAACACCTGGTAGACCCACTTTGCACTTTGTGTTGTTATTTTCAAATCATAATCTCAAGTTTAATTTCTAAATTCTAATACATTATATTACAGTTTTGCACTTGATGTATAAGTCTGCGTTCTCATTTTGTTTTGTCTTTTCCATTTTGATTGATAGATTGTTTGATTGTTTGTTTGTTTGTTTGTTTGTTTGTTTGTTTTTCTGTTTGTTTGTTTGCTTGCTTGTTTGTTGTCTGTTTGTTTTTTCTTTCTTTGTTAATTCCTTTCTTTCTTTCTCTGTTGTTCCTTTAACGTTTTTATTGCTGAATTTAATTCTGCTCCCGCACCTGCAGCAAATTTTGTGTTGCTTTAATGTTAAGATTAGTTTTAAGTTACTTTAACTTGCTTTGTCCGTTGTCTCATATAAGTTTCAGATCACCAGCGTGTTTTCTCTTCACTTGTTCTCTAGTTACTCTCTTTTTTCTTGTTTTGTGTCGAAAAGTAGATTTTGTTTTTTAAACAGCCATGTTAATTTCTTGTGTAAATAGTTGTTGTTGCTGTCCTTTGTTTGTTTGTTTTGGTTGATTGGTTGGTTGTTGGTTGGTTGGTTGGTTGGTTGGTTGGTTGGTTGGTTGGATGGTTGGTTGGTTGGTTGGTTGGTTGGTGGTTGGTTGTTTGGTATTTTTTTTTGTTGTTTCCTAGCTTGTTTGTTGTTCGTTTGTTTTGTTTATTATAAATCGTTTTGATAACTTTTTTTTCTTCATATTGTATGTGTTGTCGTTCATCTGTGTTTTAAAATTCTTGTATTGTGTGTAGAGTGAAAAGGACTGGCTACAGACAGGCCCAGTAAGACCTGATGCTGCTATCCTACTTAGTAATCTTTACATAACAAAATGCATCTTTTTGATTTGAAAAAAAAATGCCTGTTTTTTTGTTTTTGTTTTTGATGTTATCGGTTGTGGGGTGTGTGTGTGTGTGTGTGTGTGTGTGTGTGTGTGTGTGTGTGTGGTGAGTGTGTGTGTGTGTGTGTGTGTGTGTGTGTGTGTGTGTGTGTTTTTGTTTCTTTGTTTGTTTTGTTTTTGTGCTTTTCTTTCTTTCTTTCTTTCTCTGTCTTTCTTTCTTTCTCTGTCTTTCTTTCTTTCGTTCTTTCTTTTCTTTCTTTCTTTCTTTCTTTTCTTTCTTTCTTTCTCTTTCTTTCTTTCTTTCTTCTCTCTTTCTTTCTTTCTTTCTTTCTTTCTCTGTCTTTCTTTCTCTGTCTTTCTTTTCTTTCTTTCTTTCTTTCTTTCTCTTCTTTCTTTCTTTCTCTCTTTCTTTCTTTCTTTCTTTCTTTCTTTCTTTCTTTCTCTTCTCTTCTTTTTCTTTCTTTCTTTCTTTCTTCTCTCTGTCTTCTTTCTTCTCCTTCTTTCTTTCTTTCTTGTTCTTTTCTTTCTCTTTCTTTCTCTCTGTCTTTCTTTCTTCTTGTCTTTTCTTTCTTTCTTCTTTCTTTCTTCTTTCTTTTTCTTTCTCTGTTTCTTTTCTCTTTTCTTTTTTCTTTCTCTTCTTTCTTTCTTTCCTCTTCTTTCTTTCTTTCTTCTTCTTTCTTTTTTCTTTCTTCTCTGTCTTTCTTTCTTTCTTCTGTCTTTCTTTCTTTCTTTCTTCTTTTCTTTCTTTCTTCTTCTTTCTTTCTTTCTTTCTCTGTCTTTCTTTCTTTTCTTCTTCTGTTTTTCTGTCTTCTTTCTTCTCTTCTTTCTTTCTTTCTTTCTCTGTCTTTCTTTCTTTTCTTTCTTTCTTTCTTTCTTTCTTTCTTTTTTCTTTCTTTCTTCTTCTTCTTTCTTTCTTTCTTCTCTTCTTTCTTTCTTTCTTTCTTTTTTTCTTTCTGTCTTTCTTTCTTTCTTTCTCTGTCTTTCTTTTCTTTCTCCTGTCTTCTTTCTTTCTCTTCTTTCTCTGTTTTCTTTCTTTCTTTTTCTTTCTTTCTCTGTCTTTTCTTTCTTTCTTTCTTTCTTCTTTCTTTCTTTCTTTCTTTCTCTGTCTTTCTTTCTCTGTCTTTCTTTCTTCTTTCTTTCTTTTCTTTCTCTGTCTTTCTTCTTCTTTCTCTGTCTTTCTTTCTTTCTCTGTCTTTCTTCTTTCTTTCTTCTTTCTCTTCTTTCTTTCTTTCTTTCTTTCTTTCTCTGTCTTTCTTTCTTTCTCTGTCTTTCTTTCTTTTCTTTCTCTCTCTGTCTTTCTTTCTTTCTCTTCTTTCTTTCTTTCTCTTCTCTTCTTTCTTTTCTTCTTCTTCTTTCTTTCTTTCTTTCTCTGTCTTTCTTTCTTTCTTCTCTGTTTTCTTTCTTTCTTTCTCTGTCTTTCTTTCTTTCTCTGTCTTTCTCTTTCTTTCTTTCTTCTGTCTTTCTTTCTTTCTCTGTCTTTCTTTCTTTCTTTCTTTCTTTCTTTCTTTCTTTCTCTCTGTCTTTCTTTCTTTCTTTCTCTTCTTTCTTTCTTTCTCTGTCTTTCTTTCTTTCTTTCTTTCTTTCTTTCTTTCTTTCTTTCTTTCTTTCTTTCTCTGTCTTTCTTTCTTTCTTTCTCTGTCTCTTTCTTTCTTTCTCTGTCTTCTTTTCTTTCTTTTCTTTCTTTCTTTCTTCTTCTTTCTCTGTCTTTCTTTCTTTCTTTCTTGTCTTTCTTTCTTTCTTCTTTCTTTTCTTTCTTTTCTTTCTCTGCTTTCTTTCTTTCTTCTTCTGTCTTTTTCTCTGTTTCTTTCTTTCTTTCTTTCTTTCTTTCTTTCTCTTTCTTTCTCTGTCTTTCTTTCTTTCTTCTTTCTTTCTTTCTTTCTCTGTCTTCTTTCTTTCTCTTTTTCTTTCTTTCTTTTTCTTCTTTCTTTCTTTCTCTGTCTTTTTTCTTTCTTCTTCTTTTCTTTCTTTCTTTCTTTCTTTCTTTCTTTCTTTCTTTCTTTCTGTCTTTTCTTTCTTGTCTTTTTCTTTTCTGTTCTTTCATTTTTTCTGTCTTGTCTTTCTTTCTTTCTTTCTTTCTCTCTTTCTTTCTTTCTTC
>JAPXFY010000017.1:17251056-17253556 GCA_030674185.1 Monoplex corrugatus | reverse complement strand
GAATGTTAATATGGATGATTCTACTACGCAGAAGAATCAGTCGTAATCATTCTTGGAAACATGCCAAGCACGCGCGCACACACACACACACACACACACACACACACACACACACACACACGCCGCGCGCGCGCGCCGCGCACAACACAAGACGACACAACAAGACGCACAAACAACCCACTGCACACACACACACACACACACACACACACACACACAACACACACATTCACACACACATACACGTACATTCGCACGCATGCATTAACTGAGAATCGGCAAGATTGCTATTCTTTTTAATCTTATGCATTTGCCACATGAAAATTCATGGAAACAATGTTGCCTTGGATTGCACAAAGACCTGATATGGCGATAAGAACCATTGGCTTTTTTGCGGGGAGCTGTATGCAACAAGAAGAAGAAGAGGAGAAGGAGGAAGAGGAGGAGGAATAAAAAGAAGATGAAGAAGGAGGAAGAAGAAGACAAAGAAGAAAAACGAACAAGAAAAAAAAAAAGAAACAAACACACTTCACACTAGACCTTCATTTTCCTTCTTTCAAAAATTTGATGTAGTATAAAAATCATCGTTCAAGATCAAGAGGAGGAAAGAGAAAATTACCTGGTATCAAATTCTTAATCTTTCTATCCTTAAGCGGACATTATATCTATGAGTCCATCATTTCGAGACAGGAGCTGTTTGGTACAGTAGTGGACAAAGTAGAAGGAAGAACACATGTTCTCTTCCAGTCCTGTCCTTTCAGTAACATTAATTCCAACAGACACGGGTGTATCAGCCAAGTCATAAGTATGCATAGACCTAGTGGGAAAGGTGGGGGTGAAGGACCTAAGAAGTAACCGGAAGGACCAAGCTGGACAGAGTACGTATGCGGGTTTTCTGTGTAAAGGGATGTGCTTTGGTACGAGGGCGTAATGAAATTGGAGGGAATGGTGTGATGCTAGGTAAGTTTTGCCAGAGGTTGATGGAGGAGGGGACATCTGGTGAAAAGGGGGGGGGGTGCTGGAAAAGCCTGTCAAAACTGTTAAGCAACAGTTGTGAAAACTATAGCATGAAAACCAGCACCATCGAGAATGAAGTTATGTCAAGACAAACACCTGACAAACGGGGCAGAAACTTAACCGACAGACGATTTAAGTAATTGGGAAAATGGACAGAGAAGTTCAAAGCAAAATTCTAAGGGCAATGGCTGTGAGCTACCAATTTTTTTTTAGTCTTTCTAAAACACCTAAGTAAGCCTTTATATATGGAGACAAGAACAGGGCTTATTAATAATACAGTCTTTATACCAAAAGCTGACGAACCAGAGCCAGACCTAGACTTTAAACACAACTCTTGAAACAAAGGTCACAAATCGTGATATGAGATGTCTTAGAAGAACAGCAGGGAAGACCAAAAGAGACATGGTTAGAAACGAAGAGACACAAAAGATTGTTGGAACAACACCTGCTAACCATTACATCACACAACAACGGTTCAAAGGGTTTGGTCACATAACAAAGATGCCAGTCAACCATCTGGCACTTTCAGTCTACAGTACCCTATGGTCTGGATTCAGATCCAGAGGAGGACCATAGAGGCGCTGGTTAGATGGAGCAGCAGACACACTGTACATCTACATCATGACTTTAAGCCAGGCTTCCCACAGAGCTGTATATCCTCAGCTTCACATCCCAGCGACATCTCCCGGTATAATGTGTGGAAAGAAGAAAAAAGTAAATAAAGTAAGTTACTTTCTTAAAGCCATTGACACATCTTGGGTTATAAGCCGTCAGCAAGAGGCTTCCTCAGTCCTCTGTTCTGTGTTATTGCCTCTAACTGTCTCCAGGTAAGGTCCATTGTCTTTGTGGCTGCTTGTATGTCTCTTAGCTAGGTGTTTTTCTGCTTGCCTATCTTTCTCTTCCGTTGGGGATTCCATATCAGGGCCTGTCTGGCAATACACGACACTGTCTGGTAATTCACGACACTGTCTGGTAATTCACGACACTGTCTGGTAATTCACGATACTGGTTTTCGTCACGTGTTCGAAAATGAAAAGCGTTCTTACCAACAAATGCCTATCAATTAACATCAGGATGAGAGTTCTTCAGTCTTATATAGAACCGATATTGTTGTACGGATATGAAGCGTGAACGGTCAACACGTAAAGTCAGATCAAGACTGAACAAGCTGAAATGTGGTTTCTAAGAAGAATGTTAAGAGTTCCGTGGACAAGCAAACAAAACAAGCGAGTCAGTCTTGAAGAGGGCATACACAGAAAGAACGTTAATGACGAAGATTAGGAAAAGACAAACAACGTTTACAAGACATTGTATGAGGCAAGAGTAATTAGAGCACCTAGTCACAACAGGATAGCCGGAGGGAAAAAGCACCAGGTAGACCCAGGGAGAAAATATTGGACTTGCGCAGTGGATAAAGACAGAGAGGGTGGGAGATGCACTTGCAGCGACAAAGGATAGATTCGTATGGAGGGCCATGATCGCC
>JAPXFY010000017.1:17241056-17243556 GCA_030674185.1 Monoplex corrugatus | reverse complement strand
TAAAAAAAATTAAAAAAATATGACTATGAGTGAAAAAAGATGCAAGGCTGCATCTTAAGCATAAAATTCAGTTCTGTAACAATTAAATAAATAACAAGAGAAACCGCACATGAAATACCTTACAAAAATCATTCTGTGACTGAAAGGGCAATACAAGAAGGCAAGCAATTTATATGGATAATCAGGCCAGCAGAATCGGCCAAGCCAAAAACAGCATTCAAGAAGATGAAAAGCGTTCTTACCAACAAATGTATATCAATTAACATCAGGAAGAGAGTTCTTGAGTGTTAAATAGAACCGATACTGTTGTACGGGTTGTAAGGCGTGGACAGTCAACACACAAAGTCAGAACAAGATTGAGGCAGCCGAAATGTGGTTTATAAGAAGAAGAATGTTGAGAGTTCCTTGGACAATAAAGAAAACAAACGAGACATCTTGAATGAAGCAAACACAAGAACTTCGTTAATATAGCAGATTATGAAAAGACAAACAACATTTATAGGACATTTTATGAGGAAAGGGGAATTAGAGCCCCTGGTCACAACAGGAAAGCTGGAGTGAACACCAGAAGACACAGGGAGAAAATATTGGACGGACTTGCAGGGTGGCTGAGGAAAGAGAGGGTGGGAGGTGTGCTTGTAGAGACGAGGGATAGATTCATATGGAGGGCCATGATCGCCAACGCCATGCGGCAGGGCACTTGATATGATGAATCAGGTATGGATGATGTAGACGCGAAGTCATACAGACAGACATGCATACAGTCGGACAAACAATAGCAAAGACTGATACTTGAGACAACACATCATCTTCTCTGTTAAAAGTTTTTCACTTTAAATGACATCGGTTGAAACAGAATTCACGATAGGATCAGGATGAATTGGGCACATCGTCTACAAAGTGGAAGATAACATCACATAGACTGCCCTTCACTGGACACCACTACGGAATACACAAGAAAGGAGGACTCAAGAATATCTGGTGACGAACAGACTCGTAGAAAAAGAACTCAAGGTCCTGAAGCACATTTGTGATATCAGACAGAAGTTGTCTCAGAACAGACAGCCCCCCCCCCCCCCCCCCCCCGTGGGGATGCCAGGGACTCTTCTCGTAAACAGTATCCCCACTTTCTGGAAATTCTGTACTGGAAATTTCCTCTTTTCTGTCACTCTCTTTGTTTCTGCTTTGTCCCGTTGCTTTCAGTCATTTCTTCCTATCATTTTCTGCCTTGCTGGTCTATTCACCTGTATGTGTTCAATAAAGTCTTACGTACGTTTTTTAGGATTGATAATTGGGTACATGTATCAAATGCATTTTTTGGCTCTAGGGAGGTGAGATATGCGGAAGTAATTTTAGTTAATTTATGCCTGTTTTTACATATGTTTTGGTGTCCTTAGCTATGCTTCAATTTGTATTCATGTCTGTTTTTTAAATCCCCTGTGCGATAAACTGGACGGAGTGATCAACGCCAGGGGCATGTTCTTAGATTTTTTGAGCGAATGCATTGATATGTGTACTTGCTTTTAATTTTATATGCTGTTGAAGTTTTGCATGTTTTGAAACGGTTATAGCCCTAATATGGCTCTACGCAGTCGGCTGGGCTTTAAACAACAATAACAATAAAAGAACAGACAGGAGTGACAAACCCTCGTTGCTTCCCGACATTGCCAGCGGCAAAATAGGCTGTAAGGGAGTAACTCAGACAAGTATGGGAACATCGGCAAAAACCATAAGTATGCATAGACCTGTGAGAGAACATCAGCAAAACGATAAGTAAGCATGGACCTGTGAGAAAGGAAAGGATTGACGAGAAAGTAAATAGTAAGTAATAAAAAGAAGGAAGGGGCGGGGGGAGGACAAGACTTACAGACGACATGTGCGGGTTCCCTGGGTAAAAGGGGGTGGGGTTTTGGTACTGGTACTTGGAAGTGACAGGTTTGAAGGATGTTGTTGTAGTAGTAGTAGTAGGTGAGTTTTGCCAGAGGTTAGCAGCGAGGCAAGGGAGTTGACGACAGTGATAGGAGAATCTCAAAGTAAGCATGATTGATAGAACAGGAGGTACAGGCTACGTGACAGTAGCCCTGTCTACCTCTGCGTTGTGGTTTTGCCAACATTACAGGAGACTTAGATGCAATTTAGATTGTCTCATCCTCAGGATGGTCGTCTATATACGTTCTAAATGGGTGACAGAAAGGTAGTTTATGGGTATGTTTGCATTATAAGTGTGTCATTATGTATGTGTATTGATCATGTACATGGGTGACTGAAAGGTAGTTTATGGGTATGTTCGCATTATGTGTGTATGATTATGTATGTACCTTGATAATGTACATAGGTGACTAAAAGGTAGTTTATGGGTGTGTTTGCATTATGGATGTGTAATTATGTGTTAATGTCATTGATATTTAGGTGTGCTTATGAGTGTGATAACTATGTAAAGGTAGTTTATGGGTGTGTTTGCATTATGGGTGTGTAATATGTATGTGTATTAATCATGTGC
>JAPXFY010000017.1:17223556-17228556 GCA_030674185.1 Monoplex corrugatus | reverse complement strand
GGCCACTTGGTGCTCTTTTTGCTTCCAATTTTTCTGTTGTGACTAGGTGCTCAAATGTCTCTTGCCTCTTAACATATCCTATAAATGTTGCTTGTCTTTTCCTAATCTTCTTCATTAATGTTCTTTCTGTTTTTGACTCTTTCTCTCTCTCTCTCTCTCTCTCTCTCTCTCTCTCTCTCTCTCTCTCTCTCTCTCTCTCTCTCTCCCCTCTCTCTCTCTTTCTCTCTCTCTCTCTCTCTCTCTCTCTCTGTATGTATGTATGTATATATATATATTCATATATATGTATATGTATATGTATATTTGTGTCAGGTCGGATAGATGTATCCGCTACTGGTAACCTGGAACCCAGTACTAACCCGTCACAGGGTCGAATTGCTGGCGACTAAACCAGCAACCCCACCAGTCCTCTCAGGAGGATGGTGAGGAGGGTGGCTAGAAACCCTGGTGGAAATAAATTAGATCCATCAAAGGGCGCCAGCTCTGGAGAGCTACCCGCGGCATCTAGCTAAGGGAGTAAACCCTGACAGTAAATCCGGTGTGGGGCCCCTAAGGCGGTTGGATGGCAAACTTTGTCACTTTCCGGCAGCTCCTGCGGCCGCGTTGGCACCAAAACGTAACAGCTGCCGTTCCTTTGGATCTGTCAGCCAGGTGGAGAGGGGGGACAAGTTGCATGGGCAACAGCCTGTCTTCCATATTACACTGCCCAGGCTTACATCCGTCCATTCATCCACAAACACTCTGCACCTACGACCTGGAGAGGACACTCCAGCCTCGCTACTAACACTAGTGTCGGCACAACACGGGAAGCAACAGATACCGGTGATAAGTCATTGCTCAACTGGCGTAGAGCTGACGCCAGGGGTTGCTTTTGACGGTGGGAAAGACCTTCGTGTCTTACTGGACTGCTACCGCCCACCTAAGCTGGGCAGCCCCCAGCCAGTTAGGTGCTGTCCCGCCACGACCTGCTTCTTCATTGGGTGCATGAAGATTAGGAGAAAATCTGACAAGCAGGTCGTTAATTACCGCACCAAGCAAAAAGAAAAATTCAAATTCAAGAAACGGATCAGGAAAAGGATCAGCAGTGAAACTGGGCTGTTGGAATGTCCGAACAATGATGCCTGGGCTCTCCCAAGATCTGCAAGACATCAGCGACGCCAGAAAAACCGCCGTCATAAACAGCGAACTAAAGAGGCTCAATGTGGACATTGCCACTCTGCAGGAAACACGGCTGGCTGACTCAGGAACACTAAAGGAAAGGGACTACACCTTCTTCTGGCAAGGAAAGAGTTCTGATGCCCCAAGAGAGCACGGAGTAGGCTTTGCAGTAAGAAACAGCCTGCTGAACATGATTGAACCAGGCAGCGGCGGTTCAGAACGACTCTTGACTCTCCGCCTCAACACCACCGAAGGCTATGTCACTCTCATCAGCGTTTATGCCCCAACTCTGTCCGCCTCTCCAGACACCAAGGATGAGTTCTACGAAAATCTTGCATCAACCATAAGGAACATCCCCAGGACAGAACAACTTGTTCTCCTGGGCGACTTCAATGCCAGAGTGGGTGCAGACAATGACTCATGGCCCTTCTGCCTCGGTTCCTTTGGAGTGGGGAAAATGAATGAGAATGGACAGCGACTGCTTGAGTTTTGCGCCTGCCATGAACTGTGCATCGCCAACTCCTTCTTCAAGACGAAGCCTCAGCACAAAGTCTCCTGGAGGCATCCCCGCTCAAAACATTGGCACCAACTGGATTTGATCCTAGTAAGACGTGCCGCTATCAAAAACGTTCTCCACACTCGCTCTTATCACAGCGCAGACTGCGACACAGACCACTCTCTGGTATGTTGCAAGATCAGGCTACAACCAAAGAAGTTCCACTGCTCAAAGAAACAAGGAACCCTCGCATTGACGTCAGCAAGATGCCTCAGCCAGATCTTGTAGAACAGTTCGCAGAGGCCTTTCAGAGAGAATACGATGCATTGCAGCCCAGAGACTCTGCCACTGAGAGATGGGAAACGCTACGAGACACCATGCACCGCATTGCTATGGCCACCTTTGGGAAGAAAACTGTGAAGTCCCATGACTGGTTTGAGGCCAAATCATCAGAGATGACTCCCACTGTTGAGGCCAAGCGTGCCGCACTCACCAAGTATAAGCGGTCACCCAGTGAGAAGAACCTGCAAATCCTCAGGGCTGCCAGAAGTAAGGTTCAGCTTAACGCCAGGCGCTGCGCAAACGAGTACTGGACAGAGCTCAGCGAAGAGATACAGAGTGCTGCTGAAAGAGGCAACATCCGAGGAATGTATGATGGCATCAAGAAGGCACTGGGACCAACACAGAGCAAGATCGCCCCCCTCAAATCCTCTACTGGGGAAGTAATCAGCAATCCTAGCCAACAGATGGAAAGATGGGCGGAACACTACTCCGACCTCTACTCCACACAGAACATGGTGTCCCCCTCAGCCCTCGATGCCATCAAGTGCATGCCGGTAATGGAAGAACTTGACGCAGAGCCAACTGCGGACGAACTCAGCAAGGCCATTGATAGCCTGGCATCAGGGAAGGCACCTGGCAACGACGGAATTCCCCCAGACCTCATCAAGCACTGCAAGACTTCTCTTCTGCACCCTTTGCACGCAGTTCTCTGTCAGTGTTGGAATGAGGGAGCTGTACCACAGGACATGAGGGACGTCAAGATCGTCACCCTGTACAAAAACAAGGGCGAAAGGAGCGACTGCAACAACTACAGAGGTATCTCGCTCCTCAGCATTGTTGGCAAAGTTTATGCTCGGGTCCTCCTAATCCGCCTGCAGAAACTGGCTGAACGTGTTTACCCGGAATCACAGTGTGGTTTTTGAGCAGAGAGATCCACGGTAGACATGGTCTTCTCCCTTCGCCAAATCCAGGAGAAGTGCAGAGAGCAGCGGATGCCCCTGTATGTGGCATTCATTGACCTCAGAAAGGCCTTTGACCTAGTCAGCAGAGATGGCCTTTTCAGGGCTCTCCGAAAAATCGGCTGCCCCCCCAAACTGCACAGCTTAATTGAGTCCTTCCACTCAAACATGAAAGGGATGGTGCAGTTCAACGGAAACCTCTCCAAGCCCTTCGACGTACGCAGCGGTGTGAAACAAGGCTGCGTCCTGGCCCCAACCCTCTTTGGAATCTTCTTCGCTCTCCTCCTGAGGCATGCGTTCAGCACAGCGCAAGAAGGGATCCACCTGCGGACCAGATCAGATGGCAGGCTCTTCAACCTCGCCCGCCTCAGAGCAAGGACAAAGGTCTGTGAAGCCCTCATCAGAGACATGCTATTTGCCGACGATGCCGCAGTTGTGACCCATACTCAGCGGGACTTGCAGTCACTAATGGACCGCTTCTCCCAGGCTTGCAAAGATTTTGGTTTGACCATCAGTCTTAAGAGGACAAACGTCCTGGGCCAAGACACGCCATCTCCACCAGCCATCACCATTGATGACTACGAGCTTGAAGCCATCCATCAATTCACATATCTTGGGTCCACCATCACCGATAACCTCTCCCTTGACACAGAGGTCGACAAGAGGATCGGGAAGGCAGCCACAACACTAGCCCGCCTCATACAAAGGGTGTGGACAAATCCCAAGCTGACCACAAAGACAAAGATGGCTGTATACAACGCCTGTGTCCTCAGCACCTTGCTGTATGGCAGCGAGGCGTGGACCACGCATGCTCACCAGGAGAAAAGGCTCAATACCTTCCACCTGAGAAGCCTACGGCGCATACTTGGCATTTCCTGGCAAGACAAGGTGACCAACACCGAAGTCCTAACCTGCGCTGGCCTCCCAACCATGCATACCATGCTGAGACAGCGTCGGCTGCGCTGGTTGGGCCACGTTCGCCGCTTGGAAGATGGTCGCATCCCAAAAGACATCCTTTATGGTGAGCTTGCCACAGGGAGAGAAACATTGGCCGCCCACAGCTGAGATCCATAGACGTTTGCAAGCATGACATGAAGGGCTTGAGATCAACACTGAGTCGTGGGAGGACCTCGCAGACGACCGCAACAGCTGGAGAACTACTCTCAAGAAACAGCTGCGTTTGGTGAGGACAAACTGTCAGCTGCTGCAGCAGAAAAGCGAGTTCGCAGAAAAGGGATGACAGCCAACAGACCAGCATCAGCATACACATGCGACCGCTGCGACAGAGACTGCCTCTCTCGCATTGGTCTGTACAGTCACAGACGACGCTGCTTGGACCAAGCAGACAGCCCATCTAGACATTAGAACGGATGTACTTTGTCCATGGTCAGTCATGACCGAAGGAGGCCTACTACTACTACTACTGCTACTACTATATGTATATACATTAACCTAATACATATGTATTATGTATACACATAATATGTATATCTATCCGTCCATACATACATACAAAAAATATGTATTGTTTTGGATTTTTCAGTGTCATTGAAAATAGTTCTGTAATTGTTTTTATATGGTTGATAGATTATTCAAGTTTTCTTCTTGAATTAATAAAGTATCATTGCACTATTTCATTTCATTGTTCTGTTTTATCAGTTACAATTTTTTTGGTATTGTTGTATTGCAGTGCAGTGTATTATTGCATTGAATAGTATTGAGTCGTAGTGTCTTGTGTGTATTATAGTGTATTTAATTCAACCTATACAACTTTCAAGCCTGGATGACCGGTTGGTTAGTTGGTTGATTGGTTGGGTTACTTGCTTTTCAACTATGTTTGTATTGGGGGTTTACGGAGTTGTTTTGTTTTGTTCTTTTTCCTTCTTCGTTTTCTTCCATTTCGTTTTGAGAACACCAATCCACACATAACTTTGGTGAAGCCTTTAGATATTGTTCAAACGGAACCTTATAAATGTATGATAAAATACTGACAGTAGATAAACCATAAATTAATGCAGTTTAGATTGAAAGGTCGGATAGACCCAGGGAGAAAATGCTGGAGGGACTTGCAGAGTGGCTGGGGACGAGGAGGATGGGGGGAGATG
>JAPXFY010000017.1:17198556-17206056 GCA_030674185.1 Monoplex corrugatus | reverse complement strand
TCACACTCTGCAGGCTATATATTGCTGCACAGTCTGCATGCTCCGTCTTCATTGGGGGTGCTTGCTGAGGTTTATAGTTTCCATGAGCCTCCAGATACTGACATGATTTCCAGAGATCGTTAATGTCCTTGTCTGATGTACTACGTGGGTATACACACGAAGAAAGTATAGGTATGAGATCAATATTTTCAAAGTAAACGATACATAAAACATGAACAAATTGGTCTGTTCGATGCCCATCTTAATGTTTCCATCATTCTGGTAGCGTTAGTTTAGTGTTTCCTGGGTCTACTCTCCCACCCACCCGCTCCCTCTTCATGTTAAGACTTTATTAGTTCATAGAGTTTTGAGTGGGCTCAGGGAATCTGCCAGATAATTGCTGGCAAATGTAGGTGGAACGCATATGGAATTGTCCAAATACGCTGAATCCTTTCTGTACAAACTCAAGACGGCAAAACAGACTCCAAATATGCTCAAAATGAGCGCTGAAACGGAGATTATAAACAAGGCATGACCATATGTTTTCTCTTGAAATGGGAAATTGTGGCAATGGATGGGGGGATCGTGTGTAATTCCGGCAGCAGAAGACGCAATTTCTGAAGGCTTAATCGTTCCTTAGTCTGCCCTCCAAAGGACATTGGCATTTTTAGACCATGGAACGTCTCTTTTGAACATTCAAAGAGATCTACTTAATGACACAAGGAGTTTGTGTTTGTTTGGTTGGTTGGTTTTGTTGGTTTTGTTTGTTTGTTTGTTTGTTTGTTTGTTTGTTCGTTCGTTCGTTCGTTCGTTCGTTTGTTTGTTTGTTTGTTTTTTGTTTGTTTGTTTGTTTGTTTGTTTGTTTGTTTGTTTGTTTTTGAAAGAAAAGCTGAGCGAAACGGACATTTTTATTATTGTCTTTGTTGTCTTTTTGTTGTTGATGTTTGTTGCTGTGGTGATAGTGGTGGTGATGGTGGAGGGGGGGGGTGATACTGAGGTGAACACGGTGAAAGTAATAGAGATATGGCTTGTTTGTATGCCTCTTTGTTTGGTTGCTTGCTTGCTTGCTTGCTTGCTTGCTTGCTTGCTTGCTTGCTGGCTGGCTGGCTTGCTTGGATAGTTAATTGCTTGCTTGCTTGCTTGATTCATTGGTTTTGTTTTGCTTTTTTCTGTTGTTTTGTTTTGCTAATATTCCCACAACACGTTCTCAATTATCATTTCCACGCGTGGCCCACATGCTGACCTCTTCGGCATTTTTGATATTTTACTTTGTTAGCCAGGGAACATTTTCAGTAGATTTGCAGCTTTCAACTACACAGGAATATTTTAAATGAAAATGCCAGGAATCCTCGAACCTGAAATGATAAATAAATGAAAAGAACAACTGAAAACTCGCTCTGTGATGAACAAACAACAAATCGAAACGATTGCTAGGGACTGGGCTTAAAGTGATTGATAAACATAATCACAATAGATTTGGTTTCAACTGATTGATCAAAACAGTCACAATAAATTCGGCTTCAGTTAATTGATATAAACAGTCACAACGAATGTGACTTCAACTGATCGATCAAAACAATCAAAACGAATCTGGTTTCTATTTTTGATCTAAAAACGATTGCAATGAATTTGGTTTCAATTGATTGATCTAAACAATCATTACGGATTTAACTTCAATCGATTGATCAGAATGAGCATAACAAAATGTTATTTTTAATCATTGACGTCTGATATGTCTGTTATCGCCAGCTAATTGGGTTTATGTTCAGGGTTAAGATTTATGCATGATTCTTCTAGGTCTTCTGCATCACATGGCATCAATGGTATGTGCATATGGAATTCATTCCTAGCGCGGAGACGTTATCTTAAGAAACTAAAACTTAAACTGAAACTATTGGAGTTCATTAACAGGCTAACCCATCTTTATAACTCATTATAAAATAAACTTGAATTACAGATGAACTATAAAGCTGAAAACCTCGGGATCTGAAGGTTAAACTGAAAGTACCATTGCATATCACACAGCTGGTCTTAGCCTTGGCAACTAGGCTTCGGTATGCAGTCACATGTTGGATGCTGCTTAGGCTGCTGTCATCGGTAATACTATAGTAGAACCCGATCTGTTACACCATGCCCAAAGAAAACCACATGTACTAAACAGTATATTTCGAAATGTAACTGTGATGACCATGAAGGTAGCTGTCTCCATAAAAGGTTAGCAGGGAGCAGCGTTAAGTTACGGAGTCTTTTTTTCATGAGCAGTATAGATTCTAAACGATGAACTGACGATATTGCGAAATGGACAGAGAAACCGTTTGCAGAGACTCGGGCTTTGACACACAACCGACAGAGCTGGAAGACTGTTGTCAACAGTTCTTTGGTTGGCACCCCAGTGACTATTCACGGAATTAAAGGAGAAGAAGAAGAGGAGGAAAGAAGAAGAAAGAAAGAAAGAAAGAAAAAAGGAAAGAAAGAAAAAGAAAGAAAAAGAAAAGAAAGAAAGAAAAAAAAGAAAAAAAAAGAAAAAAAAAAGAAAAAGAAAGAAAGAAAGAAAAGAAAAAAGAAGAAAGAAGAAAGAAAGAAAGGAAAGAAGAAAAGGAAAAAGAAGAAAACAAGAAAGAGAAAGAAAGAAAAAAAAAAAGAGAAAGAAGAAAAGAAAGAAAGAAAAAAAGAAGGAAGAAGAAGGAAAGAAAGAAAGAAAGAAAAAAAAGAAAGAAAAAAGAAAGAAAAAGGAAAGAAGGAAAGAGAAGAAAAGAAAAGAGAAAAAAAGAAGAAAGAAAAAGAAGAAAAAGATGAAAAAGAAAAGAAGGAAAACAAAGGAAAGAAAAAGAGAGAGAAAGAAGGAAAAAAAAAAGAAGAAGAGAACGAAGGAAACACAAACATACGAAAAAACGTACATCTGCAAGACTACGCTTATCATCCACCGGTGAACCTACACTACACAATCCGTAAGCCGTGACTGAGAGAAATTCTTGCTCGACACTGGAGCCAAACACATAACATCTCGTATCCACTGGGCTGGCTGGCACTTGTAACAAGTCTATGGACTTAAGATCTGACGTGTCGAGTTCAATTCCAGCCTGCAACATAAAACACTGGCCTGTTATCTACCCATCTGAATGCTCCAACCATTCTGGCGATGCCAGTGTTTCCGCAAGTCCTGTTCTCCATCACACTACCCTACTCCACCCCCACCCCCATCCCCTGATTTCCATTTCAAGACCTTGCTGTGAACAGGGTTTTGCACAGGCTGAAAAAGTCCATCAGATGACAAATTGCCTATTGGAATGGAGCGTATAAAGGGTTGTCAAATTTCGATAACTCTCTGTTGAATAATCTCCAAACTCGAAACCATCTTACCACTAAAGAGGGAATGGGTGCCACCCTCGTGGTGCTGGCCCCGAGAAAAATTGAGGTCTCTGCCACCTCACTCCCCTAGGACCTACGGTTAAGGAACAATCTAGGTCGGATCTCAGGACCGGGCCCACCTCATGGGTTTATGTGCAGACTTAAGTCTTGTACCGCGAGCATTCTGGGTCTTCTTCGTCACATGGAATGTTAGTGCATGTGGAATTCATTCCGAGCGCGGAGACGTCATCTTGAGAAATTGAAACTGAAACTGAAACTGAAACTAAAGCTGGTTCATTCATTCCCCTAACAAAAACAAAATATCATCATCAATGAGAAAACTGTTCACAGATCAGTTGAGATCCGACATAATCTGTACAGAAACCATAACACGAGAGGCCAGCATTGACCAAGTAGACAGTTCCCGGGAACAGGAGGTCATTACCACGGTACACTGCGCGTTATGAGGCCGGCTGATCAGATCTTGCCTGGTATCTGACATAGAATGGGGCTAAGGCATTAGTCTGTCGCCTAAATGCAGATGTATCAACCCCACGCAAGACTGATTGTACTTAGCTAGAAGTTCCTTTATAGATAGATAGATAGATAGATAGATAGATAGATAGATAGATAGACAGACAGACAGACAGACAGATAGATAGATAGATAGATAGATAGATAGATAGATAGATAGATAGATAGATAGATAGATAAATAGATAGATAGATAGATATATACATGTAGATAGATAGACAGATAGAGATAGAGAGATAGATAGAGAGAGAAAGAAAGCACAGAGAGAGAGAACAGAGAAGAGAGAGAGAGTGAGAGAAAGAGAGAGAGAGAGAAAGTGTGTGTGCGTGCGTTCGTGTGTCTGTCTGTCTATCTGTCTGTCTGTCTGTCTGCCTTGGTCTCTGTCTGTCTGTGTCTGTGTTGGTCCATGTGTAGGGGGGGGGGGCGGTGTGGGGAGTGCGTGCCCGCGTATATGACTGTCATGATATCGTTGCCCCATTGACCAAGACATCCGGATGGCGTTAACAGATGGCTGATACTGTTTCATTACTGAAGAACCGTTTGATGGGACAACGCTTGTCTGAGTCAAGGCAATCAATTTAAACCCCCTAAGGACACAAAAACATAATATACACACACAAAAACGGGCATGAATTAGCTAAAATCGCTTCTATACATCACATTTCCCTCGATCCAAAAGTGCATTTAATTCATGGACCCAGTCATCAATCCTAAGAAAAAGTATGTAAGACTTTATCGAACACATACAAGTGAATGGACCAACAAGACAGAAAATGATAGGAAAAAAAATGACAGAAAGCAAAGGAGCAAGGAAGAAACGAAGAGAGTGACAGAAAAGAGGAAATTTCTAGCACAGAATTTACAAAAGGTGGAAATACTATTTTTACAGAAGAGGTCCTGGCTTCCCCACAGGGGAAAGGCGTCAACTGGTCAATAAGAAAAAAAAAGAAGTAGTATTATTAGTAGTAGTAGTTGTAGTAGTAGTGTAGTAGTAGTAGTAGTAGTAGTAGTTGTAGTAGTAGTAGTGTAGTAGTATTAGTAGTGATATCATCATCATCATCATCATCATTATTATTATTATTATTATTATTATTATTATTATTATTATTATTATTATTACTATTATTATAATTATTTTTATCATTATTATCAGTATTATTATTATTATTATTATTATTATCATTATTATTAGTTGTAGTATCTTTATCATCATTATTGATATTATTATTATTGTATAATGATAATGAAACATAATAACAATGATAAAATCGTAATGATTATTATTTATATCATTATCATGATAATGACAATATTTACTATGATGGTGGACAGACCAAAAACATCAAAAGACATAGGTAGGAAAATAGTGAAGTGGAGGAAGAGAAAAGAATCGAGGCTTGAACCTGGAATTTTTGCATTTTCTAAGCCGGTTAAAGCCACCCCTCGTACTTTTAAGGACACGCAATGAGGGCCGTGATATACACATGGATAAAACGTCAGACTTTCAGTCGGAAAGCCTCGGTTCAATCCTGCTTAGGTACTACCCGCCTGGCTGAAAAAAATGTGATGATTTCTCCATACCATCCCCGCCTGCTGGAAAAAAGGTGATGATTTCTCTACATCACACACCTGGTGGAAAAGGTGATGATTTCTCTACATCACACACCTGGTGGAAAAGGTGATGATTTCTCTACATCACACACCTGGTGGAAAAGGTGATGATTTCTCTACAACACACGCCTGGTGGAAAAAAGGTGATGATTTCTCTACACCACACGCCTGGTGGAAAAAAGGTGATGATGTCTCTATGCCACACACCTGGTGGAAAAAAGGGTGATGATTTCTCTATACCACATGCCTAGTGGGAAAAAAGGTGATGATTTCTCTATACCACACACCTGGTGAAAAAGGTGATGATTTCTCTATACCACACACCTGGTGGAAGAAAGATGATGATTTCTCTATACCACACCTGGTGGAAAAGTGATGATTTCTCTATACCACATACCTGGTGGTAAAGTGATGATTTCTCTATACCACACACCTGGTGGAAAAAAGGTGATGATTTCTCTACACCACACACCTGGTGGAAAAAAGGTGATGATTTCTCTACTTCACACACCTGGTGGAAAAAGGTGATGATTTCTCTACAACACACGCCTGGTGGAAAAAGGTGATGATTTCTCTACCACACACACCTGGTGGAAAAGGTGATGATTTCTCTCATCACACAGCCTGGTGGGAAAAAGGTGATGATTTCTCTACCACCACACGCCTGGTGGAAAAGGTGATGATTTCTCTACACCACACGCCTGGTGGAAAAGGTGATGATTTCTCTACACCACACGTCCTGGTGGAAAAAGTGATGATTTCTCTACACCACACACCTGGTGGAAAAGTGATGATTTCTCTACACACACACCTGGTGAAAAGTGATGATTTCTCTAACACCACACAGCCTGGTGGATAAAAGTGATGATTTCTCTACACACACACGCGCTTGGTGGAAAAAAAGGTGAAGATTTCTCTATACCACACGCCTGGTGGAAAAAAAGGTGATGATGTCTCTATACCACACACCTGGTGGAAAAAAAGGTGATGATTTCTTACCACACACCTGGTGGAAAAAAGATGATGATTTCTCTACACCACACGCCTGGTGGTAAAAAAGGTGATGATTTCTCTACACACAGTTTGGTAAAAAAGGTGATGATTTCTCTAACCACGTGGTAAAAAAGGTGATGATGTTCTCTAACCACACGTCTGGTGAAAAAAGGTGATGATGTCTCTATACCACACACCTGGTGGAAAAAAGGTGATGATGTTCTCTATACCACACCTGGTGGAAAAAAGGTGATGATTTCTCTACACCACATGCCTAGGGGAAAAAAGGTGATGATTTCTCTACACCACAGCCTGGTGGTAAAAAAGGTGATATTTCTCTACACCACATGCCTAGTGGAAAAAAGGTGATAATTTCTCTACACCACACGCCTGTGTAAAAAAGGTGATGATTTCTCTACACCACACGCCTGGTGAAAAAAGGTGATGATTCTCTAACACACCGGGTAAAAGTGATGATTTCTCTACACCACACGCCTGGTGGAAAAAAGGTGATGATTTCTCTACACCACACACCTGGTGGAAAAAAAGGTGATGTCTCTATACCACATACCTGGTGGGAAAAGGGTGATGATTTCTCTACACCACACGTCTGATGGGAAAAAAGGTGATGATTTCTCCATGCCATATGCCTGGTGGGTAAAAGGTTATGATTTCTCCCTGCCACATGCCTGGTGGAAAAAAGGTTATGATTTCTCCATGCCACATGCCTGGTGGGAAAGTTATGATTTCTCTATACCACATGCCTGGTGGGTAAAAGGTTATGATTTCTCCATGCCACATGCCTGATGGAAAAAAGGTTATGATTTCTCCATGCCACATGCCTGGTGGGAAAGTTATGATTTCTCTATACCACATGCCTGGTGGGTAAAAGGTTATGATTTCTCCATGCCACATGCCTGATGGGTAAAAGGTTATGATTTCTCTATACCACATGCCTGGTGGAAAAGGTGATGATTTCTCTACACCACACGCCTAGTGGAAAAGGTGATGATTTCTCTACACCAGACACCTGGT
>JAPXFY010000017.1:17108556-17173556 GCA_030674185.1 Monoplex corrugatus | reverse complement strand
TTTCTTTCGTTTCGGTATCTTCTTTCGTCTTTTTCCTTCATCTTATCTCCTTCTTTTCTTCCCTGTTGCATGCCCTCAGTGAATTACATTGCATAAATCACGAATTCAGGGCCAAGAACTACTTGCACAAACAAACAAAAAAACAAACAAACAAACAAAAGAAAAAGAAAAAAGAACCAGCGATTCCGCCTGAGTGCGAGGATAGTATATTTCTTTGTTATCATTTCTTTCTTTACTCATTCATTTCTTTCTTTCTTTCATTTTGCTTTTTTTTCTGTCTTTCTTTATTTGCTTATTTGACTATTTATTTGTGTTTGTGTATTTGTTATTTAAATGTTGGTTTATTTACTTATTTGTGTATTCATTTATTTATTTATTTATGTATTTATTAATTTATTCAGCTACTTGTTTTATTTATTCATTTGCTTATTAATTTTGCAACAGACACGCAGATGTACAAGACAATGATAACCCTACACAACTGGAATTATGATATATTCATAGATGAAATGACAGGTGGATAATTGTCTGCACAACTCTATTTGTCTTTGCATTAATTGATATGTGTGTGTGTTTGTATATATATATATATATATATATATATATATATATATATATATATATATATGTGTGTGTGTGTGTGTGTGTGTGTGTGTGTGTGTGTGTGTGTGTGTGTGTGTGTGTGTCTGTGAGTCTGTGTGAGTATGTGTCTGTGCGTCTGTGTGTGTGTCTGTGTGTCTGTGTGTCTGTGTGTCTGTGTGTGTGAGTGAGTGTGTCTGTGTCTGTGTCTGTGTCTGTGTCTGTGTCTGTGTCTGTGTTTGTGTCTGTATGTGTATCTGTGTTTGTGATTTTCCTTCCAGGGACTGCTGTCACGAGCTAATGGGTCACGTGCCCCTGCTCGCCGATGCCAGTTTCGCGCAGTTCTCGCAGGAACTGGGTTTAGCCTCACTCGGGGCTTCTGATGATGACGTGGCGAAACTGGCCACTGTGAGTATATATAGTGTCAACAGCTTGCCCGCCTTCTGTGTGTGTAGCGGGCCCCAGTAGCTCAGTTGGTTTGAGCGTCGGATTCACGTGTTAATGGTTGTGGGTTCGAATCCCAGGATGCGCTACATTAAAACTGGCCTTCTCACCGTCCCATCTTAACATCATTGTTGTTCTGGTGGTGTCAGTGTAGGATTAGATAAGTCCCCCTTCCCCCACTTCCCTGGGATTGTTGTCCCGTCGGCCATATCACTTGAGGTGGTTGTCGACGTAAAAACCGAACCAAATCAATCAATCAATCAACCACCTTCTGTGTTTTGTGTTCGTTGCCAGATCGTGACGTGAAAGAAGAAAGGCAGATTTTCTGTGAATGAGAGTCAGTTATGTTCGTTGGTGTTGGGTTGGGTTGGGTTGGGTTGGGTTAGTGTGGTGTGGTGTGGTGTGGTGTGGTGTGGTGTGGTGTGGTGATGTGTGGTGTGGCGTGGTATGTGTGTGGTGTGGTGTGGTGTGGTGTGGTGTGGTGTGGTGTGCTGTGGTGTGTTGTGGTGTGCTGTGTTGTGCTGTGTTGTATTGTATTCTATTGTATTATTGTATTGTATTGTATTGTATTGTACTGTATTGTGTTGTGTTGTGCTGTGTTGTGTTGTGTCGTGTCTTTTCGTATTGCGTTGCGTTGCGTTGCGTTGCGTTGTGTTGTGTTGTGTTGTGTTGTGCTGTGCTGTGTTGTGTTGTGTTGTGTTGTGTTGTGTTGTGTTGTGTTGTGTTGTGTTGTGTTGCAACTGTGATGTGTTTTTTGTTGTGTTGATTGTACGGTACGGTACGGTACAGTATGGTACGGTACGGTACGGTACGGTACGGTACGATACGGTACGGTACGGTATGGTATAGTATGGTATGGTATGGTATGGTATGGTATGGTATGGTATGGTATGGTATGGTATGGTTGCATAGCATTGTGTTGTGTTGTGTTGTGTTGTGTTGTGTCGTGTCGTGTCGTGTCGTGTCGTGTCGTGTCGTGTTGTGTTGTGTTGTGTTTGCTGTGTTGTGTTGTGTTGTGTTGTACTGTACTGTACTGTACTGTGTTGTGGTATGGTATGGTATGGTATGGTATGGTATGGTATGGTATGGTATGGTATGGTATGGTATGGTATGGTATGGTATGGTATGGTATGGTATGGTATGGTATGGTATGGTATGGTATGGTATGGTATGGTATGGTGTTGCGTTGCATTGCATTGCATTGCATCGCACTGTATTGCATTGCATTGCATTGCATTGTATCGTATCGTATCGTGTCGTATCGTATCGTATCGTATCGTATCGTATCGTATCATAATGTACTGTAGTGTACTGTACTCTACCGTACTGTACTGTACTATCAGGACACTGGTATGCTGTCGGTAAGCATATAAACCAACACCACCTGTACATGTTCAGGTCATCGGCGACAAGATAAAACCGACACCCCTACCTGGTTTGCCAGGTGAGGAAGGCTGGTGGTACCCTGACAGGGTTACATGTTAACACAGAACCTTTCAAAGGACTGATGAGCTCAGCTACAGTCAACGACCGCCCACAAAACCCTGCTGCCTTAAGCCTTTGACTCCAGCACCCTGTCCACCAGCATCCTCCATTGCCAACCATGCTAGCAAAGCAAAACTTGATAAACCTTTGACTCACTCACCCTATCCACCGGCTTCCAGCAGGATTTGTGTGTGTGTGTGTGCGTTTGTTTGTTTGTTTGTTTGCATGTGTGTGTGTGAGTGAGTGAGTGTGTGTGGTGTGTGTGTGCGCGCGTGTGTGTGTGTGCGCGCGTTGCGTGTGTGGTGTATGTGTATGTGTGTGTATGTGTATGTGTGTGTGTTTGTATGTGTGTTTAAGAGAGTTATTACTTCTATTTCATTCACACGTTTCTTTTGTTTTTGGTTCTTTCTTTCTTTCTTCATTGCATATGTTTGTATGTGTGAGTGCGTATTCGTGTATGTGTGTGTGTGTGTGTGTGTGTGTGTGTGTGTGTGTGTGTGTGTGTGTGTGTGTGTGTGTGTGTGTGCGCGCGATTGTGTGCGTGTGTATGTGTGTGTGTTTATGTGCGTGTGTATGTTAGTGTGCACGCGTGTATGTGTTTGTGTGTTTGTGTATGTGTGTGCGTGCGTGCGTAGGTTATGTGCGTGTGTGTGTGTGTGTGTGTGTGTGTTTGTGTTCGAGCGTGTGTGTGTTTGTGTCTGTGCGCGCACGCGTGTGAGAGCGAGCCAGCGTGCGTGCGTGCTTGTGTTTTCTTATTTATTCGTTCATCCGTTTTTGCTTTCGAGGTTGACCATTAACTAAAAGTCCTAGGAGTGTTTTGAGCTTAGGGTTTTTGTGCTTTGTATCTGCTTGTATGCTAGCTGAATGGGTAGCGCAAACTGTTTGGATTTGACAAGTTCTGCAATATGGGAGATAATTCCTACGTGACTCTCAAGAGTCATGTCCTTTTGATTAATATCTTTGACGTCCTATGATTCTTTTTCCAGTGCTACTTCTTCTCTGTGGAGTTTGGCCTGTGCAAACAGGATGGGCAACTGAGGGCCTATGGCGCTGGACTTCTCTCTTCCATTGGGGAGCTGAGAGTAAGACCTTTTGATTTTCTGTTTTAGTTGTCCCTGAAAGTAACGCAGTGCATACAGAAGACTTCCTGTTTTAGTTGTCCCTGAAAGTAAAGCAGTGCACATTAGACTTATGTTTTTGTTGTCCCTGAAAGTAACGCAGTGCATACAGAAGACTTCCTGTTTTAGTTGTCCCTGAAAGTAACGCAGTGCACATTTGACTTATGTTTTTGTTGTCCCTGAAAGTAACGCATTGCACAGAAGACTTCCTGTTTTAGTTGTCCCTGAAAGTAACGCAGTGCATACAGAAGACTTCCTGTTTTAGTTGTCCCTGAAAGTAACGCAGTGCATACAGAAGACTTCCTGTTTTAGTTGTCCCTGAAAGTAACGCAGTGCATACAGAAGACTTCCTGTTTTAGTTGTCCCTGAAAGTAACGCAGTGCATACAGAAGACTTCCTGTTTTAGTTGTCCCTGAAAGTAACGCAGTGCACATTTGACTTATGTTTTTGTTGTCCCTGAAAGTAACGCATTGCACAGAAGACTTCCTGTTTTAGTTGTCCCTGAAAGTAACGCAGTGCATACAGAAGACTTCCTGTTTTAGTTGTCCCTGAAAGTAACGCAGTGCACATTAGACTTATGTTTTTGTTGTCCCTGAAAGTAACGCAGTGCGTGCAGAAGACTTCATGTTTTACTTGTCCCTGAAATTAACGCAGTGCACGGTAGACTTCCTGTTCTAATTGTCCCTGAAAGTAACGCAGTGCATACAGAAGACTTCCTGTTTTAGTTGTACCTGAAAGTAACGCAGTGCATACAGAAGACTTCCTGTTTTAGTTGTCCCTGAAAGTAACGCAGTGCATACAGAAGACTTCCTGTTTTAGTTGTCCCTGAAAGTAACGCAGTGTGTACAGAAGACTTCCTGTTTTAGTTGTCCCTGAAAGTAACGCAGTGTGTACAGAAGACTTCCTGTTTTAGTTGTCCCTGAAAGTAACGCAGTGTGTACAGAAGACTTCATGTTTTAGTTGTCCCTGAAAGTAACGCAGTGTGTACAGAAGACTTCCTGTTTTAGTTGTCCCTGAAAGTAACGCAGTGCAGAGAACACTTCCTGTTTTAGTTGTCCCTGAAAGTAACGCAGTGCATAGAAGACTTCCTGTTTTAATTGTCCCTGAAAGTAACGCAGTGCGTACAGAAGACTTCCTGTTTTAATTGTCCCTGAAAGTAACGCAGTGCGTACAGAAGACTTCCTGTTTTAGTTGTCCTGAAAGTAACGCAGTGCACAGTAGACCTCCTGTTTTAATTGTCCCTGAAAGTAACGCAGTGCACTTTAGACTTCCTGTTTTAGTTGTCCTGAAAGTAACGTAGTGCACAGTAGACCTCCTGTTTTAATTGTACCTGAAAGTAACGCAGTGCACAGAAGACTTCCTCTTTTAATTGTCCCTAAAAGTAATGCAGTGCGTACAGAAGACTTCCTGTTTTAATTGTCCCTGAAAGTAACGCAGTGCGTACAGAAGACTTCCTGTTTTAGTTGTCCCTGAAAGTAACGCAGTGCACAGTATAGTAGACTTCCTGTTTTAATTGTCCCTGAAAGTAACGTAGTTCATACAGAAGACTTCATGTTTTAGTTGTCCCTGAAAATAACGCAGTGCATGCAGAAGACTTCATGCACTTGTGCTTTAGTTGTTCTCGGTCTCCAGGCATGTATACCATGATCTGGAAATTCAAAATATCCAAGGCAGAAACCTGAGCGTAAATCTCACAGGCTGATATTTTGTCCAAGACTTCTGTGCTCGTTTATTCTGCTACAGGTATTCTTCTTCTGTTAGAAAAAAAGTAAGGAAACGAAACAAAAACAAAGACAAAGGAAACAGGCAGTTATGTGTGCAATTCAATTCATGTCAATTCAATTCAATTCAATTCAATTCGGTAGCACTTCATTGTTACACATCTTAATTCATTTATGCAGTCACAGGCTCGCTCGTCATAAACACAAACAGAGATGCATTAGAATCCAATCAATAAATAAAGCAAGAAACAAACAAAAAATAACATAATAAGCATAAAAACAACATGCAAAAGTACTATGTCACCACTAAGAGCAGTACCACAACAACGCAAAATGCATGCGGGTATTTGCTGAATTCTGTTTTGTTTTGTTTTTTTCGTTTGTTCGTTTGTTCGCTTGTTCGTTTGTTTGATTGTTTGTTTGTGTTTGTTTGTTTGTTTGTTGTTTGTTTGTTCGTTTGTTTGTCTGTCTGCCTGCCTGTTTGTTTGTTTGTTTGTTTGTTTGTTTGTTTGTTTGTTTGTTTGTTTGTTTGTTTGTTTGTTTGTTTGTTTGCTTGTTGTTTTGTAACTGAAATTATTAAATTATGGTGATGTTTCTGTTCTGTCATAGCATTTTTTGAAGCAGAAAACAGAATAATCAATAATCAGACAGGGTTTAGACTAAAACTGATCGCAGTAGAACGGACTTTTAAGATCAGACTATAGATTAAAAAGAATCTTCAACATCACCAAATCACAATTCCATCGACTTTGCTAGAGCCTTTTCCAGTTTGAAGTAGGAAGTCATGTGGCACGTAGATAACTTCAGCTTTGGAAAAGAAAACCCTGTCCAAATCATCGTAACACTTCATCAAAAACGCAAACTTCACAGTTTTCCCTTAACAACAACGTCGGAAAACATCTTCGGACAATCATCAAGGAATAGGTGGGAGTCCATGATAAAGAAAGAGACCCATGAACTGCTGGACTGAAAATGCACAGGACTGGACAGGCTGGAAATCCCGCTTGGCCGAGGACAGAGGGCAGAGGGCAGAAAACACTTGTGAGCTCTGACAAAGCGAACATGGCACAGGCATAGACGTGTGTGGTCAGATATATCTGACTTGGTCAAACAGTCTAATATAATATGGATGAAATAGCTGAGACACCATCAACAACGCCTATCCCTAAATGGGAAATGCTAAAAGCCTCTTTTGATATTGATTATACAGACGCTAAGAAATCTGAAAACGTCAACATTTCGATATCCACAGCAAGAGAACACATCGATGAAAAATACCGTACCCACCTTCACAATTTTACTGATGGATCAGTCTTAGAAAATAAATGTGCTGGAGCAGCATTTTATGTTCCAAAAATTTAAAATAAAAAAGTCATTTTTTGTTGGGGCAAACATATCTATCTTTACAGCGGAATTAGTCGCTATTAATCAAGCATTGCATTATCTAGTAAATCTTAAATCCATGTCTTTCAAAGTAGTTCTCTTTGTTGACTCAAAATCTGTATTATATGCCTTACGGTCTTTTGATGCCGACACAAGACCTGGTTTAATTACTGAGGCAAATCATCTTATGCATCGTTTAAGGGTCAAAGGTACAGATATCAGTTTATGCTGGGTGCCTTCTCACGTTGGTCTTCACGGCAACGAAGTAGTTGACAGAGCAGCTAAGCAAGGCGCCTAGAATTCTGATAATGCTATAAAATTACATGTTCATACCTCCGTAAAAGAAGCTTGCAACTTACTCGAATCAGCCTCATGGACTCGATTTCATGAACATTCAAATGAACAGTTTGTGTTACAACAAATGATAAAACTTACCGTTCAAAATGTATGTAAAAAATTGCAGTATTCTTCCATGTATCATTTGAGATCGATTGTTGCTGTTTGTTTTCGTATTCAGCTAAACGCATTGAAAACAAAATATTGTAAAAATGTCAAGTGTATTTGCGGCGAACAGTTCACACTGTTTCACTGTTTATTCTACTGCAAAATGCTACGTTCTTTTTTACCGAAAATGTTTACTCAAGATAAGTATTCTGAAAATCATTTCCAAAAAATTACATGAGATCAATCTTTGTTAGTTAAAATTTCAGAACATTAGTTCACAGTCCTGTTAATGCATTACTTTAACTTTATTCGGTTTGTGTTTTAGTGTTACAATTTCCCTTCACGTTGTTGAAGTTAATTGTTAGTGTTAAGTTCTCGTTCCATTTTGCTGTTCCCCTACCTACTAATGTCTTTTTCCTGTCTTCCCTCTGCCCACATCCAACCCGTCCAACTATCGTTCTACATTTCATTTTGTTCATCTTTTTTTTATATAATTTTTTTTTTTTATTATTATTATTTACTTTTTATTTTATTCCCCCTCCCCCTCCCCCGTCTAATATCACTTATAGTTAAATCAAAGAACGAACGAACGTGTGTGGTCCGATGGTTAAAGCATATGCCTAGGAAGCGAGAGGTCCTGAGTTCTAACTCTTTAGGAAAGGTTAGATTTTGAATGGTCCCTCGGATGTTCTTCATTCAGTTGAGACAAAAACAGAGGCACCATATGAAGGATGCAATCGGCTCATGTAAAAGAACCCATGGCAACGAAACATTAACAACCGCCCCTGGAAAAAAATTTTGTGTGGAAAAGTTCACTTTCGTAGGCAAACAAAAAATAGACACACACCAGACAAAAAGAAAGAAAAAAGAATAAAGGATGGCGCAGCATTATAATCGCAAGTTGTGCTTTCACGACGGACACCAACCAACACTTCACCTCAAAAATGTCCGTTGTGACCACCTCTTTCACTTCGCCCCCCACCCCACCCCCCACCACCCCAAGTAAACAAGTAAACAAGAAAGAAAGAAAAAGAGAAAGAAAGAAAACATAGACAAAATACAAATCCAATCTAATTACGACCAAATCCATTGTAATTATGATCACTTCGGCTGCTTGTTACTGCCGCAGTCATTGTTTCTCAACATTTCAAGGTGGCAGCTACATGTACAATGTATGTCCATTCCTGTCTCCCTTCGTTGTTGTTGTTATTATCATTGTTGTTGTTGTTGTTGTTGTCGTCGTCGTCGTCGTCGTTGTTTCTGTTGTTGTTATTGATGATGATGTTAATGTTCGTTCCTTTTTCCGTCCTTTATTTTCTTCTACTTCTACACCTCTTTCTTTCAGGCCTTTCTTTCTGCCATATTTATTCATTTTCTTCCTTTGTTTATTTCAGAATTTACATGTAAAACATTATCTTCTTATTCACAGCATGCACTATCTGACGAATCAGAGAAGAAGCCATTTGAGCCACTGTCGACATGCAAACAGGTGTGTCGCATCACCACTTTCCAGGACTCATACTTCTACACCGACTCTTTCGAGGATGCCAAAGAGCACATGAGGTAAGAGTTCATCACCAGAAATGAAATAATAAGAATACCGCAGCAGATTCAATTCAATGAAAATTTTGTTTACAGCAATGCTGAAGATAAAAGTCGTCAACTGTAGGCTGAATGTTTGCCTGTACAAGTTCTTGTTTTTTGTTTTGTTTTGTTTTGTTTTTCATTTAGTATGGAACCATCTATCTACTAAGCGCCAGCCTGTGACCAGAGAACTGTTGAAAAATATGGAAACAGACGTTTATCAACATATGTCCACACTCTAATGCAATGTAAATACTTAGAGAGAAAAATCAACAAGCGATCTGTGTGATTAATTTGTTTATTTGTTGTTTGAGTTGGTTGGTTGGTTGGTTGGTCAGATGGTTGGTTGGTTGTGGTTGGTTGGTCAGATGGTTGGTTGGTTGTGTTGGTTGGTTGGTTGGTTGGTGTGGTTGGTTGGTTGGTTGGTTGGTTGGTTGGTTGGTTGGTTGGTTGGTTGGTCAGTTTGGTTGGTTGGTTGGTTGGTTGGCTGGTTGGTTGGTTGGTTGGTTGGATGGTTGGTTGGTTGGTTGGCTGGCTGGTTGGATTGGTTGGTTGGTTGGTTGGTTGGATGGTTGGTTGGTTGGTTGGCTGGCTGGTTGGATGGTTGGTTGGTTGTTGGTTGATTGGTTGGTTGGTTGGTATCTTTTATGTTTGTAGCACAAGTTAAAATTTGATGAATGAAGAGCTTGTCTATATCGTTACTGACTGACGGTCGCTAAGTCCGTATTTTCCATTGCTGACGAGTTTTAGTCATTATGTCCCTAAATTGTCCATAAGCATGTCGGTGAGATGTTGGAATGATTTTTGCTGCACGCCATGAGGTCGATGTTATCTGCAAATGGCAGGCACCAGATGCGGCTGACAGTGATAGAGGTGGAGGTGTGGTAGTCCTAGAGAGTTTCTTGCGTATCTTTTGCAGGAAGACGTTGAACAAAACCGGGATAGCTGACATCCTTTGGTTACTCCGATAGAAGTCTGGCAGGACTCTCCTAGTTCACCGTTGTGGTTCACATTGCTGTGTGAGACCTTCTATAGCACCTGGATGACTTTATATAAAACTTTCTCTTTTTTTTACGTTAAGGTCTCCTATGACCTGCCACAAGCCGTTGGGCCAAACTCTGTTAAAAAATTATTGCTTTCCTAAACTCTATGAAATTCTGATTTATGTAGACACTACTTTCCTATTGAAAGCTGTGTTCATATCATGTCGATGACAATGAAAATCTGTTTGATTGTGCTCTTGTCAGGCCTGAAACCAGCTTTCTCTACATAAAGCAATTCCATGATGATAGTTTTGAAGCCATTGAAAATTACTCACATGATGACTATGCTGGCATTTCCAGTGAGGATGGTACCATGGTCTGCTATTGTCTCATGTTTCCGTTTTGGAGTAGTGCTGTTATGAGCGGCTGCGTCTATTCCTTAACCTCCCAAGCTTTGTGTGTCGTTTTATCGATAGATAGGAATTTATCATTTGACAATGCATGAGTCAATCCTTTTGCATTCTGTTTGGTTCATCTGATAACATTTTGCCTTACGCTACAACCCGGATCACAACAATCAAATGGCGCGTCATTACATGATACCTGATTCAATCTTTTATTTTATTTTATTTTATTTTAATTTTAATTTTATTTTATTTTATTTTATCTTATTATTTATTTACAAGACAATTTGCCGCCACCATAAAGCGACCTTTCGCCGTACGCTACAACCCGTACACGCAATCTGTGGACGTGCTGGACAACACGCGACTCATCACCACCGTCGTCAGCGAACTTCGTGGCGATCTCTGCATCATTAGCGATGCTCTGCGACGGCTGCAGATTCTGGAGCAGTTTGGCAATCCCTCTATTCTCGCTGCTGCTGACAGCATTGTCACTTCTCCAGCACCCAGTGTGGACACCCACCTCCGACCAACACTTCGCTGTTCTTACCACTACAGTGGACAAGCCTGAGGTTGAAAAAGGTCACCTGTTGTTACTTATGTGGATACACTTGAATTCTGAAAAGCTATTTGGAAAATTAATGGATGTGGTTTGAATACTTGGAAAATTAGAGGATATTAATTGAACACTTTATCTATGGAAGACTTAGATACGGGATGAAAACTAAGCAACTAAAGGTTATCTGTATTCAGGTGAAATTGTAGTTATTGGATGTCTTTGTGATTTGGTTAAATTCTGATCTAACCGTAGAATTGTAGATTTAGGATACTGTTTCCTGTTCTTCTTTTTTTTTTTTTTTTTTTTTTTTATAACGGGATTAGTGTTTGGTGGTGTCCTGGATTTTACCCGATACTTTCATCCATGTGTCTGTTCTTTTGTTTCGCTTCGGGGTCAGATCTCAGTGATGACTTCGTTTTCGTTTTTGATTGCTAAGTATTGAATTAGATGCGTTCATGGGTCACCGTTCATTCAGATTAGTGACGCCATCGTCGTAGTTACCTGTGACTTTCTTGACAAAATGTTATCTAAATTCAGTGTTTATTTTCTGTGTGTTTTCTGGTGTGTTTTCTGTGTGTTTCACGATGATGGTGTTTGTCTTTTCCAGTGCTTGGTTCTTGTCGTGTCACATGAAAAAGAAACACTCCCCCCCCCCCCCCCCCGCACCCTGCTACTCCTTCAAGAAAGTTGGTTCTGGGAGATGGGTGTGGTTGTTGCTGCTGTTGTTGTAGTTCTCTTTGCTTTTTGTGTTTTGTGTTTGGTTTTGGTTGGTTGGCTGTGTAGTTGGTTGTTTGGCTGTGGAGGTTGTTGTTGTTGTTGTTGCTGTTTTTGCTGCTGTTGTTGTTGTTATTGTTTTGTTGTTGCTGCTGCTGCTGCTGCGTTGTTGTTGCTGCTGCTGTTGTTGTTGTTGTTGTTGTTGTTGTTGTTGTTGAAAACGACTGACAACTGCGTGTTCGTCGGGAGTCATATTCTGCAACAGCGATTCAGAATATTTGTTTCGCCTTTTCGTGCTCGTGTTTTCATTTAGGCAGGTTGTTCTTGTAGGCTTAATATCAAAATATTTATTTTATGCATAATAGGCCTACCATTCCACTAACAATTGCATACGTAAAAAAGATACATGGTGATAATGGAAAGAAAAGTAGGCCTACCAGGGGTGTCATGTGTGTTACGAGTATATTTTACGGTATTTTGTTTCGTAAAACACCAAATTTCGTCTTGTGCTGTGACATCCCTTTCGTTTTGCGATGATCTCCTGGAACTGTTGATTTATTCCGCGGTGTAATTTACAGATAGTTGTGTACCACAACATTTACGTTTGTTTTGTTGTCGTTATGTGTATATGTTGAAATTGTTATTGTTGAAGTGCAAGACGAGCGTGCGCTCATTCGCACACACACGAACGCGCCCACACGCACACATACACACCGTCTAATATCACTTATATTGAAAAGACGTTAAATCAAGCAACGAACGAACGAACGAACACACACACACACACACACTTACACACACACACACAGTGACACGCGCGAGCGCACATACACACACGTGCGTGCGAATAACAACACATACACACACACACACACACACACACACACCACACACACACACCACACACACACACACACACACTACTACACACACATTTACACGCAGAGGAAAAAAATGCTAACCAAATAACCAATTAATAAAAAAAAAAAAAAGAAAACAAATTCTAATGCCGTTTGTTTGTTTGTTTGTTTGTTTGTTTGTTTTGTTTTAGTTGTCATCATCATCATCTTTGTTGTTGATATTTTTATCGTCATTTTTCTTGTGATGACGATGAGGAGGAGAAGGCAGATCACTGTCATCAGCATTATCAACACCATCATCGTCATCATCATTCTTCTTATCATAATCATCATCATCATCATCATCATCTTTTTTTTCATTATTAGCTTATTATTGTTGTTGTTGCTGCTGTTGCTTCTGCCGTTGCTGTCGTTATTAATGCTAATATCATCATTATCATCACTATCATTATTTTTTTTATTCTCATTACTATTGTTCTTGTTATATTGTTGTTATTGTAGTTGTTCTTGTCATTGTTGTTCTTGTTGGTGTTTGTCCTGTTTTTGCTTTTGTTTGTTGTTGTTTTTTTAAATTCTTTTTCTTGACCATCTTGTTGTTCTTCTTGTTTTAGTTTTGTGTTTTTGTTGTTGTTGATAATTGCAATAACAATACTCATGCTAGTAGTGATGATAATAGATAACATAGTAAGATATAATAATTATCATTATTGTTATGTTATTACCATTGATTGTGGTGTTGACGTTGTTGTTATTGTTGTTGTTCTTATCGTTGTTGTGCTGTGGTGGTTGTCGCCGTCATCATTGTCGTCGTCATCATCATCCTTGTCGTTTGCTGTGGAGCACAGAACTTAGGCCTACTATTTTTCAGTATCCTTTAATTAAGTAGGCTACACGTTGGTGGCACCACGCTTCGTATTGAGTATTTATGACACCTAAGGCCCGAATAATGCTGAGAGTTCCACGGACAGCAAAAAAACAAAAACAAAAAACAAAACAAAAACAGACAAACGAGGCAGTATAGAAGGAGGCAAATACAAGAACATCATTAATACAGAAGATTAGGAAAAGACAAGCAACATTTATTGGACATATTATGAGGAAGGGGGAATTAGAACACTTGGTCACAACAGGAAAGTTGGAGGGAAAGAGAATACCAGGTAGACCAAGGGAGAAAATATTGGACGGACTTGCAGGGTGGCTGAAGACAGAGAGGATGGGAGATGTAGGCTACTTGCTGCGACAGGGACAGATTCGTGTGGAGGGCCATGATCGCCAATGCCATGCCGCAGGGCACCTGAAGATGAGGATGATGATGAGGGCCTGTTCCTTACACACTAGGTAGGCGAGGTTTTGGGAGAAACGCTAGGTAGGAGCGTTTCTTTTCTGCACCTACCAGCAAGTGTGGCTAGGTATTCGCTAGGCAAAGCTAGGTAGCATTGAAAGGATCTTTCTGGCGGGGTAAAGATAGATGTCGTGCCGGTCGCTTTTCTGTTTGATTACAAATCCCATCTTCTAATGTGAATTAAGCGCTCCGCGTTGGCTGAAGTCTACTTCCGCCTCGCATCCATTTCATAGCACAGTATTTTCACCCTAGCCAGTCGCTATCTCGCCACTTGTGTGCGAGTGTGCTAGCGTGTAAGAAACAGGCCCTTGGATTTACTTTTAATGTCCTATCATGGGGAGATGAAACTAAAGGTCTGCAGCCAAACAGGAATACTGGTGTAGTTATGATGTAAATTTGAAGCATGGGCTGCCACTCCATCTATGCAGCGCTGCTGTGGTCTTCCTCTGGTTCCGAAGCACGAGCATCTAGTGTTGTCGGCTCGAAGGGATGTCTGGTTGTCTGGTATCCCGGTCAGGTGCCCGAAACATCTAATCCACTGTTTTGTGATGTAATAGTTGGTAGGCTATTGTTAAGAAACGGAATATCTGACATGACCGTCCTCTAGCTCAAAAACCTGAGGATTTCGTGTTGTAGGTTGGAAGAGCTGGGTGATTGACTAGCATCCTAAACGGTGCCTGAACCGGTTTGGTCCGCTGTTGTGCGCTGTAATGGTTGGCAGGCTGTTGTTAAGAAACATAACCTGAAATGGTCTTCCTCTGGCTCTCAGTGAAGCCTGAGCATCTAGTGTTGTTGGCTCGAAGGACAGGTTGGTTAGACTGGCATTCTGGTCACGTGCCCGAACCATCTGATCTGCTGTCGTCTGTTGCGATGGTTTGCAGGCTCATCTTACCTCACCTGTCGGTATCACCTGGTTCAGTGTTTACAGCTATTGTTAAAAACGGGCACTAAAATGGTTTTTCTCCGGTTCTAAAGCTTTAGGATGCAGTATTGTAGACTCAAAAAGTTGGCTGGTTGTTTGGCATCCTGTTCAAGTGCCTGGACCATTTAACTGGTCCGCTGTTGTGCGTTGTAATGGTTGACAGATTGTTATTAGGAAACAGAAACTGAAATGAACGTCCTCAGGCTCCAAAGCCTATGCATCTACTGTTGTTGGTTCGAAGCATTGACTGATTGGCATCCTGATCAAGTGCCTGAACAATCAATGTCTGCTATTGTTGTAGCCTACAATGCAAGGTTTGGTTGGCTGTTGTGGGGGAAAATGCGGAAATGGAAATGGTAGGCCTACAGCCTTACCGACAGATCATCAAGCCTTACCAAGACTATCCTACAAGGCCCATTTCCAGGATCCAGAACGAGAAGCGGATCAAACAAGAAGCATGAGGCCAAATTGAAGGAGTGGACAGACAAGACATTTCAGTGATTCCCAAATATATTAGATGAATAGAGACAGGTGGGAAACATCGTCAGGAAATCTATGGTACCACAAAGACCCAGCCCTTGGTCAAGGGACATTTTCAGGTCAAGGTGAATGACACTTTTCTAATGCTCCCCCAGCTCTTGGTCAAGGGACATTTTCAGGTCAAGGTGAATGATACTTTTCTAATGCTCCCCCAGCCCTTGGTCAAGGGACATTTTCAGGTCAAGGTGAATGATACTTTTGTAATGCTCCCCCAGTCCATGGTCAAGGGACATTTTCAGGTCAAGGTGAATGATACTTTTCTAATGCTCCCCCAGCCCTTGGTCAAGGGACATTTTCAGGTCAAGGTGAATGATACTTTTGTAATGCTCCCCCAGTCCATGGTCAAGGGACATTTTCAGGTCAAGGTGAATGATACTTTTCTAATGCTCCCCCAGTCCATGGTCAAGGGACATTTTCAGGTCAAGGTGAATGATACTTTTGTAATGCTCCACCAGTCCATGGTCAAGGGACATTTTCAGGTCAAGGTGAATGATACTTTTGTAATGCGCCCCCAGTCCATGGTCAAGGGACATTTTCAGGTCAAGGTGAATGATACTTTTGTAATGCTCCCCCAGTCCATGGTCAAGGGACATTTTCAGGTCAAGGTGAATGATACTTTTGTAATGCTCCCCCAGTCCATGGTCAAGGGACATTTTCAGGTCAAGGTGAATGATACTTTTGTAATGCTCCTGTGAAATTGTTAGCTTTTTGTTTGTATGTTTGTTTTCGCTTTTGCTTTTGGTGTTCTTATGTAAGCATGCGGATAGAAAGTCGTTCAAGGTTGTTTTCCTACAGTATTGTCTGAAACGGTTGGAATGTATGTTTTTTATTTGTTTGTTAGTTTGCTTGTTTGTTTTACCCCATCATTAAAGCAACCATAATATTTTTCGGGTTGTGCATGTTGGATGGTTTTATTTCTATAAGCCACCGAGTACTGAGATGGCTTACAGGATCCTTAATGCGCGTATCTGATGGTCTGCATGCATATACATGTATACACAAAGGGCATTCAGGATCTAGAGATTCTGCACATTTTGCATCAAGGAGATCGGAAAAATCTCCACTCTTTACTCACTAGGCTCGACCAGGTTCGAAACCAGACCTTCCAACAGGAAAACCAGTGTTCTAACCACTCAACCTTGGCATATGTCGGTTGAAATGTTAAATTCTTTTCTCGTTTTCTCTTTTCTTTTCTTTTCTTTCATTTGTTCGTTCTTTCTCTTTGTATTTCGCTTCTTTTTTGCGATATCTTTTTATGTATTGCCTTTAAATTGATAATTCTATAACCGTGCACCCTAATATTGTCCTATATGACAATACACAGAAGACTTCCAATCATTTCATGTTTTTGTATAGTGCTGTTCTCCAAAATTTGACTCACTGAGTACGGGCACATAACCAGACGTCAGCGGAGCATGAAGAGCTCAAGCTGTTAAGTGAGCTGACCATGTTCCACTATGTTGCTACACATCCTGCACGTTTGGTGGGCATGCAAGCTGAATGCGTTAATGAAAACCAGTCACTGACGTCTTACAGGATCTTTAACGTACATATTTGATATTCAGCATGTGTATACACATGAATGGGGTTTCGGCACAGGCAAGTCTGCACACAGTGACCTAGGAGATCAGAAAAATGTCCACACCTTACCGGCCAGGCGGGGGTGTCTAAGTGGATTGAATTCAAGACCTTTCAATTGGAAGTTCCGTGCTTACCTGCTTAACTGCCTCGTCTGTCAAAGATCTAGATTCTGGTGTCGAGTCTTAGCTTTCAGCATCGGACTCGCATGCACACTGTCCAATTTTTAGTCTTCTTTACATATATATATAACATACATACATACATACATACATACACACACACACACACATACATATGTAGGCCTACATACATACATACATACATATATTACACACATACATACATACATACATACAACATACATACATACACATACAATATGTAGGCCTACATACATACATACATATATTACACACATACATACATGCATGCATGCATACATACATACATACATACATACGTACGTACATACGTACATGTATACATACATACACTCATACAATACAATACTACGTACTACGTACGTACGTACTACATACATACATACATACATACATACAATTTTTTTTTCATATCGACTAGAGGTGTGTGTCTGATAAAAATATGCTACCGTAGCAAGATTTTCTCCACTGGTTTCGGATGAAGCTTTAACAAATTTGGTTCAAAGATTTGAATCATTAAGAATACCGTACTGCAAATCCATATGTTTGAAGTCATGGAGATACTGTAATGGTCACACAGTCCAAATAAGTGTCAGAAAAATCAGCACTTCATCCAGGAAGGTGTGTGAACACCACTTTCTCCAGAGCTCCTGAAAATAGGTCACATGCATTCTGTTTTAAGTGTTGTGACAAATTATCATTGCACCCGGTAACTGTCAAGTTTTCTTCCATCTTAATCTTGTTTAAGGTCACAAAGACTTTGAGAAGTATCAGTACAAAAATGGATTTTCTATTATTACTGTACCAAATGGAAAATTGTTAAAATGGTTTGAACAACCGGTAATATAATTTTGCGCATGATTATAATCCTGGTGATGTCACTGTGCCTGTACTCAAGATCTAAGCTCTCGAGTACAATTCCCTTTATTCAACGTCAAAAATTCACCTGCTAAATGTCATTTTAACCTTTTGACTAACGCACCCTGTCCACTCAAGCCCTGCATTGCCATCTGTGCAAGCGAAGCAAAAACTTAACCCTTTGATTCCTCACCCTATCTACCAGCTTCGTGCAGGAAGCTATTAGATAGGGTGGAGGGAAATCAAAGGGTTAAGTTTTTGCTGTTGGTGGACAGGGTGTGGAGTTCAAAGGGTTAAATTAGAAACTTACAGGCTTACTGTCTAAATCTTCTTGTTAACCTGGTCACGACACCAACGCAGACTGGTTGGTTCTTTTGACAAAGCTGTGGACTCAAGATTTGATGCCTCAAGTTCAATCCCAACCCACAACATCTAAAACTCTTCCTGTACGTTAAGGGTTTTCAGACTGGATGCCGGGTTCATCTGCGACCTATTTTGGAACAGGGGGTAAGGTCAGTAAAACACTTGTAGATCTTTATGTTTGTGTTCAACATAGAAGAAAAAGATTGGTATTAGGTTGTGCAGAATTGAATTCTAAACAACATACGGTCATAACATCATTCTGCTGTCATGCGGTCGTATGTCGTTAAATGGGGAAGAATGGAAAGTAGAAAGTGACGAACCGTGCTGAGCCGCTGTGATCGGCACGGCAGCCATTTTAAAAGTAAGTCGAGCCGATCACAGCGGCTCGTCGTACAGGAAGAGTTAAAAAAAACTGACTGCTGTCAATGTGTCCATTATTCTGGTTGTAAGCCCTGTGTTTTATAGGTCCCTTCTCCCTTCCCCTCCCCTTTCCCATTTTAAGACCTTGCCAGCGTTTACAGGTATTTGTACAGGAGTCTGCCAGATAATTGGTGGCAGATGCGGGTGGAGCGCATATGGCGTTGTCGATATGTCCCTCTTGAACAAACTTCAAATTCTCTGCCCCCACTCCATTCCCATCCCTCAAACTCTTCACCATGAATAGCTTTTGTGTTGGTTAATTTAAAGGAGGCTCGGCATCACCTTGAAACATTTGTTAGCATAAAAGGTGTAGGCCTACTGACTAAAGATGACTCCAGTTTTATTACTGAAAGAATTATAAGGACAACATATGAAACAACCCGATTACAATGAATCCTCTTGATCATACTTCATTGCCATTAACTCTATATCAAATATTAAAGCATGTTTTTAGTATTTTAAGTTTTGAGAATAATCAGCTGGTGGGTTGAGGTGTAGGATGGTTTCCGCATATTTGACATAGATGTGTATCCTCGTTAAGAACATCTGTGTTGTGGTTGTTGGAGAATTTAGCACTGTTGAGTCACAGTTTTTGTCTCCTACTGAGCGCCTCAAAAACTGAGTTGCTGAGCAAGGACTTTGTATCGTGCCACTTATGTCAGATAGTTGTTAGCATGATCTCGCACTGTCTAACATACATGGCCAAATTATCTGTGGTGGAATAAACATCTGTGAGGAATAATTCTTACTCTGTGTGTGTGTGTGTGTGTGTGTGTGGTGTGTGTGTGTGTGTGTGTGTGTGTGTGTGTGTGTGTGTGTGTGTGTGTGTGTGTGTGTGTGTGTGTGTGTGTGTGTGTATGCACATGCGTTCACATGTATGTGTGTGTGTGTGGGTATTGTGGGGGGGGGGGGAGGGGGCGCAGTGTGTGTGCGTGTGTGTGTGTGTGTGTGTGTGTGTGTGTGTGTGTGTGGTGTGAGCGCAACCAATGTTATCCCCAAATATTTCAAATTAATTTACATCTTTCCATGAAAGGCTCATTTAATTCGACAATCAACTTACACTGAACACAACTAACAGAGTTACTCAAGAAACAGATGCAGCTCAACTGAGAAATTCATGTGTGTGGTGTGTGTGCGCGCGCCCTTGTGTGCCTGTATGGGTGTTTCTGTGGGTTTCTCTCTCTCTTTCTGCCAAAATACTGAACATTCAATTATACTAACAAAATGAAATTATCCTGGCTGGAGTTTGTCAACTGTCAGCATTTCAACTTCCGCCGGTTAGGATCATTTCATTTTATGAATTATGGCAGAATCAGGTAACAATCAACAGTTTGATTTGAAGTCACAGTCACGAGCAATGTAATATTAATAATAAATTGACACCACACATATGCACACATACATGTATACAAACTCGCACTCACTTTATGAAATACACATACACATTTAACCCCTTGACTGCTGACAGTTTTTGAGGTTGTCGCATTACAAATGGTGAGTAAAAATAATGCGGTTCACTACCTTTTACACTAAAACTACTGCAGCTTATTTGTGGGAAATTATGCAGAACGATGCATAGTAAGTTCCACTTTCCAATGACCATAAAACAAAAGGACTCACTTCACACTCTGTTGAATATTTACCGACGTTATTACACATTTATCATATTTGGTGAATATTCCTGCAAACAATATCACAAGAACTCACCACCAGAACAAAAAGAAATGAGCATGACCATCTTGACATGAAATCCAAAACAAGTGCGACTGCTCGCGCCCAAGCAAACAGGAACCAGAAGAACAAGAAAACAATGCAAGCGCGTATTCAACACAACAAAGACAAGCGCAAATTTTCGGCCAACCGGCCTTTGTTTCTTTTTATCCACTGGACGAGGCGGCAGGGAAGTTTTTAGTCCTCTTTTTATTATCCGTTGTTTGGTGTTTGTGGTCTGTTTGTGACCGTGCATTCGCACTTGACAAAGGCCGGTTGGCCAAAAATTTGCGCTTGTCTTGTCTTGTTTTGTTGTGTTGAATACGCGCTTGCATTGGTTTTCTTGTTCTTCTGGTTCCTCTTGACATAGTTGAAAGTGTATAAAGACTTTGCCAATAACCACTGGTCTGGTAGTCTGTTTTTATTTAATCAACCACCACTACCCCAACTACCCCTATCCTTCCCTCACCTCTTCCCCTGCCTCTCCCCCTACTATCCATGGTATCAGCAAGACTACTCTGCTATACAAGAGCTAAGGAATAGAAACTGTTTCCATAATCCTGTACATTATGATGTTGCAGGTTGGTCCACAGAATCGCTAAGTTACAGTTAGTGTCATTGCAATTGGGCAAAAATTCTTTGTCACTGCCAGTTGTACGGAACACATTTCTCACCTTTGGAAAGTGACAACCACTGGTATCAGTTTCTTCTTTTTAAGAATTGTCTTCTGAATTATTGTACAAGTTTTCTTCACTGCTATCGTCGTCATTCATATCGTCAACCACTTCCAGAGCTGACAAATGCTGAAAAGTAATGCGCACGAGGCCAACATGGTCTTAGAGTTACCAGTTTGGTGTTGACCCATTCTCAATTCTAAAAATAAAAAATTAATAAATAACAAAATATAATAAAAAATATATATAAAAACCTAGCAAGAGTTGGCTGACAGAGATAAAGGGAAACAATTCACTGTCTGAATCCTTTCTGAAAACCAGCAAAATCAGTCAGAGGTTCTCTCCCATCTACTGTAGGCAGAAAATTGAAATGTGTCATGTGCTCCTAGTTCAATGCGGCTACACTGACAGCAATCAAGGGGTTAACTTCATTTGCATGCACAAAAATCAACAAATCACCACAAAACTACTTTGACTTAGGCACATATATATTGTCTCCAGTGTCTATGAACATTTGCTGACAGTCTCACAGAGTGGAATGAACAAAGTATATCATAACATTCGGTTTCCTGACAACAAAAAACCAACAACAACAAAGCATCAATATGCACTACTTTTGTCACCAATCAACTAAAAGACTATCTTGACAAGCCATAATCATATGACTAGCGTGTAGACAAAACACAAAAATACCAGCAACACTTTCTTGCTGAATAAAATGCAAATTTGACAAGTAATTCAAGGAACACTATGAAGCTGTGGATTCTCCCCCTCCCCCTCTTTTTTTTTTTTATTGTTTGTTTGTTTCTCTTATTCCCTCAATAGCCAACATCTATTTGTTCAAATTTGTAGCACTGAATAAAGGTTGGCAAACTAGTTCATTGTTGACATTGAATTCCAGATCTAAATTAAGAAAAATGAAGTTCAAAATTTTAAGCTTTTTCAAGATTTTTTAAACATTCAAACCCTGTCAAGACACTGGCAACATGTGTAAATCCTCCTCTACTCAGTCTACAATCAAACAGCTAATGCAATGTAATAAAATAATATAATAATCAGAAACATTCAGCTTGTTGCTTAGATCAAAATAAACAGTGGGATGTGTATGCATAGGGTATGGGGTACCCAGGGTAAGGGTTGAGGAAACAAAAAGAACCTGTGAAGAAAAACATGTTTGGACTGAACTCATGTCAAAAATGAAACAAAAAAAATTACAATTTCTTTAATTTCAAGGATAAAAACAGTAACACAAGAAGAATGCTGTGGTTTGCAAATAGACAATAAGGTAAATAAAAGTTAATTATTTCAACTTCTATTGTTATACTGGAATCTGCTTCTTTTTTTTTTTATACTATATTCTGCTTGTAGAGTATAGAATAAAATGAACAATAACAAAAAGAAAATTTACCAAAGGAAAAATGACTTCATCAGTAATACCAACTGAATCAACAACTATAAGAAAACTTGAAACCCATTCTCACAAAAGAGGTCCAAAAATCATTGTCAGGGGTATACTTACAAGTTACATCATTAAAAAGCACAAGAAATGCTCTTTGCAATGGAATTCAGATCAAATCTCAAACATTAACAGTGCCATATATTAAGATGGAGTGTGTGAAGCAATGAAAAATTGAAGAAAAAGTGCGCACTAAGTTTTCCCACTTTTTTCTGCGCAATCACTGTTAAAACATTCTCAAACTTTCAGAACTTCAGACATAGTTGCAGTACACTGAAACACATTTGCCAATAACCTGTACAGTTTCGATAAAAACTGTAAACCCTGTGTGAACACATCGATTTTTGCTCAATAAACTGGTTTGCTTTGAAGGAGAAAATATTTCTGCGTGATATTTTAACATAATTCCTGGTCAAATTTTCGATATGATAATACTTATAGGATTACAAAATCTAGTGGATATAAAAATATCAAAATCATTCAGAGTGATCTTGAACATGTTTTCCAAGCTGTTGCTAGACCTGACAACAATGCTTTGGCCCATTTTTAGCAGAGCGCATCATACTTATCATAGAAGATTTTTATAGCTTAACATCCTAGAAATCAAGCTCTTAAGGCTTTGCATAAATTCATGAAACAAAAGAAATACAGAACAAAATAACAAAAATTCAACAAAACCTTGAGCAAATAAGCATGCATTATGAACAGGAACAACAAAAGAAAACTGAGAAGGAAAACAACAACGTACCAACTATTATTACTGTAAACTCAACCACACACACACACACTCACAAACACACACACACACACACACACACACACACACACACACACACACACACACACACACACACACACACAATTTCACATGAAAAAGCTGACCAAAAAACTTACACACACACACACACACACACACACATACACACACAAAACCCAGGACACACACAAAATCCAATCCATTCAAATCCAAGTAGGCCTACACACATAACATAATACACTCACTCCCATACTTAGGCACGTAAGTTTGATAAACGCATGCTACTTGTAGTGCGTTAAAATACATACATACTCTGATACTGTACATGTAAACCTGCTCATATACAGCAGAGTCTGCCTGAAATGAAATTCAAGGGGATGGATATGTTCACTATAGCAGTAGTTTGTAAAACTACAAGAAAAACCAGTGACCATATACAATACAGCATTACTTGTTGCCTTGCTGATGGAGTTCTGATGGTATTCACAACATCCCTAATTTATGCTATCATTATGACGTACACCAGTCACTGAATTATTCAGAAAGAAACTCACATGAACACACGTACACACATAGCTGCTGGAGTTACGTCACTGGCCTAACAACATCGCTGACACAGTTTTCTATGAGGCTTGAACGAAGAAATCTATCACAGTATACTGATCATACTGCTATAGATTATTAGATACATCAATGTATGCTGCATTGCAGCAGTTGTATTAGTCTTGAGCACTTGTTCACTGTACTGCAAGACTGAATATAGCAAGCTTGGCCTCTGGGAAAAAATGCAATGTATGTGGTGTCTAAGCAGCTGTACTAATCTTGAGCACTTGTTCACTGTAGGGCAAAACTATATGTAGCAAGTTTGGCCTCTGGGAAACAGCACTTCATTCGTACTAAGTGGAGTGCGTTATGCGTGATAGTAGATTTTCTTTGCTAGAGTCACTATTTTACAAGAAGGAAAGAGAAGGAAGTGGGCAGGGAAAATAAAAGAGTGTATTAATGCTGGAATTCGTTGTAGTCAGATTTGTAAGAAGAAGACTCCACTGTAGCCTACATATTCACACCAGGCATGCAAAATAACTGATCAAAAAAGAAAAAAAAAGACGTTTCAAAACTTTCACACAATCAACATCCAAAAACTTACAAGGAAATGGTGGCCAGGAGATAGGAAGAATAGACTACAAGCTGTGTGTCAGTGTTGATTCAGTGTTGAGTGCGACAGACACTATCTTGTGACTTTCAAGTTACTGTACAAAGGTGCATTGTCATTTTTTGTTTGCTTTCCTTATGATATTTCACACAATCAACATCAAAAACTTACAAGGAAATGGTGGCCAGGAGATAGGAAAAAAGCAGCAACAAACTGTGTGTCACTGTGAGTGTGAAGTACACTATCTTATGACTTTCAAGTTACTGTAGAACTAGAAGGTGGATTTTTGTTTTGTGTGTTTTCACCGAGCAGTACTTTTAAATTTCATTAGTTTAACAGGAACCAGAAAAACCACCATAGAATCAGAACACGCATGGCGCACAAATCCCGAGATACTTTAGTTGGCCACTTTCTGCCAGCTATTAATAGCACACCCCTTCCCTTCCACTCCCCACACCCTTTTCACCTGTCCCTTTATCACTAGTGCGGGAGCACAAAGACGCGCTACACTGACGGACTTTGGTCGACCCTGCCTGGCTAAAAATAGCACAAGCTGGCGACGCTGGCTTACAACTAAAGGGTGGCAGAATGGCTGAGAAAAATGCAGCCGTGCACGTAAATTTAATACATCCAGACAAGACAGGCACAAATTTTCAGCACACTGGCCTTTGTCAAGCACACACAAAAGATCACAAAAGAACAAACAATGAATACAAAAATCAGAAGAAAAAGACCCAAACTTCCCTGCTGCTTTTATATGAATGGGCTTTCTTTTTTTTTTTTTTTGTTTGTTTGTTTGTTTGTAAATTTCCATTATGGAAGTCATTCTCCATTTTCAGGAAGAGGCACATGCTGGGTGTTCTCATGTTTCAATAAGTCAGCAAATGCTGACACAGACTGTATGATCTTTAACTCTTTAACTCCTGCACCTATCCACCAGCATCTTGCATTGTCAACCATGCTAGCAAAGCAAAAACTTAAGCCTTTGACACCCTCATCCAATCCACAGCTTCATGCAGGAAGGGTTAACTCCCCTACATTCTCCCACAATGACATCGTTCCATTTGGATAAAATCTATCAATGAAAAGGCTGTATTGTATGTTATGTCAGTTGAAACTGCAAACATTTCTAAGTGTTATGGTGTTTAGTTTGATAATATAAGTTATAATATAAGTTAATATTTGACGAAATGGCATGCTTTCTGGTAAATGTACTGTCAGTTTCGCAAAATATCATAACAAATCTCGTAACGGAAAAGAGTTAAGGGTTACGTTTTTGAAATTTGTGGAAAGGGTGCAGGAATGCAGGAGTCAAAGGGTTAATGCACGCACCTGATGTTCTAAGATATATTTCATATTCTAAATCAGTAAATGTGTCTACACACAACAGGGATGCACTTGTACTGACCTGGGAGATCAGAAAAATCTTAACCCTTTACCCACCAGATAGTACCCAAGTATGCTTGAAACCAGACTTCCAGTTGGGAGGACCAGTGTCCTGACAACTCAACTAACGCACCTGTCATACATTTAATGATTTATGAAACAAACAGACTATCTTTTTCTTTCATTTAATGATTTATGAAACAAACAGACTATCTTTTTCTTTTCTTAAAATCTACAAAAATCATTTTTGTTTAAAAAATTGGACAGTTAAGAAAGTGTTCTTCATAAGAGATGTACGAGATGAAAATGGCAGCTTTCTCAACCATAAAAATTTCACAAGGAAATGGAGAATAAATGTATGTTTTCTTAAGTATTCAAGCTGCATACAAACAATTAAAGCCTATAAATGTACAAAACGAAACTTCAAGGGAAGTGGATGTGTCTTGATATAGCATGTTCAATGTAAACTCATTGTTTACATGCAGACATTTGGTTTGAATTTTGTAAAACTGTATTTGATTTTAAAGAAAAGTACCTTTGACGCAAGCGGCAAAAAAATCTGTCTCTTTTCAAATCTTGTATTCCGTAAGTAAGCAATAGACCTACACAGTAACATACTATATGCTTCCATTGCCTATCGCATCCATGACGGTCAATGTTGTAAATCGAATGATTTTTTGTCAGGGCGTTTTTTTTCTTTTTCATTGTTGATGTGTTTTTTCACAGTTCTTGTTTGTTTATTGTTGTTGTTCTTGTCGTTTTTTAGGAAGCAGGGGGAGCGGCACTTATTATGGGTTCACACACACACTCCCAGTTTCTCCTTTATTTTAGGAGCGGGAGAAGGGTTTTTTCCCCTTATTTTTTCCTTTGGCTGTCTGGGGGAAGGGGTTACTTCTCCCTAATGTAATACTAATTAATACTTAAGAGTTCACTTTTCTTTTTTCTTCTTCTTTCTCTGTGCATGTATGTGTGCATGAGACTGAATGAATGTATACATGTGTATGTGTTCTATTTTTATTACTATTTTTGATTTCATGGCTAATTCATAAAAATCATATGCGTTTATAATTCTTTTAATCCCAAAGATAGTACACACAGTATCAACTTGTTTTTAACAAAACTGCACACATGAATTCATAATAATATGAACACTCACTTGTACACTGCATTAATCCAAAATAAAACAACAGGTCATTAGAAGACCAAGATGTATTGTACATACCATCAATGCCAGTGCTTGCACCAAACCCAGAACACATTCATGACAGTAATTCTAGCAGCAGTTGGCAACAACAGTCCATGGGGATAGTCCGAAGGCAGATGCTGACAACAAAGCGTCAGTGCTGAACTTGAGATAACACTTAATGAGTTGGTCCTTGTGGTGCAGATGATTAGATGAAGGAGACAGAAGCTCAGGAACATTTCCAGGGCCAGAGGCACAGGCAGTCAAATGACCTGGGTTCTGACAAACAAAGGATGCTGCATTTAACATTATGACTGTTGAAATGCTGAATCTTTTGGTGGTGAGGGTAATTTATTGATTAGGAAAGGGGTGGTGGGAAAGGGGCAGTGAGTGCAAGAGAGAGAGAATGCATGTGTGTGCTTCTGTGTGTGTGTGTGCATGTGAGTGTGAGAGTGTGTGTGTGTGTGTGTCACTGTGTGTTGTGTGTGTGTGTGAGTGTGTGTGTGTGTGTGTGTGTGTGTGTGTGTGTGTGTGTGTGTGTGTGTGTGTGTGTGTGTGTGTGTGTGTGTGTGTGTGTGTGCATGTATGCACGTGTGTATGGATGCATGCATGTATACAATTTAAATGCATGTCATATGACATCAACTTATGACAAATCATATATTATTATTAAACATGTAGAACTCTTAGAACAAGCTGGAATATGACTGCATTACTTTAAATTTATAGATCTATCTGTGTATTCTTTACACACAAGAATCAAAGCCACAAAAGCACAGCAACAATGAATGAATGAACAGTTAAAACTAGATAATTAAAAGCGTGCGCATTGTAGATCTTTTTCCCTCTTTTTTTTCCCCTGTCGTTATCAATATGAACCCATGAACAGTTAAATTTAAAACTATACGTACAATACAGCTGATCATTTTTTCCTATCATTATCAATATCATGTTCCTTTTAAGATTATACACTACCAAATTATTATCAATATCATGTTACTTTTAAGATTATAGTTATACACTACCAAATTTAGCCTTCAGAACTGTAACTTTAAGATCTAATGTGAAATAAAAAATATATATTTATATCTATTAGCAATGACAATGTTAAAATTCCTGTTAAGTGTTGACTGTGATACAAAACGACATCATAAAACATACAAATTACTGAAGTCGTTGAAACTTTTCTTAATTAACTAGTAGAATCTTACTCTTCTCGAAAGGCTTCAGTCCCAAGAGCTTTGATCTTCTTCTGGACTTGCCCAGCTGCCACTCAGTCCATTTTCTTTACCAATTCCCCCCTCTCTCTCTCTCTCTCTGAACCATTTCTAGACCCTTTTCTCTTTCAGTTTTATTTTCTTCTCTATCACTTTTGATCTTCGCTTTTCTCTACTGCGTAACTGGTATTTTATTCTTGGTCACAGTTTATTCTTGATGTGATCTTTTGTTCTTAGTCACAGTTTCCTCTCCACTGGCCCTAGTGGTATTTTGCTCTTGATCAATACCTGTCCTATTGCCACTTTGCTCTTGGTTTCCATTTTCCCTAATGACACTTTGTTGTTGTTCTCCACTGAATCTAATGATAGGCCTACTTTGCTGTTGTTCTCCATTTAACCTAGTGACTGATATTTTGTTCTTGTTTTCTAATTGCCCTAGTGACATTTTCTTCTTGTTCTCTGCTTAAACTATTTGTGGTTTCTACTTGTTGTCCATTTAGTCTACTGGTCCTTAGCTTTTTTTCTTCACTTGTCCTATTGATACTCAACTGTTGTTCTCTACTTTCATTAGTGGTGCTTTGTTTTCCTTCTGCACCTGCCCTACCAGTACTTTGTTCTTCTCCATTTGCCAAACATGAACTTTGTATTTCTTTTCCATTTGTATTGGTGGTACTTTGTTCTTCTGCCCTACTCAACAACTCCAATCTTTTTTCTAACATGAGCTTCTCATTCTGTAAACTTTTGATGGTTTCATTCTTCTGTCTCATCATTTTGAGTAGCTGAATATGACTAGCAAGATCCCCATTTATGTAGTTATGATCTTTGGCCTTTGTTAATGTTATGTCTTTTTCCTTCAAAATCTGTCTATAGTTTTCCTTCCAACTTTCAATTTCCTTTCTGGCATCACACAACCGCTCTTCCAATTTTTTCTCCTTTGATATTGTTTTCAGGATGCAAATTGTAGACCGCTGAGTTTGCACAATATGTTTGAAAAGCCTAACATTTTGTGACGCTTGCTTCAGCTTGCCTCTTATGTTTTTCAATTGCTCACGTTGTCCTTTCTTCATTCGAGCTGACGACTTTGACACAACTTGAAGCCTGCGCTTCAGTTTTTCTTCTTCTGAAGTTGTATTTGTATCTCTTCTGGGACATGGTTGTGCTTCTGATTCTGACGAGCCAAAAGCAGATGGGCTAGAGTGTAGGTTGGTTGCTGACAAAAATTGTTCCTTAGCAGCACTGGATGCCACGCCAGACGTGGTGGGAAGCGATTCTAGCTGGGATTCTATTTCGACTTGGTTGGTTTGACAACCATACCATACCGCTGCAGACTGGTTTAGGCTATTCAGCCTTTAGTCTGGTCTTTTTCACGAAAAAAAAACTTGGTTATTCATACTGTTGAAAAACTTCTTGCATGGGTATTGATGGCGCAACCGTCTGAAAGTCTACCTAATCAGATACATGAGGTCTGCCCAATGGCGATCCAGACTGGCCTTGAAGCTGTCAAGAGATGGTGCGTTGACCACTTTTTCTGGGAGCACGTTCCAGGGATTCACCACTCGATTGAAGAAAAAGTGCTGGCGCAGCGAATTATTGCAACTCCCTTTCTTGAGCTTTAGACTATGCCCACGGGTCTGCTTAGCACTGTTTTCAAGGACAAGAGGACTCTTCACGTTGTACAACTCGTGTGTGAACTTATAGGTTTCAATCATGTCGCCCCTGTCCCTTCGGTACTGCATGCTGGGTATTTTCATTCTGGCAAGTCGCTCTTCATAGGGATAGTCAACCAAACCAGGAACCAACTTTGTTGCTCGCCTGAGAACGCCTTCGATGATGTCCTTATCTTTCTGATACCTTGGTGACCACACACTGTTGGCAAATTCCAGGTGAGGGCGTATCAGTGCGATGAACAGCTGTCGCATGGTCTCAGTGTCGAGGTACTGGTTTAGGCTATTCAGCCTTTAGTCTGGTCTTTTTCACGAAAAAAAAACTTGGTTATTCATACTGTTGAAAAACTTCTTGCATGGGTATTGATGGCGCAACCGTCTGAAAGTCTACCTAATCAGATACATGAGGTCTGCCCAATGGCGATCCAGACTGGCCTTGAAGCTGTCAAGAGATGGTGCGTTGACCACTTGATCAGCCCTAGAATTCTATTAGCTTTGTTGACCTGTGTCTCAACGTGCCAGCTGAATTTGAGCTCCTGATCTACCAATACTCCCAGATCTTTCTCTCCCCTTGATGACTCCAGCAGCACTCTCTCTTCGCTGTTGTGTAGTCTCATGCTATACACTGCCTTGGGGTTCCTGCGTCCGAGGTGTAGAACCTTACATTTTGTCGCATTGAACCGCAGCTGCCAACAATCTGCCCAGTCAACGAGTTTATCTAAGTCCTGTTGAATCCTATCCCTCTTGTTTTGCTCCTCTACTGTGTCAAACATTTTTGTATCATCTGCGTACATCTGACAGATGCAGTTCACCACCTCTGGCATGTCATTGATGAACACAACAAACAGCATTGGCCCCAAGACACTACCTTGAGGGACTCCACTTAACACCGGCTCCCAACTGGAGAAACTCCCAGTGATCCCAACTCTTTGTCTTCTGCCTGTCAGAAAGTCTGTAATCCAGTATAACACCTGTGAAGTGACTCCATAGGATTCAAGCTTGGAGATTAACCGCTGGTGGAATCAAATGCCTTAGCGAAATCCAAGTAGACTACATCTACAGGCTTCCCCTCATCTAATGATTCAGTCCATGCATCCAGTACACTCAGAAGGTTCATAACACAGGATCTCTGTCTGATGAAACCATGCTGGCATGGTGCGAGAAAGTTGTTGACTTCCATGTGGGTTATCACTTTGTCCCTAATGATGGATTCCATAACTTTGCAGACTGTGCTTGTCAAACTCACTGGTCTATAGTTGCAGGGCTGGCTCCAATCTCCTTTTTTGAACAGGGAGTGACATTCGCCTCCTTCCATTCTTCTGGCAACTTTCCTTCTTCTTCTGACTTAGTGAAAATAATAGAAAATGGCTCTGCCAACTCTTCGGCAAGTTCCTTCAGAACATGTGAATGAACATCATCAGGGCCGGGAGACTTCCCAGGGTTCAGGCACTTAAGTTTCTTCAGTACCTCATTTTTGGAAAAGCTAATCCTTTCTAACTTTTCTGAACACTCTCTTTTCTTACATGATGGCATCTGATTTAGTCTCTCCTGTGTAAAAACACTACAGAAAAATCTGTTCAAGGTTTCAGCCTTATCCGCATTACTGGTTACTGTCCTACCTCTTTCGTCTACAAGATCTGCTACACCTTGCTTTGTCTTCAATTTGCTGTTAGCGTAAGCGTAGAAAGATTTAGGATTTTTCTTTGCATCCTTGGCCACAGATCTTTCAAAGTTCCAAACAGCCTTTCTACATGCTCCTTTGGCCTGGTTCCTTGCTTTTGCATAGGCCTGGTAGTCTTTGCCTTCTCTAGTCTCCATGTACCTCTTGAAGCATTCCCTTTTCTTCTTGAGCTTAACAAGTGCGTTCTCATCCCACCACAGTGGTTTTCTTTTTTTCGCATTTCCATTATATCTTCCCCCAATGTTGATCTTAGGAATACATTTGTCCATTTCCCCCACCAGCGTTTTTTTTAAACAGTCCCATGCCTCACCAATGCTAAGATCCTTAACTTTCTCAGACAGGTTTACCTCTCTCAAACCCTCCCCAGTTTCTTGTAGTCTCCTTTAGCATAATTGTACTTTGTCTGTTGCTCCTTAGAAATGTTCTCTGTGTAAACTAGAAACTCGAAGTGAAGGACATGATGATGGCTCATTCCAAGTGGAGGATTGTGGATGACGTTTCTGACCATACCTTCTTCACTGCTAAAAATCAGGTCAATCAACGAAGGTGCGTGGTTTGGATGAGTATGAGTGGGAAGCTTGACATGTTGAGTCAAAAATGTCTTCCTCACAAATGTCCCCAAGAACACTGTAGCTTTATGGTTTGGACTAGGTGGGGAGGTCTCATTACTCCAGTCAATTTCCTTAAGATTAAAATCTCCTGTTATTAACACATGGGATCTGCCAAAAATCATATTCTTCATAAAACTGTACAATGTTGCATTGTCCTCTGCAGAATTGCTATCAGATCTGTACACACAGCCTACAAGGAGTTTGTCTCCCTTTTTCAACTTGATCTCTACCCACACAGTATCTTTAGATCCTGGCTGATCAGACTTTCACTTCCTGCGCTGAGAGATACTTCTTTACATAAATCAAAACTCCTCTCTCTACATTGTCTTCACCGACATTGCAGAAACAGTCATAACCTTCTATGTTCAATTCTACTGTCTGAACATCAAAATGAAAGTTCTTTGGCACCACTTCAGTTATACAAATGATATCTGGATTCTCATTTTCCACTATAAATAAAAGCTCTGTGCGTTTGTTTATGAGGCTATCTACATTTGAGTATGTACATTTCAACGTTTTGTCATCTATCACTGTTGGTCTCGCTCGACCTCCATGGTACGAGCATCCTGTTTTCTTGCTACATTGACTACCCTGTTCCCTCTGATCACCCAGTGTGCTGTTTCTCCCTTGGTTTTTGCCTCCTCTCGCTTCTGATTTCTTACAGATACCAGGTTTCTCATTCGGTCTCGCTGTAAAGGGGTCAAGTCCTGTTTCAAGTTGTGTGAGCGGAAGGTACTATCCTCATGCTCTTTCAGTTTCTTTGAAGCCTTGAGTATTTCAGTGACTTCTTCCTTTGAACCTAATGTGGCTAGCATGGGTCGAGGTTTTGCACTGTTTCCACTACCATCATTGTTTCTTCGGCCTAGCCTTCTCACTTGCTTCACACTGATAGAAACGCCAAGACCTCTGTCTCACATGTCTTTCATGAACCGAGTGTCATGTTCCTTGCGTTCTGTTACGTCGCTGGATTTACTTTCCTCTACACCAAAGACAACAATGTTCGCTTTTCTCCTGTCTTGGTCCTCCATCTCTTCAGTTCCCTGTTGGGCAGCTTGGCTGGTGATCTGTCTCAGCTGAGACTCCATATCATCTTGAGCTGTTTTCACTTCATCTACTTTCTTTTCCAAGGCCCTGACATGGTTCTCCAGACTCGAGACGTCCTGCTTAGAAGCCTTCTGGTCCAGTGTTTGTTCCACAGACTCAAGTCTTGTCTCAAACACGCTTAGAAACTCTTTACATTTGTCCTCAACTGCTTTGTCAGAGAATATAGCCTGCAAAGCTGGTTGGTTACAGTTCTCGCAAAACCAGTGAACATCTGGCCTTGCCATGAAACAGTATTCACTCTCGCTCACATTTACACACCTGATACAGTACCATGCCAAACAACGCTCACAAGAAAGGAGCTTATCTGTATTGTCACTGAACATTTTCTTACAGGCTACACATTCTGCAACACTCTCGACACTTTGCTCATAATCCCTTTCCTCATTCTGAGTCTGATACCCTTTCAGTTTCAATGTTTCATGTTGCTGAGTTTTCATTCTCCCTTTTGCGGGAGGACGGCTCCCACTTCCTTTCCTAGTTTTATCTCCTGACATATTGCTGGTATTATGTAGACTCAACTTTTATTTACAACATCCCCATCGTACGTAATTCCATGCCGTTTCATTGATATCCAAGTGCAGCTCTTTCATTGATATCCAAGTGCTGTATGTGCAAGTTATTTCCGTACGAAGTTTAAGGATCAGTAGCGCTACACTTTTATCCACTCACGTAATCAGACTCTCAAACTTATTGTTCAGTCAGGTAACTACAACTGTCTTGTTCTTGATTAGGTATACTTCAGAGCTAAACGTGATCCCTACAGAATCGGAGAATGTACCGATCAATGTTGCCACGCGAACAGAACAGCAGACGACACATGTCAAGACCGCATCTGAAGCGAAAGAGTTTTAAGCAAACAAAACACAACTTTTTCTCCTAACGCCGTTCCCTTTACTCTGTAGATCTAGTGCTAATAAGACTATGTTGTAAATAAACTGACTGCTGACCAGCCGATTACGACTGTCATATTTTAGCACAACCGCTGTATTTAAATACGACGGCCGTGAGTTTTTAGCAACTGATGAACACAAGAAGTTTACGTTTAATTTGTTTTGCTGACGAGGTCGTTGGACAAAAAACGTCTTGGCAAACAGCTTGCCATAAGTGCCTATCTCGGTTAACATTTTTGTACTTCGTAATCTTCCCAGCAAGTCGCCTCATCTCATCAAGTTCGATCGAAAACCCAAACCTTTCCCTGATAATATTAACCGTCTCCCTGACTGATGACCCATTCTCAAAGTACTGAAAAAGAATGTGTCCATTCTGGATAACCGTTTTTTCACCATCACCAATCCATGCACTAAAATTGTTCCTCAGATACTGACTCACTACCCCTGGAAGTTTCACAACTGCGCGTGCTCTCTTTTTCTTGGGTGGCATGGTAATTCACTACGGTACCTTGATTATCAAGTTGATAATAATTAATATTCCCCTCGCCTTCCAGTGTTTGTGGCCGCTATGCGAGTCTTAATCTAATGCGAATCACCGAACAGTCTACAAAACATAAATCTCAGTGACACTTCAGCAGTTACTTCCAATATCCAGCACACACTGTTACAATTTAAAAGAGTTTTGTCTCGTTGTTTCAAGCAACTTTCAAAATCCGATCAACATCAAATGGCACAGCCATCCACATGGTCGAAGGGAAAGAACTCTCTCGTCGAATACGCCATGCGTTTAGGCCATACAACCTTGTTGGAAAAAAAATCAAATACTGATAAAGGCGAGCTGAGAAAATATCTAATACTGATAAAGGCGAACGCAATCAAGTGTCGTTCCCCGCAGTGTTTCAATGAAAGTTGTAGTCATTGCATCTATAATGGTATCTGTTGTCCTGTTCTTAATTTAAAACATTTTAAATTATCCAAAACAAGTGTCGCGTTCAAGCAAACAGGAACCAGAAAAAAACACGAAAGAAGACTACGAACGCGTATTTAATACAACAAGACAAGACAGGAGCAAATTTTTGGCCAACTGGCCTTTGTCAAGTGTAAGATTACAAACAAACAAACACCAGATACAAAAATTATGAGAAAAAGACTGAAACTTCCCTGCTGCTGTGTTCAATGTGAGAAAAGGAATAGCCACAGAGAAGATCGTTCAAGAAATAGAAGACCGACACAAAGCAGCCCTAAACTAATCGCAATGTACAGAAATATTGAAGAAATTTCCCACAGGAAAAAAAAAACAAACGTGCACATCAACTGGTTGCTTAAAGTCTAAAGATGATACGATTAATACAGAAAAAGACAAAACATTAGATAGATAGGACGAGTACATTAAAGACCTTTTTTGACGAGGACAGAAAGGAGGAAGGTAGCCTATAAGAAAGAACGTTGAAAGACCACCAATAATCAAAGATGAAGTTAGATCAGCACTGAAAAAGATGAAACCAGGTAAATCCCCAGGACCAGACAATATCACTATAGAAATGATTGAGGATCAACATGAATTTGGTATTTAAAAAAAAGGTATCAGCTCCTTGAAACAAATGAATGAGCATTTCTCCTTAATCATCTCCACCATCCTTAAGCCTTACCAGTCTGCTTATCGAGCATACCAACAGTATAGAAACAGCTCTTACTCACATAGTCAGTGAACTTCTTCTTGCTTCTGATGCTGGTAAAATTTCTCTCCTAATATTCCTCGATCTGTTTGCAGCCTTTGCTAATATTGACCACTCCATCCTTCTCTTTCATATTGAACACACTCTTGGAATTCATGGTACTGATCTTTCTTGGCTCTCCTCCGATCTGTCTGATTGCTTTCAGTCAGTTGTCATTAGCGGAAATCAGTCTGAGCCTGTTCAACTTTCTTGCAGAGTTCCTCAGGGTTCTGTGCTAAGGCCTGTCCTCTTCACCCTTTATACTTCACCGCTAGCTAACATCATCAGTCAGCACGACATGAAACTTTATTATTACGCAGCTGATTCACACCTTCAGAATAGCACTTGCGCATCTCATAAGCATTCAGCTGCTATCTGGAACTGGATGACACAAAATAAGCTACAGTTAAATGATAAAACTGAAGCCATGCTCATATGCACCAAAAACAAACTTACATCTGTTACACTGAATAACATGCAGCTAGGTGACAACATCATCCCTCTGTCTGATTCTGTCAAGAATCTGGGTGTGACCTTAGACAACACTTTTTCTATGCAGAAATTTCTGACCCAGACCTGCTAATCGTGCTACTATCAGATTCGGCGCATTGGTTACATTCGAAGATATCTTTCAACTGAGGCTGCATCTAAGCTTGTGACATCTCTCAATTTGTCTCGTCTTGATTACTGTAAAGCTCACCTTTCTCGACTACCAACTACTTCTCTCCTCTGTCTGCAATGCATACAAGACACAGCTGCTCGTCTTGTCCTCAGAAAGAAAAAGTTTGATCATGTCTGTCCTCCCCTTTGCTTTCTTCACTGGTTGCCTGTCATAAAAAGAACATAAGCTGGATTCCTTGTATTACATATCTACATGTATTCCTCAGTCTGTTCCATCAAATCTCAGTGACAACATCAAAATTAATACGCCAACTCACACCTTGCACTTAGCTTCGAATACTATTTCCCTTCAGGTTCCTAGATCTAAACTATCAACAGTTGGCCAACGTTCTTTTTCTGTCTCAGGACGTCAGCCCGGAATAGACTTACACTCTTTCTTCGCTTATTTAACATCTAATCTTTCTGCTTTTAAATCCAATGTAAAAACTCACCTTTTTTTTTTTCCTAACAATGAATTCTACAACTACCTCTTTCCTTCGGTTTGTTTGGCGGTTTTTGTTTTGCTTTTTGTTTTGTTTTGTTTTGTTTTTGTTTTGTTTTATTGATTGCATGGGTATGTCTGGTGCGTGAGCGCACTTTGATTTGAATTGTCAAGATTTGGCCCTATATTGATACTGCAATTATTATCATTATTATTATTATTATTATTATTATCATCATCATCATATCATCATCATCATCATCATCATTAGTAGTAGTAGTAGTAGTAGTATGTAGTAGTAGTAGTAGTAGTAGTAGTATAAAATGAAATTGATAACAACCGAAAAATCCCCAAAGATATGTCAAAATCAATTTTAATTGCACTTCTAAAGAAAGCAGAGGCTATAGAATGTAAGACTCCATCGTACAGTCAGCTTGATGAGTCATGTGAAAATTTTTTTATTAAGAATAATCATGATGAGGACAAGGAACAAAATCAAAACAGAAATAGCAGAAGCACAATGTGGATTTGTTGAAGAGGGAGGAACTGTTTATACCATATACATCCTAAAAACTCTCATAGAAAGATCATCTGAGTTGAGTAAGGATTTCTTTTTATGTTTCGTGATTATACCAAGGTTTTTGATCGTTAAAGATATTCAGGAACATGCATGGCGAGGTTGGTGGGCAACGTATTCCAGAGACATGTACCAGAAAAGGAGATGTTCGTTTTACTTATGTCTAGGCATGGTCTTGGGAGATAAAGGTTGTATCTTGAAGTTGTGTAGGGTGTTAACTTGGTATAAATAGTCTTGTTAAATATTTTGGGGAGGGTCTGCACACATTCTGAACATTTGCTTTTGTTGTACTTGTGATGGTTTTTGAGTGACAATATTTCCTGGTTGTTTTTTTTTTATTTGTTTGTTTAATCTTGGATAGGGTGGTGTCAGGTACTAGACGTTTTCCTGCTCGTCTGTGCAGGGAATTAATTTTCTTAAATAGAGCTTCGCTGCAACTGTTACTTATCAATGATGCATGCATAGTCAATACGAGACTTGATATGGACCGTGTAAAATAGCGTATTTCAAGCTGCTTCAATGTTGATAAGATCTGATCGTTTACTAAGAAGAAATAGATTCTTAGAAAAAAGTTTTACTGGGATGACTAATGTGAACTTCCCATGTAAGGGTTTCGTCTGTGTACACACTGAGTACACAGTGCTCAGAAACTTGCTCTACATTCACACCATCTACAGTTAACTGAAAATGTAGCTTTGAGAATTGGTGTTTTGGGCGAGTTGTTATTACCATTGATTTTGTTTTTGTAGGATTGATCTGCATATGGTTTGCCTTACACCATTCTGGGCTGATACTTTGTTTATACATAGTTCTGAATTTCTTGAATTTCATAAATCTGTTTCCCAGATGTGTTTAGAGTGTGTCGTTAGCAAGCATGTGACATTCTACAGAGTTTGATGTTATCCGAAAAGGAAGTCAAAGATGTAGATACGGAATAAGATATGGCGGCCTAGGACTGAACCTTGTAGTACACAAAACGATACCATTATTTCAGAAGAGAATCATACTATGAGCATATGCAAGTTGCATCCTTTCCTTAAAGTGTGACTGGAAGAAAAATGATGTGAGGGTTGTTTAGATAGACGACAAGCTTTGAAAGAAGGGTTTATGGACAATCAGAGAGAGAGAGAGAGAGAGAGAGAGAGAGAGAGAGAGAGAGAGAGAGAGACAGACAGACAGACAAGCAGACAAACAGAGAAAGAGAGACAGAGACAGAGAGACAGACAGAGTGTGTAGCACAGACATTTCAGAAATGCACAGTGGTTTTCAGGAAGAAAACAGTTCTAAAAGCAAACATTACTCAGTCACGAAGACTACTACATAGTCTGAACTAAAAGCAGATTTCAGTTTAACCTGATTTTACATTAATTAACAACAAATAGGAGTAGATAACCTGCATACATTCAGTGAATCAGTCTCACACTGTGTGTGTGTGTGTGTGTGTGTGTGTGTGTGTGTGTGTGTGTGTGTGTGTGTGTGTGGCGCGCGCACGCACGCACGCACTCATGCGGTATGCACGAACGCCCATCTGCTTCTGGACATAAATGTTCTCCAATGTCTATTTATAACGTCTTTAACACACACAGACACACAGAAAAAACACACACGCGCGCGCGCGCGCACACAAAACACACACCCCACACACACACACACACACACACACACACACACGTACACAGTTTTCGTGCATATAGGTGTAAAATGAGTCCTCATTTCCGGAATATCGCTGTTCTGGGTTCTTCCGGTTCCTGTCAAGATGGTAAGTAATGTGTAGAACACGGGTTTCGATTTAACAAAATCAAAATAATCCGTTGTGAAATCGTGGAAAATAATCAAAAATGTATTGAGATCTTACCTAAAGATATATGAGATAGTTGTCAAATGGCAATAGTGATGATTATTTCTTTGATAGTAATGATTTTTTTTTTTATATAGTTCTATTACATGTGTGTATTGAAACTGAAAGAAACTTGCCGACGATTGAAAATTCGGCATGAAGTTTTGTGAAATTATAATTCATGTCTTAATGGTAGACTGTTAAATTCTCTCAAAGTCATTTTTGGATAAGTGAACAAATATGTGTATTGATGATCACTCCAACAAAACATTCAGTTTGAAAGACTCGTGACAAGCTTTATTTTGTCACAATTGGATTATGAATAGCCTATTTTTGGAACTTTTAATGGCAAGATGTCCTCAGCTGTTTAAAAACAAAAAAAGTTTATATGTTATTTCAAAATGAGACTGACAGCGCCGGAAAACTTAGCTGGGTGTAAGATCAACTCATACCACAAATAAGACATGGCAAATGATAGGACTACATCATATCACAAATAACTTATAAGACATGGCACTTGCCTTGGTAGGACTACATTAGAAACAACTGTTGTGATGTAAAAGAATTGAGACGATACCTGTTCTTGAAATTGGTGTGACAGTGGTTCAGCCAAACATGGTAATGGTGAAGACAGGTTTGTGGAAAAAGAGAATCCAATAAATCGCCTTGAAATGCTATGTAATATCCCATGTGTCACCAGGTGTATAAAATCCACAGTGACCTAGAGTGCAGGTCAACAAAAGTGTCCTGGAAAAACCAGTAATAAGAGACAGAAGATCACATGACCAGCAGTTTAAACGCCTTGTAGACCATAATCAGCAATACAGACTCTTCTCATTCTTCCCCCAAGCCATCCGTGAGTGGGATGAACACCCAGCACACATTGCAGAGGCAGACTCCCCCGACAGTTTCAAAAACAGAGTCACCTCCCACCTCAATGCTGACACTCTTGACAGTCTCACTGCTGTGAAACTTCAGGAGTAAGCTCAAACAAACACAAACACAAACTGTCCTGTATGAGTGTGAGAGTGCTTGGTTAGGTAGTTAGTGGATAGGGGTTGTGCTGGTAGGAAAGCCGCTGCTGTGGGGGGTGCCGGGGGCCGTCGCTAGGATGCCTGTCCGTCACTTCTCGTCCCCTCTGATCCAGTTAGTGGGCAGGGAGTGTGCAAATGTGAGGAACAAATGTGATTTAGTAAGGCAGCCAGTTCATGGAAACCCCCTATTCTGTGGCAAAATAAGCAGCGTGTTGATTGTGGCCATGCAACAGAAGAAGAAGGTACTTTCTGTAGTTTACTGACATTGGTTGACCCATGACCATCTGGTGTTGATTCAGTACATGGATTGAGTGACAGGAAAGACTTGACACTCACTTGCCTTTTCTTTTCCTAACTATACTAATTACTATCGAATGATGACTCTGTGTGCATGCATGTGTGTGTGTGTTTGTGTGTGTCGAAAACAACAGCAAGTAGTTATACAGTGTAATGTGTGTACATGACTGTCACATGTTGTATTTAAGCTATGATTCTGTATGTGTAGGCCCCCTACATTCAAAGGCAGGGACCAGTTAGGAGTTACACAACCACCTTGCCAGCTTTAAACTAAACTTTAGCCGAGCCTGTCCTTGTAGATTAGATGCTAGAATTGAAATCAGAACTAGAACTTTTAGAAGGCTGCATTTTATAAGTTTTACTTAGCCTGGCTGTGACTGATGCAGTGATATGGATGTTAGAATTGTAATTAGAATCAGAACTTTTAGAAAAATGTAAGTTTTACCTTGCCTAGCTGCGACTGGTACAGTGGTAGGTAAAGGGTGGTGATCTTCCTAGGCCCCTGGGCAGTTCCTGGCAGGTAAATGGTGAAGATTTTTCCAGTTTCTTTGATAAGTGTATGTGCAAACCTGTAGTATCTGAACCCTCTTTGTGCATGATAAAATAGGTCTACTGTGCACATGCAGAACATCACATATGCACATTTAAGACTGTAAAGCATGTTGGCTTCCAGTAACCTGTACTAGTTGTTGAAATGAACACCCCCCCCCCCCTAAAAAAAACAATCCCAAACCAAACCAAAACAACAAAGCAAAGCAAAACAAAACAAAACAGTGTGACTATCCACTATAAATGAGTATAATGCAGACTCTGCAGCAGCGTAACTGAAAACGTTATGTTGGGAGCTAAACAACAGGAGCATTTCGCATACATGCATCAGACTCTTTTGAGACAACATTGCTCTTAACGCAAAAGAAGAAAGAACTTCGTTGGTTCCCTCTGTCCAAATCCATAAAGAAGTGATCCGTCACATAATTGCCAAAAGTGGTCGGAGGAGAAGACCCAGCAGCTTGGTGAATCATTTGGTCTAACGAAGAACCTATAAAGAAGTCAAAGAAGTCAAAAGCTCACCAGAAGTGGTTATGGCAGATTCTGATGTGCATATTTTAAGTGTCTTTATTTTTATGCAGCTTTTATAGTGATGGGAAGGAAAGATTATTGGTGATAAATCTACCATGCCACATTCGACCGTTTTTTCGCAGTGCTATGATGATGATGATGGTGATGATAAATCATGATGCTATAAAGTTTTTCTATTCTGGATTGAACCTGTGTGACAAAGACTGTACCTTATGCTTCTTTCATATTTCATGATATGTAATATCCTGGTGTCCCCAGGCTGGAGAGAGGGGCTACCTACAAAGTTGGTGGGAAGATTTGAATAGCAACTGGTGATGATACAGTCTTAACTTGTGTAACAATATTGATTATTAAATAATACTCTCTTTTGTGCAGGTGAACGTTCCCAAACAACGCAAGACCTTTTGCAAGGGTAAAAATTGCAAGAAGCATACCCTGCACAAAGTAACCCAGTACAAGGCTGGCAAGGCTTCCTTGTATGCTCAGGGTCAGTATGAAATTTTATTTTAGTAACCTACATGTATCATGATAATCATAATGTGCTTCTCTTTTTCCAGGGAATGGGATGGTGGGCTTTTTTGTTGTTGTTTGTTTGATTTTGTTTTATCCTTTGCTTTTTAGATTTAGTCTGTTTCTCTGTTTCTTAAAATAAGAGAACCCAACAAATGTAAGTAGAGGTTTATACTTTGTAATTTTTTTTTTTTTTTACTCCAAAAGTCTCAGAAGTTATCTGCCTCTTTTTTATGCAACATCTTAATGCATTTATCTGCCTGCTTCCTTGTTTGTCATTTTAGACGTATTGAGTTTTTGCTGAAGCCTGCATAAAACCCAGTATAGTGGCAATGTGAGTGAGTTCTTGATCAAAATTTATCTTCATATTTATCTTCAGAAGGATGCTTCAGGTTGTTCACTTTTGCTCTGTCCATACCGACCGGTCCGGGGGGGGGGCATGCTGGGGGCTCTTTCATTTTAAAGAGCATCCCCAATTTCTGGAAATTCTGTTCTTGAAATTTCCTCTGTCACTGTCTTTGTTTCTGTCTTATTCCTTTGCTCTCTGTGATTTCTTCCTATCATTTTCTGCCTTGCTGGTCCATTCAGCGTAGTGTATGTGTTCAATAAAATTGTATAATGTATGTACTTCCTCTTAGGATTGATAATTGGGTACATGTATTAAATAGGTTTTTGGCTCAAGGGAAGTGGGATATGCAGAAAAAAATTTAGGTTGCTTAGTTCCATTTTTAATTATGTTTTGGTGTCCTTATTTGTGTTTAAATCTGTATTCGGGTTTGTTTTTTAAATCCACTGTGCGATGAATTGCACAGTGATCAATACCATTACCAGGGGCATCTCCTTAGATTATGTGTGTGAGTGCATTGATTTGATATGTGTACTTAATTTTCTTTTCTCCTGTTTATATGTTTTGAAACGGTCATAGCCCCGATATGGCTCAACACAGTCGCCTGGGCTTTAAACAAAAATAACAATAGCAATCGCTCAATACCTTTTTAGGACACTATATCCCCCACCCCCCTACCTACTGAAACTAGAAGAAACTTCTTTGGTTCATACTGTCCAAGTCCGTAAAGAAGTGATCATGTCACATGATTACCAAAAATTGGTTAGGGGAGACGGCCCAGTGGCTTAGCGATTTTTAGGATATGATTGAATATAACAACATGTATTTTTGATTGTGTGATGTAACCTACATTTTTGATTGTGTAGACTATTTCTTTGCATGTAACATGTATTTTTGATTGTGTAGACTATTTCTTTGCATGTAACATGTATTTTTGATTGTGTAGACTATTTGTTTGAATGTAACATGTATTTTTGATTGTGTAGACTATTTCTTTGCATGTAACATGTGTTTTTGGTTGTGTAGAATATTTCTTTGAATGTAACATGTATTTTTGATTGTGTAGACCATTTCTTTGAATGTAACATGTATTTTTGATTGTGTAGACTATTTCTTTGAATGTAACGTGTATTTTTGATTGTGTAGACTATTTCATTATTTGTGACACTATCACTGCATGAGGCTTGGGCTACTTGTCTTTTCAGTTTATTTCCCTTGAATCCTTTTGTGTGTTTTAGGTGGATGTCTTTTGTATTGACAGTCACATTCTTAGATTGAATAAAATGTTTGTGTTACAAACAGGTAAGCGTCGTTATGACAGAAAACAGTCTGGATATGGTGGGCAGACCAAGCCTATTTTCAGGAAAAAGGTGAGTGCAGTATTGTTGTGTGTTGATAATTATGTTGAGAAGATCATTGTGTACTTGCAAAGACAGTTAAGCCCAGCTATCAAACAAACAAGAATGCTGTAAAGCCAGCCCTATAGAACAGATTTTTTTTCAGATAGTAAACCTTTTCTCTTAGGAGTGGTGATGTACACATGTTGAGCCACATTTTCCTCTATATGTGCTTCCTAATGCACCCAAATTTGGTAATTGTTTCTATGAAAAATATGATTTAGTATTTTGAAAATGTTAAAAACGAAATCAGATCATAAGCACATGTACATTGTCTTCTCTCTTTTCAGACATGCACCACACACATGCAGCACGCACATGTATACACCCTGCAGACACATATTTCTGTTTTCATGTACCGTGTATTATGGAGTGTTGTAAATCTGACGTCTACAGTTTGTAATATGGTGTCTCATTTAAATTTTTCCTCCTATTTTTTGGTCCACCTTTTACTGGTTGTTCTCTTTGTGATCAGGCCAAGACCACCAAGAAGATAGTGCTGCGTATGGAGTGTACGTCCTGCAAGTACAGAAAGCAACTGCCTATCAAGCGCTGCAAGCACTTCGAGCTGGGTGGTGACAAGAAGAGAAAGGTAAGACGATCAGTCAAGGCTTACTTTCATGGAAAGAAAAGTGTCCATGTGACTGCTGTTTTGTGTGGGTGTGTTAGTAGTTGTGTGGATTTTATTTTGATGGGTGGTGATGGTGCTGTAGAGTATAAGAGAAAAGCTTAAAGTTTAGTGGCAAAAAGTGCCCATCTTTTTGCATTGTTGGACCAGGATTACTAAACACAGCTTTAAGATTTTGTTTTTCTCTTAGTCTTAGTTATTTAATTGTCCATCTCTTTGTATATTTATGTTATGAGTTTGTAATGCCAAGAAATGTATGTGGGCTGAACCTGTTTTTTTAATGTTTGTGGATCTTTGTAGTTTTGTCTGCACTTGCTGTTGAATTCTACTTATATCTCTACTATGACTCTAGGTTGCAGACTGTGTAGTTTAGTTGCCTGGTTTGTGGGAGGGAGAGGAAGTTGTAACTAAAGGGAGGCAATAAAGTGCAAAACTGAAACAACTTGGTAGAAGTAACAGTGGTTATGGGCACTTGTAACAGTATCTGCATTTGGATAAGAGTGATTGCAAAAGTAAAAGAAGATGAAGTACACCAGAAAGCATGAGTTCAGTATCTCATACAAGATATTTGATCAGGTTTGCTTGCATTTTGTATGTTTATACATACTGCCAGTTATGTAGTAAAAAATATTTTGATTAGTTTCTTTTTTGTGTGTGTTGTGTATCCGCATTTTGTTTATTAGTTAGCTGAGTTTCTTAGTGTGTGTCTATGTATTGATCTGTGTTTTGTTAGTTTGATGAGTTAGTGTGTGTGTGTGTGTTTTGTTTTAACTTAAATTATGCCCATTATGTCATTGATGTTAGGCATCATTGTGGATTGTTTATTTGTTGAGTTAGAGTTTGTTTAAGAAGGATTCATCACACTCAGACAATTCCATATGCGTTCCACACAACTTTGTCAGACTTTATTCAGCAAAAATTCCTAAGCACTGGCAAGGTCTTGAAATGGAGTAAGAGGGGTGAGAAGGGACCTATGGAATGCTAGCCTGACACCACCAGAATGACTGAAGTATTAACCCTTAGCTGTTCACAAAGCCGGTAACCGCCCTGCGGAAGAATGTGCCGATCCGTTCGTAGCGGTTGAGATCGCCTGACCTTTTCCGGCATATGTGTGGGGAATTTCCATCACTACTGGCCTTGCTGTCTTATTGCGCGTGTGGTTAGAATCTTGGTCAGTCTCACGTTGAATGTTCAAAAAATAGTATTAGCATTCTGGGAATCCAGGGATGCAAGGAACTTTCCATTCACTACTGAAAGACTTTGTACTGACGCTGTGCTACATTTGAATGCAAATACTAGGAGCTAGCTTTACATCTAGCGGTGCAAATGCGAAAGGGTTAAGATGGGCAGTAAACATGACCAGCTTTTAAATTGCAAGCTGAGATTTAATGCAAGGCATCAGAACTTGAGTCTATGGCTCTTATCAAAAGACCCAACCAGCCCGCACTGGGAGTTCATCCAGGATTTGGTTGCGATGATAGGTCAGTAAAGGTAATACGGTAATGCATAGAAAAGTTGTCAGGTAAATTGCATAGGAAGTAGTGAGGCAAATGCCTCTTTTGTGATTTTCATTTTCCATGGAATGATTATTTTTATGTTTTGTGTGTTGCAGGGCCAGATGATCATGTTCTAAAGTGGGCATATCAAATAAAAGGAGGAAAAAAATTATGCTTGGTGTTGTCATCTTTATCTTGAACAGTATGCATGATTGATGCCTCATTTTTCGGACAGTATTGTGGTATGTGTGATGGGTGCCTGAAGTATCACTCCCAAGTTGAATTTACAGTTTCTGTTTTGAAAATGATGGGTGCCTGAGATTTCGCTCCAAGCTGATTTACAGATCCCCCTCATTGAAAAAAAACAAAACAAAAAAAAAAACAAAGAAAAGAATGCCCTTTTCAATTCCAGTCTGTGTGTTTGAAAGTACCGGGTATGTCAGAATTTGAATTTTGGCTGATTATAGACAGTTTTTCACCAACTTTGTAATCAGTCTTATCCTAGTAGTGGATAAACACAGACAGTGATAATTTGATTAACATGGCCCTTTGCTTCTTCTTCTTATTATTTACTTTCCCCCCCCCTTGGTTAGATTATAATGGTCTGTAAAGAGTGATGGTATGCCAAGTGGTTCCTCTGTCATTTTGGGGTGGGTTGGTTTTGTGTCGGAACAGATGTGGTACATGCATATTATGGTATTTTCTTGGGGGAAAAAGAACTGCCACAGTGATTTTACTTTCGTTTGTTTTTCAAATTGTAAATCTTGTTCACTGTTTTGCTAGGGCCAACTTCTCAATTGCTTCGGGTTCTTTTCCTTGGAATAAACTTCTCGATTGCTTTGGGTTATTTTCCTTGCAATAAATGCCTGCCATACATGGGACAAGCGTTATTGTCTTGCTTGTACCAACAACTAGCACCCAAAGTATCACACAAAATCTAGCAGAGAGTGAAGTAAAATTCCTGTGTGAACTGGGAATTGAATTTGGGTATTCAAGCTTCTTGAGTGGGTGATTCAACCATTTGACCAGCATTGAGAAGTATTCTGAAGCAAACTTTCTGACTTACGGATAAGTTAACTATACAGATATTAGGAATTTCATGTTGCCAAGTTTGGCTGGATGTTGGTCATATTTGGGGTCACACTGTCTTAGTTAATGGTTGCACATGTCATGAAAAATAAGAATATCTAAGGTGAAACTCTTTTCCTAGGTTGTAGTGAGGACATGTAAATGAGTAGATATGAAAATATACATTGTCTTCATTGAAACGTACATTCAAATGTTTGCATGCAGCTGTTTTTATAGGACTGCTTCTAGGTTGTTCAGTCTTTGAGGATGATATTATCTGCAATCACTCATTTCTTAGTATGTGGGTTACAGTGCAGTTTTTATATCATTTATTGTTATTTTTGTTTAAAGCCCCGCCCAGCCCACGCCATATCAGGGCTATAACATTTCAAAACATACACAATACTTCAACAGGAAAAAAGGAAAAGAATATGAAGTGCACATATCAATGCATTCACGCACATAATCTAAGGAGATGCCCCTAGTGTTGACCACTCCATCCAATTTGTGGAATAGGGGATTTAAAAAACATACCTTAATACAAATTGAAGCATAAGTAAGGACACTAATATATAAAAAACGGGCCTAAAATTCTGCATATCTCCTTCCCTAGAGCCAAAAATACACTTTATATACCCAGTTATCAATCCTAAGAGAAAACATATAAGATTTTATCGAACATCTACAGGTGAATGGACCAGCAAGGCAGAAAATGATGGGAAGAAATAACAGAAAGCAAAGGAGGAAGAAAGAAACAAAGAGAGGGACAGAAAAGAGGAAATTTCTATTACAGAATTTCCAGAAGGTGGGGATACTATTTATACTGAAAGAGCCTCCACAGGGAACTATCACTTATTTGATCATATCTTGAATATTATTATTTTGCTCACTTTATGCAGGTGTTACATTGCCGGACGGTTTGCATACTCTGTCTTTGATGGCCTTACGCATGGAAACTTGCTATTTTAGAAGGCAACTATGCATACTTGACTGCTCTGTGTAGTTGATTACTTTCGCCATCCAAAGTAACAAGTGCATAGAAGCGGACTTGAAACCAACTACACTGTCAGTTACTAGATTGAAAATTTTTGAAAACTCATTCAGATGAGCTTAAGCCATGCGCACAGGGAATTTTATTCAATAACTGACATCAAAACGACAGGCTATAAAAAGTTTCAGCAACAAACAATGAAGGAAGGAGACAAGATGGTGGGGGGGGGGGGGTTATAAATTGTGAAATCAGTTTTGTTGGAGGAGTTTTGTTTTTTCGTTGAACCCCCTGATGATAAATTGGGTGGAATGTTAAATGCCAGAGTTTATATATCTATTATGTGTGCAAACACAACACACACACACACACACACACACACACACACACACACACACACATCAGTGGACTGTTACATGAAAAGAAACACTGACTCATTAATTACAGTGTCAACTGTTAAAGTAACTGTAGATATCAAGTGGCAAAACCTGTTCATTTTCAGTACAATGAGCAGCTACAGGTTGGTAAATTGTAACAATTCCTTCCGGACAGTGATATTTGTCACAGATCCAGCCAAGCAGTCAGGATGATAATGGCCAGTTATCCCAATTAGTTGGCACAGCTCAGTAATTACCTTCATGTATTGAGGTTGTTGACAGCTAGTTGCCCTTCCACCACTTGCCTTGCGCCTGTTCATTCAAGGTTTCTTAGTAGTTTTTTTTTATATTTTGATATTTTTTCAGATGCGTGTATGCATGTTTTACCCACACTGTGCAGGTGGTAAGTTGTTGCACAGTCTGCTGGGATTTTTCATGTTTCCATAAGCCAGCATTGACATGACTTACAGGATTTTTAATGCACATATTTGATATTATGTGTGTGTGTGTGTACACATGACTGGGATTTAGGCTTTGGCAGGTCTGCATACATGTTCACTTGGGAAATTAGAAAAATATTCACCCTTTTCCTATCATGCAGAAGTGTCTAGGTGGATTGCACCCAGGACATTATAATTGGAAGTCTGATGTTTACCCATTTGACTGCCATGTCCATCATTCCAAGTTTTGACTGTGCTCTGTTTTCTATTACTTGTGACTGACTTTTTTCCATTTATTAAGTTAACGATGTTACATTTGTGTAAGATCTTCATTAATGACACACGATGTTACATTTGTGTAAGATCTTCATTAATGACACACAGTGCCTTTCAGCTCATTGGGTCGCATGTAGGCCTATATGTTTCCTTGGAACTTATTTTCCAAGACTTCCCTCCCCCGACTTTGTTTAAATTGGCTGATCTTCAGAATTTCTAGGACACTACTGACAATACATTTTGTATAGGTAGGCCTACAGTATGACACAAATTAAACTGCAATTAAATGGTGACAAAACCAAAGCTTGCAGGCACAAAAAACAAAATTCCTTCTTTTATCCTCAAGAACCTGGGTGTGATCATGAACACCCTTTCTCTGCAGAAATTTCTGACCCAGACATGCCAAACATGTTACTATCAGATTCAGTGCATTGGTCATATTCAAAAATATTTTTCAACTGAGGCTGCATCTAAGCTTGTGAGATCTCATTTTTGTCTCATCTTGATTACTGTAACACTCTCCTTTCTGGCCTACCCTTCTCTCCTCTGTCTGCAGTGCACACAAGACAGCTGCTCATCTTATCTTCAGAGAGAAAAAGTTCGATCATGTCAGTCCTATCCTTCGCTCTCTGCACTAGTTGCCTGTTTCAAACAAAACTGAGTATAAGCTGGATACTTTGTGCTTCAAATGTATTCCTCAGTTTGCTCCAGCCTACCTTTGGGACGATGTTGTTTATACGTCAGGTCAACACCCTGCGCTCAGCTTCAGAAACTATTTTCTTTCAGGTTTCTAGATTTAAACTGCTGGCCAGCATTCTTTTTTTGTTTCAAGAATAGACTAGAAGAGACTTCACTCTCCCTTTGCGTAACACATACAGCTTCTTTTAAATCCAATTTAAAAATTGACCTCTTTTTTCCAACAGTGGATTCTGCAACATCTCCTTTCCCTCAGTTTGTGTAGGTCTTTTTATTTAAAAAAATTTTTTTTTCATATATATTTTTTTTATGTGGCCTCCATTGATCGCATGCGTACATCTGGTGTATGAGTGCATGTTGATTTGAAAAAGAATTGGTCCTATATAAATATTGTATTATAAGTAGGCCCTAAATGCTATCAAATTTATTTAACCTGTTCAGTGTGTGCCCCTCTTTCACTGGGATAAAAGGTTGTTCCAGAACAAGGGCTTATAGTATACCATGATCATTTTGGATCTTGTCCATTACATGGTTTCTGTAATTGTGTAAGGTCAGTGCATTATCTGTAAGGTCAATGTGTACAGAATTTATTTCAAGCATGAAGACATCGTCTTGAGAAACTATGAAATCACTGAGAAATGAGATGGTAAAAGACTTGTTTCTCAGGGTTGTTAGGATAAAGGTATGCCATATCCTCTCTTGCTGCTTTATCTTTCCCAAAACTGAAGAGTTTCAGGTGCCCATTCAAAGCTGGATGGACTGGGGACTGCAAAGTTTTTCTAAGACCAGGTTTAGAGCCATGCAAAACTGCGTCGTGATTAGAAAGTGAGTTTTTTATGCCAACCAGGGCTCTGGCCTACAGTTGAGATCCATATAGCCTACCTGGTGTTGATAAAATTCATACAAGACACAAATCACATCAAGACACACATCACACCAATAAAACTTTTGGTTTCTGAATTCAACATAATCGAGCAATGCTGACTGCAGTACCAACACCCAGCACAAAACAGAACTTCATCTGTGTAATTTTTTTGTTTTGTTTTGTTTTTTGTTGTTGACAGTATTGGCTGTACTTCCATCTTTGAAATTACATTGTAAATGCACATGTGCGCTCACGAAAATAGTAAAGATGTATTCAAAACACAGCAGTATACAGGTGGAATACTGCGGTGCCATTTCATTTAAATGGATGGATGCATGAATGAAGGTTTTGAGTTCAATAACAGCTCTTTTATATTGATACTGTGTCGGCATCATGGATGTGGATTTCCAGTCACCTTGAGGAGTTGATAAAGAAAGAGTACTGTACTTTAAAACAACTGATATGAAACAGCTCCAAGTTTTGTAATTTTACTGGTGAAACTTACTGACAGTTCACATTACAGTCAACATAACGAACGTTAATTTTTGTTTTCATTTGATGTTGAAGCCATCCAGATCTGTACTTTTCATTCAAACATGTATGCACACTCATAACCACACACACACCACACACACACACACACACACCACCCAACAACCACCCCCACACACACACACACACATATATATTCATAAAAAAACATTCCTTCATGAAATAAAGATATTGTGCAACACATAAATTTAACTAATTTAAGCTTCAGCTTCTATGTGGAGAATATTTCACAATTCTGATATCCTGAACACACACACACACATTGAATAAATAGAAGAACATAATTTACCAAAACAAATTTCAGAATAAAACCCACACCATGATCACAGGCTAACAAATCATATATACATATGTACAGATGAACTGAAATTTCAGCCCTACAATATGGTGGGTTGTTTCTTAAAAAATAAGTAACACAAAATCCTTGCATCCATAGATATAGGCAGACTACTGAAATTTTTGTCATAACTTGGGGCAGCCCATTCTTTGTTTTGAAAACAACAACAACAACAACAATTAAAAAAAAAACACCCTCATCCATGCACTCCCCCTTACAATGCAACTAAGCGCCTCTTCTCTGAAATATTCAGTTAAAGCACCAAGTTGCGGGCAAGTCAATAGAAACAAATCATGCAGACAATTGATCAGACTACCAAGAATTGTACCTGACCTTCAAGACGTGAAAATATTCTTTCTGGGATAGAGGACACCAATTTCGCTTCAGTAAATAAGACATTGCCGCAGCAAACTTATCTCTAGAGAAATTGGTCTCTGTGTACGTTCGGATTTCCTCAGACAATGTCATACCCTCGGGTATGTACAGCTCGTAATGGATCATGTTCTCAAAGATGATAGGATCTTGTAAGTTGGGATTGAGCTGCACCATCAGAAGGAGAGTGCTGGAATGGAGACTGTCCTTGATGGCCACAGTCCTGAGCTTGGGGCATTTCTGCACAATGGAGAGGATGTGATTGTCAGCTTCCAGTGGTCGTGTTTGATACGACCTCATAGTCGAGCTGTAGTAGACAAAAGTAGTCAAGGTTTCAGAATACTGAGTCAAAACATGGTGAAGTGATTTGATTTTGAGGTTGAAGTACTCGCAGCAGACAAGTGTGGACAGTGGAATACCTGGACAGAGCAGTTTGGAACAGTTGTACAAGTCCATGAAGTAGCCATTGACACGCAGTTGAGGGCACTGTGAAAGCTGTCTCCAGGACTCTTCAGGGAGATGATGGAAGTCAAACTTCCACACCCCTACCATGTTAACAATGTTCAGTGTGTGGAGAGATGCTTTAGCCAGATGATGGAGCCAGGTAAAACGTACTTGATGTGGAAGTATGGTCAGGTCTGTCAGGTTGATCAAGTACATCAGTCCTGATAGGTTGTTCTGTCTGAAGGAATTGACCAAAGACAATTTGCGAAGGGTTTTAGTATGGGCGGGTCCAATAGGAAATGGTGAGTTTTGCTCATTTCCTGCTGAAAAGTCAATGTTCTTGAGATAAACTTCCTTCAGACCTTTGTTCACTGACAGAAAATGACTGAGAATACGCCGGTGGTCCTCAGTCAACTGAAAAGAGCCTTGCACTTGAATAACACAACACTTTAAACTGCTACCGGTACACACTTCAGCCAGTTTGCGAAGAATGTCGAATGATTCCTGGTAATACAGAACAACATGAATTCGTGAGATAATGTCTCCATAAACTTCAATAATTTGAAGATACTGTTCATGTTTGGCACGAAGTTCATCATGTCGATTCTTGAAATGATGGTGTCTATCATTTGGATGGATCACACCATAATCAAAATGACGCCATGCCAAAGGACTGGAACACGCGTCACGCCAGGTGGAGCAGACCTGAGCGACACTGTGCCGATCCAAAACTGGTAAAAAACTGAAAATGTTGGCCAGTGCGATTTGTGGAGTGCATCTCCAGTCTGTGAAACTACCGGTACTTGCTTCTTGTGTGTCTAGATAAAGTGCATCTGTACTGAGTGGTTGCTGTTCATCTTTGTGCTCCAGGGTAGCTTCTTGCAGAGCTGACTGAGACATTGTGTAGATAGAAGCTCTGGCAACTGAAAACATAACAGCACAAAATTATAAATACTATATTTTTGTATAGGTAGGCTATATAGGCCTACCCATTCTCCCTCCCCTTCTCCTGAAACAGACATCATCAATAACTATTATTCAATAACCTGTTGTAATAATAATAATTTTCATTTTTAACACAAATGGTCTATGTGAAAAGCAAGACCACTGAATATTACAGTAGGGAGAACATTCTGTCATTAATTTTCTCTTTTCTGTCTCTTTTTTTTTTCTGCCTTGCTCTTTTGTTTTCTGTCATTTCTTTTCTGTCCTGCTCATTTATTCACTGGTATGTGGCTTCAAAAAAGGCAGAGTATGCACTAATACAATCTTTGCCCTCAGACAGCTGTGGAAAGGCCATAACAGACTACAGCATATAACTGCATCATGTCTTTGTGAATCATGAAAAGGCGTTTGAATCGGGTCAACAGAGAAAAACTACCGGTATGGAAAATGTGTGAAGATTACAGAGCAATGTATAAGAACAGCAAGAGTGCTGTGAGGACCTCTAATGGACTGACAAGCTGGTTCGATGTAACATCAGGGGTGAGACAAAGATATGTTCTATCTCCACTGCTCTTTTATTGTCTACATGGATAAGATTACAAGAGAGGCAAAGTCTGATATGGAAATGCTGAACGAACTTCTTTTTGCTGATGATCAGCGCCTCATAAACAAAGATTGGGAACAGCTGCTGGAACATTTGACAAACATAAACAGAGTATGTGAAGACCATGACATGTGGAACATCACTATAAAAAACAGACGTCATGACAGCAGAGAACCAGGAACTTTGAACATCAACATCAATGGATTACCGCACCATCACAGAAAAGGGTTCAAGTAGCTTACCTGGGCAGCATTTTCACAGTGGTTGGCAGACTCAACAGGGAGATAGAGACCAGGACACAAAAGGCCAACAATGTCAGGTTCCAGCTTGCCCCCCTTTGGAAACGCCCAAACATTTCCATGCAGACCAAAGCTCAGCTGATCAACACAAACTTTTTAACAACCCTGATGTACCAGTGCCAGACATGGACGCTAACAAAACCCCTGGAAAAAAATAACCACCTGTGAAATGAGGAGTCTGCAGAGCAGCAAACAAAATGCAAAGAGACATGGTAAGAAATGAGATCATCCAGGAAATGGTGACAGCAAAACCAGCCCACCAACACATCCATCAGCAGAGGGTCAAATGGTCTGGCCACCTATAAGAATGTCTGCTGACCAACCAGCTTTCAGAGCCTATAATCAGTAGTTCTCAGAAGTCCAAGCAAGAGGATGACCTTGCAGACAATGGATCAAAGGCATGTCAAAGGTCATCCATGTTCATGGCCTGTCAGTCACAGAGCAGCCCACCTTACCCTTAACCATTGTCTCCATCTTCCACGACACCTGATGGTAGAAGCCACAGATAGAAGAAAGAATATGTGTTCTACAAAGTCCTTCATACTTCTATTAGGATAGATAAAATGATACAAGTATTGACTGCATTTTTTGCTCAGGGAGATATGTTGTGCAGAAGCAATTTTAGTTAAGAATTTTAGAAAGACCAGTTTTTGTAGGCCTTCATATGTGGTATCCTCAGATGTGTATCCTCAGTTATGTTTCAATTTGTATTCTTGTCTGTTTTTTTTTTTTAACCCCTTAGAGATAAATTGGGTGGAATGTTCAAACACCAGGGGCATATCCGTGGATGGTGTGCACGATTGCATTGATATGTGTACTTAATTTTCTTTTGCAGGTTTTTATCCAAGTCAATAAGCTGGACATTAAACAATAATCAAAATAGTAATAATATTAATGATTAAACAAGAGACAATATAATAACAATATTAATTACTAATCAAGTACACAATCAAAACAGACAATATGAGAAAATGAAATGAAAATTTGTATTAAGAACTATTAGTCGCAAAGAATGAAATAGGCCTACAGTAAATCAATGTAAAATGAGTAGGCCCTACAACTACAAGTCCTCCAAATCACACACACACACACACACACACACACACACACACACACACACACACACACACACACACACACTCACATACACACACACTCACACACACACACATGCACTAACACACACACACACACTCACACACAACACACTAACACACACACACACACACACACACACACACACACACTCACACACACACACATGCACTAACACACACACACACTACCACACACACACACACACACACCACACACACACACTCACACACACACACACACATGCATTTAACACACACACATGCACATGCACACACGCACTCTCCCCCCCCCCCCCTCTATCTCTCTTAGTAGCGAACAAAACACGCACTCGTCATAAACAACACACACATGCACACGCACACACACACTCTCTCTCTCTTACTCTTTCTCTCTAAGTCTAAGTAGTAGCGAACAAACACGCACACTCATCGTGATAAACATCACACACACATACACACACACACACTGACACTTGGTTTTGAAAATCCATCGTCCCACACTATGGTTTCAGTTTAGCTTCCTCACGGATTTTCCGTAAAAACAATACGTGTATCAGTCCAGACCTAAGCTGCAAATCAGACTCACTGCAGCTGATGTACAACAATCAATAAATCGAACAATACGTACCGGCGAGAAAGTTCTATCCACTTCCTGTATACAACTGTAAACGTCTATCGCGTGTGTAGTTCGACAGTCGATGGAAGTTCAACTCGTAGTAGTAGAGTCTATCATACTATGAGATACCGGTACGGTAGCCTACTTGTTCATCCCATTTTGATGTTCATGTCGTTCTGGCTGTGTTCAGCCCATTGCAGAACATGGGCTAACTGGTCATAAAAGAAAAAAGACGTTTATATAGTTGCTGTTGTGTGAACTAAAGGCACTAGCGATCGAATAGCCTAGCACTGTTGAAAACCGTCATGAGCAAGGTGCCAATTTTAGCAGACGACATACTAGCGCGTGACGTTTACAATCGACAGGCACCTGACAGAAAATAAATAAATAAATAAAAACATCTCATGCAAGCAACCTAATTACTATTTAAGCTGACGATACATAGACGTGTGACAAGCATGATTGTGACCAAGAGGGAACAGAAAGTATTTATAGTAGATGACAGACTGGCATGGAGCTACAGGCACAGAATGACATACCTCTTAAAACCTCCATTAACTCGCTTGGCTTATTTATCGATCTTGACTTTATTGATCTTGACTGATCTTGATCTAAATTTAGTCTAGATTTGTTTTTGGCAGTCAGTTCCTTTTCAGAAACGACAAAGTACTCTAACAGGGTCACCAAGTCTGCTCTTCAAATCCCAACTTTTCAAGTGTGTGTGTATGTGTGTGTGTTGTTTGGGTTTAAGTTTTTTAATTTTTTTTTTTTATTCCAGCAATGATTTCTACCTTCAAATGGTCATTTATCGTCATTCCACTCTCTCTTTGAGTTTTGGACATTGTGAGTGAATGCTTTTGGTAAATAATCAGTGTGTTCTCTGATTTGATTTACGGTATATATATATCTCTCTGTCTCTCAAGATTTGGTGCCGTATAAATGTTATTATAATTATTATCATTGTTATTATTATTATTATTATTGGTTGGAGCTGGGTCAGAAGATTCATGTGATTGTTTAGAAACTCTTCATGTGGAAGGCTGACAGCTTGGTAAAGTCGCTTCCTGTCGTCTTCCAGCAGTCGGAGCCGTGATGTATTGTAGGACCGAAAGGACACAACTCTGGTAGAGTCTTGCCTTCATGTTGACTGGTGCTGGTGCCGTATGGGCGGTGGGGTGAATGGAAGACCTCCACATGTTGTTCAGCATTCTGAAAGTGTTTCTGGCTTTTTGCTGAGACGTTTCCTGATATCACTGCCTGCTTTTCTATTATGTCTGGGATTGATGCCTGGGTGGGTAACATCTTAAATTGTGGATAGATCTATTGCATCTAGTTGGATTGGTAGTCAGAGAGGACGTTAATTTACGCTGTGTTCTCGGGTATTTTGTTTATGTCTCACCACGCTTGTCATTGTGTTGTGATTTGTTCCTGCGTCTAGGATTACAGTAGGCCTACTGTGATTGTCATGACTCAAATTGATTTTTTCCTGCAGTAGTGGGGCAGTGATATCATCGATTGTGTGGCTAACCTAATCGATGGTTTTGCGTACAACTGTAGGTTACCATTGTCATTTTTTTCCCTTCGTTCTGGATCTCATCTTTTTGAATTTGTTTCTCAAGATGCCATTTCCGCTTTTGCAATAAATTCTATGTGTACTGACGCCACTGATGCCATGTTGATGGAGAAGATCCAAGATGATTACGGTATAAGCCCAAAGCCTGTGTATAAGCCCTGTCCGCTGGCAAGGTTTTAAGGTCCTACTTACTGTATGGGTTCTATGTCTATATCCTCTTATCTTGTAGTGCCATGTAGGCCTACATGGATGTCACTGAGAATGTGTTCACGATGTTGTTTGTGAGTAAAATTAGTGAATGTGTGCTACATGTATGTATGCATTTATACGTGTATTGTAGAACTGTAATCGCCAAAAGCTCTATTAGGTACACATAAATGAACATTATCATCGTCATTATTACTATCATCAACTGTCATCGAAACAACGTAGGCTGTAGTGTAGTGACCTGAAGTGTATCATTTCATCCGCAATGTCCTTACGAAACACACCACACACACACACACACACACACACACACACACACACACACACACACACACACACACACACCACACACACACAACACACACACACACACACACACTCACTCACTCACTCACTCATACACACATAACACACACACAGACACACACACGCGCGCGCGCGCGCAAACACACAAAAGAGTTACTTTAGTCCACCAGTATGACTGTACCAACTCTCCACGTAGGCCTATATTTTTGTAACAAGTAAATGTTTAATTGCGTCTGAACTATATAGGATACCCATACTGGCAACACGTCTGCGGTGGATCATATTCTTGTGCACTTTTCTTTTTTAAATCTCCCATCCTCTGGGAAGGTGGTGGATATGGTTAGGGTGTTTTCTTGTATGTTATCGGCATCTTGTGTAGGCCTATGTGTGTGTGTGTGTGGTGTGTGTGTGTGTGTGTGTGTGTGTGTGTGTGTGTGTGTGTGTGTGTGTGTGTGTGTGTGTGAGCCTGTGAAATTTCGGGCTGCTCTGAATAGAGAGAGCGCCATCCAAGATGTCTGTTGCGCCACCCTTACAAATAACTGGACTGGACCTGTTTGGTGCACGTTGTGTGGCTATGTCCCGAGGCTTGTCTTCACCCCACCTTGTCATTCGGATTGTAAACAAGGTAACTGATGACTGGATCCTAATGGATCATGCAACGCGTGGACAAACCCTTTGCTCAGTGAAATGGCTACCAAACGGCGTCGCGAGCTGGGAAGTGATTGTCCGGAGAGTGGCGAAGCATTGGTGCTCTGGGTCCTATCCAGTACCCTCGGGAATTTCTTGTTTACTACTACTAATGATGATGATGATGATCGTGATAATGATAATAATAATGATGACACTACTACTACTACTATTAGTGTTACTACTATTACTAATACTAGTAGGCCCTACCACCACTACTTCTTTCTGCTTCTACTACTACTCCTGCTGCTGTTACTACTACTGCTACTGCTACTACTACTGCTACTACTACTCTACTACTACTATGCTACTACTACTGCTACTACTACTACTGCTGCTGCTGCTACTACTACTACTGCTACTGCTGCTACTACTACTACTACTACTGCTGCTACTACTACTACTACTGCTGCTACTACTACTACTGCTGCTACTACTTACTACTGCTACTACACTACTCACTCTACTACTATGCTACTACTACTACTACTACTGCTACTACTACTACTACTGCTACTACTACTACTTTCTGCTTCTACCACTACTCCTACTCCTGTTGTTACTACTACTACTACTTCTGCTTCTACCACTACTCCTACTCCTGTTACTACTACTTTCTGCTTCTACCACTACTCCTACTCCTGTTACTACTACTACTACTACTACTACTACTACTACTACTACTACTACTTTACTACTACTACTACTCTGTTACTACTACTACTACTACTACTTTACTACTATTACTACTACTTTCTGCTTCTACCATTACTCCTGTTACTACTACTACTACCTCCTGTTACTACTCCTGTTACTACTACTACTACTACTACTACTACTAACTACTTACTACTACTACTATACTCTGTTACTACTACTACTACTACTACTACTCCTGTTACTACTACTACTACTACTACTACCTACTACTTTCTGTTACTACCACTACTATACTCCTGTTACTACTACTACTACTACTACTTCTACTACTACATACTCTACTACTTACTACTACTACCACACTATCATACTCACTTTACTACTACTACTACTACTACTACTACTACTACTACTACTACTACTACTACCACTACTATACTACTTTACTACTACTACTACTTACTTTCTGCTTCTACCACTACTCCTACTCCTGTTGTTACTACTACTATTACTACTACTGCTATTACTCCTCCTCCTCTCTCCTCCTCCTACTACTAATGATGATAATAATAATGCGCCAAATCTTGATACTGCAAATCAGACCAAAGCGCACTCTGCCATCGTTCATCAATGCATTTACTCACGATAACAAAAACTCAGGGAGGCAAATCACAGGCACACACCGGGAGTGGGAGGACTGGACAGGAATGGGACTAAGGGGTGAGACACAGAGGGGGAAATCACACTGAGGTGTACAAAAAAGTATGTCTTCATGGCAGACTTGAAGGAAGAAAGGGGTATCTGACTGTCGAAGAGGCAGTGGAAGCTTATTCCACTTGCACGGACCAGACACAGGTAAGTGTTTTAAATATCCTGTGTGATAAATTGCACGGAGTGGGTCAACGCCAGGGGCATGTCCTTAGATTATATGCACAGAAAAAGAGCGGTGACCAGCTGTGGAACATGTCATCATCATTTTGTGCCCTGCCGCATGGCGTTGGCGATCATGGCCCTCCATATGCATCGTATCCCTTATCGCCGCAAGCACATCTTCAACCCTCTCTCTCTATCCTCAGCCACCCTGCAAGTCCGTCCAATATTTTCTCCCTGGGTCCATCTGGTGTTCTCTTTCCCTCCAGCTTTCCTGTTGTGACCAGGTGCTCTAATTCCCCATTCCTCATAAAAATTTGTATCGTCTAATTTGTAAACAAGTAATATCAAAAGCAGAACGGAGAGGTCGGGCAGGGTTGTACATTCGGCGATTATCACAAAGGTAGTTAGGTACAATGCCATTACTATTAATACACTTGTAGCAAAATATATTGATTTTGTAAAAAAATTCTTTGAGAGATGGGCAACCATTGGAGAAAGTGAAGCAATGTGTCGATTTTGTGTCGATTGATGAAAATCTTTGAGAAACAAATAGCCAGTGGAAAAAGTGAAGCAATGTGTCGATTTTGTATGAAAATCTTTGAGAAACAGACAGCCAGAGGAGAAAGTGAAGCAATGTGTCGATTTTGTATGAAAATCTTTGAGAAACAGACAGCCAGAGGAGAAAGTGAAGCAATGTGTCGATTTTGTATGAAAATCTTTGAGAAACAGACAGCCAGAGGAGAAAGTGAAGCAATGTGTCGATTTTGTATGAAAATCTTTGAGAAACAGACAGCCAGAGGAGAAAGTGAAGCAATGTGTCGATTTTGTATGAAAATCTTTGAGAAACAGACAGCCAGAGGAGAAAGTGAAGCAATGTGTCGATTTTGTATGAAAATCTTTGAGAAACAGACAGCCAGAGGAGAAAGTGAAGCAATGTGTCGATTTGTATGAAATCTTGAGAAAGACAGCAGGGACAAAGTGAAGCAATGTGTCGATTTTGTATGAAAATCTTTGAGAAACAACAGCCAAGGAGAAGTGAGCAAAGGAGTCGACATGATCACGCTCAAGCGAGAGGCATGAACAGATTTTGTTCAAACCAAGCAACGTGCTGCCACAGACTTGTTCGAACCAAGCACAGTTGTTGCAAGGTCAATGGACTATTACTGTGCATGCTGTCACGACACACACACACCAAAAGCCCGATATTCGACTCTTTCACACGATTTATGTGACAGGGTATAACAAGATGCACGCAATACTGTGGTATCATTCTGCTGCGTGAAACATAAACCAATCGAAAACATTTGTACGGTGGGTAATGGGTATAATGTGCGTACGTTGTGTGTGTGTGTGTGTGTGTGTGTGTGTGTGTGTGTGTGTGTGTGTGTGTGTGTGTGTGTGTGTGTGTTGTGTGTGTGTGTGTGTGTGTGTTGTGTTGTGTGTGTGTGTGTGTGTGTGTGTGTGTGTGGTGTGTGTGTGTGTGTGTGTGTGTGTGTGTGTTTGTGTGTGTGTGTGTGTTTGTGTGTGTGGTGGTTTGTGTGTGTGTGTTTGTGTGTGTGTGTGTGTGTGTGTGTGTGCGTGTGTGTGTGTGTGTGTGGTGTGTGTGTGTGTGTGATGAGAGAGAGAGAGAGAGAAACAGACAGAAGATAGACAGATGTTAAGCATGAGTGTGAATGGGTGGGTGATTTTATTACAATATGGCGTACCTCACAGTGAGTGTGTGTGACCACGTCAGGATTTCTTCCTCATTATATATATATATATATAAAATATATATATATATATATATATACATATATTTATATTATTTTTTGTTGGCCTCTGTTTATATCCGTCCGAGCCTGTGTCATTGGAAGTAGAACTAATATGCATGTTTATAATCTCTTGAAAGCTTCTCATCAAATAATGGACATCTCCCTTCATAAAAGCTTTAAATCTGTCTATGAATGTTAATGCGGTTTTTATATTGACACGCTTTGCAATAAACCAGTGGATGTGAGATTGTGTTGAAGTTCATTTTCAGTCAAACAAATGTAAGAACCTGGATGATGATATGCCAAGCGAAATAGGTTTCATGAAGACCAAGATCGAAAGACGAACTGTGTAGATTTAAACCGTGGCTTAAATCAAGAACGCTTGATTAAGTTTGTTCATGAAAGTGTTGTTGTTGGGTTAATTATTCAGTTCATTTGAGTATCGTGGTAAAAATGTATAATCGAGCATGATTTGATGAGTTATTTGTTCAATTCGTTTGAGTATTGTGGTAAGAATCTATAGTAATGTATAATCAGCAAAAATCACTGTATGCTCAGTTCAGATTCAAGATTTAATTAGAAATTTAGTTTTAAAACAAAAGATTATTTACGAGTTTAAAGTGTTGTGTCAGAATGATCACACTGAAACGATTATGTGACTTAAAGAAATTTGATAAAACGGAGCACATTTGTGTGAATGAAAACTAGTTCGATCAAGAAAACACGTGTGGAAGAATCGATATCATTGGCTGCATCTTTCGGGTAGTTTTTGTTTGTTTTTTGTTTTGTTTTCTGGATAAAAGCTAGGCATCAAAGCCTACCATCATCACGTTTCTGAGGACAAGATCTTTGGCTTTTGATTTTTGTTTGTTTATTTGTTTGTTTTTTCTGTTTATATCGGAATACAACATTACAATTACGGTTAAAAGAACACTTTTTTTCTTAGGAAAATGAGTTGTGAGTCTTAGTCAAAGCATTTTCTTCAATTGTTTGTTTTGTGGAAGGAAGAAAAAAAAAAGAAAGGAAAAAAGCAAAAAACCAAAGGAAAAAAAAAGATAGAGAAAAGAAGAGGAGGAAAACAAAAACAAAACAAAACAAACAAAAAACCAAAAGAGACAGAGAGGGAGAACTCTCAGACTTGAGAGGTGGAAAGAGTTGAGGAAGAAAACACAAAAAACAAACAAAAAAAAGGAAAATAAGGGATGGGATGGAACAAAAAGAAAAAGAAATGAGTAAAAAATCATATCAAGAAGGAAAGAAATAGAAAGAAACAGACACAAGATTGCTTTGTGTTTGCTTGTTTTTTGTTTATTTGTTTTTTTTGTTTTGTTTTTTTCGTTTTTCCTTTTCTTTTTATCAGAGCACAGATCACAACATAGAGTCGGTTCTTATTATTATGGACACGATAAGGAAACCATAGGCTCTTTATAACAAACCACGCGTCTTTAGCATTTCACTACTATGGGAGACAGGCAAACGAACAGCAGGAACAGAACAGTGTATTTTTCTCTGCCAATGGGAACGATGGTTTTAGGAACTTGTGCTCTGCCGGTGTTTGCTGCTGCTCTGTATTGTGTACTGTGGTCACTGATGTTCGATTTTGACGTGGCTACTTATACCCACTGTAAGGTAAGCTTTGCACCATTGCACCCTTCTCCCCACCTTTCATGCTACGCTATTCATTTCAATGAAAATAAAATAAATAAATAAATATAATAATAGATAGATGAATAAAAAGAAGAAATCCTGACGTGACCACTCACGCTCACTGACATTCCAATAAAAATAAAGATACATAGGCCTACATAAAATTAAAGAAGAAATCCCGATGTGGCCACTCACATGTGAGGCATTCCAATAATAATAATAATAATAATATTTATTATAATATAATAATAATAATGATGATAATAATAATAATAATAATAACAATAATAATAATACACTATACATGTATATAAATATGCATATACATACATAATATATATATATATATATATATATATATATATATAGCCTATACATATATATATATATCCTATACGTATATATATATGTATATAATATATACATAATACATAAAATATATATAAAGAAGAAGAAATCCTGACGTGGTCACACACACTCACTGTGAGGTACGCTTTGCAGCTTTGTACTTTTTTCCCTCACTCATTCCGATTCACTAAAATATCCACAAAAACATCATATGCAGGATTTGCGCAACCTTGTAAAAAAGCATCCCAAGAAAAGAAAAAAAAAATCCAATTAAAAACACAAGAAAATTTTCTTAACAAAGTCGAGTTTGTTGTTGTTATTGTTGTTTTGTTTTTCTCTTGTTTTTGTTTTAAGTTTTCGATGTTTCAACTTTTCCCAATACCTTTTTCCATGACAAGTGTTGGTTGTTTGTTTAATTCTGTCTGTTGCCATGTGAGCGACCGTTAGGTGGTATAAGAACCAATGACAGACGGTAGATGAATTTACGTAAAGAGATGCCCAGAAAGATCAACCAGACCAGGCATTTAATTAAAACGCTGTCCAACTGGTCAACCAAGTGGTCATCCAAGCGACCAACCAGAAGACAAATTTCGACAGTCACCCACACAATTGTCCACTCCCAGGAAGTCTGAATAACGAAATCAGATGCTTACCCTCAAGTTTAAAAATTTAATCTAGTTGGGGCAGAATATGATAGCATGTAAATTCACACACACACACACGAACGCACCTACACATACACACACATACACACACACGCGCACGCGCGTGCGCGCATACTACGTACACATACACGCACACGCACGCACACACTCACGAACACACAAACACACACACACACACACACACACACACACACACACACACACACACACACGCTCACACACACACTCACACACGCACGAACGCACACAAACAAACACACACACACACACACACACACACAAACAAACACACACACACACACACACACACACACACACACACACACACACACAC
>JAPXFY010000017.1:17088556-17096056 GCA_030674185.1 Monoplex corrugatus | reverse complement strand
ACACACAAGGAAATGGCTTGGTGCCCCACTGAGATTCTCTGACGTTGCTCTCTGTTGATGGCACAAACTTCCATTCTGACGGCATAAACTTTCCACTCTAATGGCACAGACCTTCCACTCTCATGGCACAGATCTTCCACTCTGATGGCACAGACCTTCCACTCTGACGGCACACACCTTCCACTCTGATGGCACATACCTTCCACTCTGATGGCACGGACCTTCCATTCTGACGGCACATACCTTCCACTCTGATGGCACAGACCTTCCATTCTGATGGCACAGACCTTCCACTCTAATGGCACAGACCTTCCACTCTAATGGCACAGACCTTCCACCTTGATGACACAGACCTTCCATTCTGATGGCACAGACCTTCCACTCTGATGGTACATGCCTTCCACTCTGATGGCACAGACCTTCCACCTTGACGGCACAAACCTTCCACTCTGATGGCACAAGCCTTCCACTCTGATGGCACAGACCTTCCACTCTGACTGCACGAATTTGAGTTTGGCCTCGCAGCTCTCTCTCTCTCTCTCTCTCTCTCTCTCTCTCTGTACATCCTCAAGTTCCCAGCTGTAAATGGATACCTGACACTGTAAGAGTTCAGTGATAGTAAAACAGCTATAGAAGAGAGAAGATGGGCATCGCCTGCATCATACTAACCCTGAAAAACGTTGAGGTCTCCACCTCTTGATTCTTCTTTCAATCTGGTTCACGGTTACGGAATTACGTTTATCTATATTTTTTAGCGTAGGCTTGCTGCATTCGTGTTAACCGCATCATTTCCGTCTCACATACACACGCTCTCCCAATGAATTTCTCAATAAATGTGGTTATACACGGGTGGCACTGTCCGCATTTTCTTCTTTAACAACATTGACGAACGACACAATCAAGAGAACATGGATGCCATTATCATGAAAACACACACACACACACACACACACACACACACACACACACACACACACACACACACACACACACACACACACACACACACACACACACACATACACACACACAAACCTCAAACGACGGAGAAAGATTGGCTACATCAGCCGAAGAAAGCAGGATAACATCACCCGGACTGTCCTTCATGGACACCAGAAAAAGAAAAAAAAAAAAAAAAAGAGAGACAAGGGAGGAAGTCCCAGGAACACATGAAGACGAGCAGTAGGAGAAGACAAGGTTCTGAAATAGAACTTGGCGTGTCATAAGGAGGTTGACCCCTGAACAGACAAAAAAGGAGGATTTCCATTGGTGCCCCGCACACCTGTACACCAATGCCACAATTGTCAGTAAATGAGTAACATTGACAAAAACAACATTCAGAATCCTGTTGACGAGAGCCGTGGACAGGTGGGTAAGACATCAGACTTTCGGTCGGCAGGTCTGGGTTCAAATCCTGCTTGGATGTCTCCGGTTTGGTGGGTTAAAGTCGGAGACTTTACCGACCCCCCCCCCCCCCCCCTTCCCAGATCAAAGTGAATGTCAGTGCCAAAAACCCTTCGCGTCAGACCTGTCAGTGCCTAAACCACCTTTGTGTCAGACCTGTCAATGCCTAAACCCCCTTTGTGTCAGACCTGTCAGTGCCTAAACCCCCTTTGTGTCAGACCTGTCAATGCCTAAACCCCCTTTGTGTCAGACCTGTCAGTGCCTAAACCCCCTTTGTGTCAGACCTGTCAGTGCCTAAACCACCTTTGTGTCAGACATGTCAGTGCCTAAACCATCTTTGTGTCAGACATGTCAGTGCCTAAACCACCTTTGTGTCAGACATGTCAGTGCCTAAACCCTTTGTATCAGACCTGTCAGTGCCTAAACCCCCTTTGTGTCAGACCTGTCCGTGCCTAAACCACCTTTGTGTCAGACATGTCAGTGTCTAAACCACCTTTGTGTCAGACCTGTTCGTGCCAAAACCCCTTTGCATCAGACCTGTCAGTGCCTAAACCCCCTTTGTGTCAGACCTGTCCGTGCCTAAACCACCTTTGTGTCAGACATGTCAGTGCCTAAACCACTTTGTGTCAGACCTGTCCGTGCCAAAACCCCCTTTGCATCAGACCTGTCAGTGCCTAAACCCCTTTGTGTCAGACCTGTCCGTGCCTAAACCACCTTTGTGTCAGACATGTCAGTGCCGAAACCACCTTTGTGTCAGCCTGTCAGTGCCGAAACCACCTTTGTGTCAGACATGTCGGTGCCGAAACCACCTTTGTGTCAGATCTGTCAGTACCTAAACACCATTTCTGTCAGACATGTTAGTGCCTAAACTTCCTGTGTTTCAGATCTGTCAGTGCCCAAACCACCTTGGTGTCAGACCTCTCAAAGCCTAAACTCTCTTTATGTCACACCTGTCAGTGCCTAAATCAACTTTGTGTCAGACCTCTTTGTGCCTGAATCAACTTTGTGTCAGACCATTCAGTGCCTAAACCCCCTTTTGTGTCAGACCTGTCAGTGCCTAAACCCGCTTTGTGTCAGTGTCAGGCTAAACTCGAGGGACTCGGAGAAGGTTTGGCCCCCAGACATGCGACACACAGGCCCACTGGCATGTGGACATGCCTTGGTGCCCATGAACCAGACCCTCAGCTATGGGAAAATAGCGCTACTGCCTTGTGGGTGTCTAGTGTGAAACCAAGGCTAAGGGAGTAAACCTGATTGAAAAAACACCACTACCTTGTGGTTATCTTGGGAGAGAATAAGACTAAGGGAGTAAACCCTGACAGAAAAATCACCCCCATTGCCTTGTGGGTTGTCTTGGGAACGACAAAGGCTAGCAGAGAGTCGGAAAAAAACAACAAAAAAAACAAACAAACAAAACAAAACAAACAAACAAAAAACGATAGAAGGCAACGGGAAACCACCATCGTATATTTCCAAGTTTATCATGGTTATAGGACATTTTATGAGGGAAGGGGTATTAGAGCACTGCTCACAACAGGACAGCTGGAGGGAAAGAGAACACCAGGTAGACCCAGGGAGAAAATATTGGATGGACTTGCAGGGTGGCTGAGGACAGACAAGGTGGGAGATGTACTTGCAGCGACAGGGTATAGATTCATGTGGAGGGCCATGATCTATCTATCTATCTATCTATCTATCTATCTATCTATCTATCTATCTGTCTGTCTATGTATTTACTATCTATCTATCTATCTATCTATCTTTCTATCTATCTATCTATCTATCTATCTATCTATCTATCTATCTGTCTATCTATCTATCTCTATCTATCTACCTATCTACCTGTCTATCTATACACACACATGCACGCGCGCGCACACACACACTGATATATATATATCATCATCATCATCATCAGTCCCGTAGTCTGGTTGACCGTTGGGGCACCATTGAAGATTTTGCAACCAACTTCCTCCACTCCTCACGGTCCTCAGCTTTCCGCAGAATGATATTCCATTCAAGGCCAGTCCACTCTCTGATATTGTCTTCCCATCTTTTTCTCTGTCTGCCTCTTCGTCTCCCTCCCTGAACTGTTCCCTGCAAGACGGTCTTGGCCAGTCCAGATGATCGTGTGACGTGCCCGTACCACCTCAGTTTGCGTCTTTTCACTGAGGTCAGGAGGTCTTCATACGGCCCGATGGCGTTTTCGATTCGGGTTTTCACTTCTTTATTGGTTATATGATCTATGTACGAGATACCAAGGAGTTTGCGGAAGCATCTCATCTCCATTGCCTGTATCCTTCTTTCAATGTCTGCTGTTATGGTCCATGTTTCGCAGGCATACAAAAATATTGACATGACCAGGGAACGCATCAGTCTGATCTTGGAACCGATTGCGATATTCTTGTCGTTCCAGATGACTTTTAGCTTGGTCATTGCAGCTGTGGTCTGTGCAATCCTGGAAAGTACCTCGGGCTTTGATCCTTCATCTGATACTATAGCTCCCAGATACTTAAATCTATGGACGGTCTCAAGTTTCTTGTTGTCTATGGTAATGTCAGTGCTGATGCCATTGGTATTATTTGTCATCAACTGGGTTTTCTCTGCACTGATCTGCATGCCATATGATGTGGAGGCCTCATCAAGATGTTTTATCAAGCTGACTAGCTCTTGCTCTTGCCCAGCTAGTCCGTCAATGTCGTCGGCAAAACGCAAGTTTGTGATTGTTCTACCTCCGATGCTGACTGTTCCTTCGTGGTCTTCAAGTGCGTCAGCCATTATTCTCTCTAAGAAGATGTTGAAGAGAGTGGGGGAGAGCAGGCATCCTTGGCGTACTCCAACTGTGGTTCGGAACCATTCGCCTATGTTGTTGTCATGGTAGACTGCACTGGTCGCCTTTTCGTAGAGGCATTCTATGGTTCTGATCAGGTTGGCATTGATGTTGTACAGCCTCATGGTTGCCCACAAGGCTTCGTGCCAAACTCTGTCGAATGCCTTCTTGAAGTCCACGAAGACGTGGTAAAGGCCTTGCTGGTGTTGCAGGTATTTCTCACAGAGCAATCTGAGGTTGAAAATTTGCTCTGTGGTACTTCTTCCTGGTCTGAAACCTGCCTGCTCTTCTTTTATTATCTCCTCAGCTTGTGGCTTCAGTCTACTCAGAAGGATTTTTAGCATGACCTTACTTGGATGGCTGATCAGGCTGATGGTACGGTAGTTTTGGCATAGTTGTAGGTTGCCTTTCTTCGGGAGAGTGATGATCAGGGACTGGGTCCAAGGTGTTGGCCACTCACCTGTCCGCCAGATCTTATTGCAGATGATGAGTAACATATCTATCATGGCCTCTCCTCCTGCCTGGACCAGTTCTGAGGGAATGTTGTCCATTCCTGCCGACTTGCCTTTCTTCAATGATTTTACTGCAGCTTCAACTTCTTCTCGCACGATGGGGTAGCTGTCGTTGTTGGTTGGTGGAGGAACGTCTAGCACCTTGGGATCTCCTGTTGTTGTGTGTGTGTATAATTCGGAGCAGTACTCTGTCCACCTCTGCAGAATCTCTTGATCTTCTGTGAGACATTTCCCTGCTTTGTTCTGTATGGTAGTGGTTCTGCCTTGTTTTGAGCTTGCTAGTTCTTTCACAAGCTGGTAGGCTTTTTTGCTGTTATTTTTCTGCAGGTTTGCTTCGATATCTTGGCATTGTACTTCAATCCATGTTTCCTTTGCTTTCCTCATGCCTTCTTTAACTTGTTGGTTGGCTTTTCTGTATAGTTTAGCACCTTCATCCGTACTCTTCTTTTGCTTTAGTTCTCTGCGTTTGTCGCTCAGCTTTAGTACTTCTTCCGTGACCCAGGGCATCTTTGTTGGTCGGTGTTTTCCAAGGATGTCGTTGGCTGCTTCGGTCACGGCAGTGTTGAAGTTGTTGATCAGAGTGTCTACTTCGGTGTCCATGTTGTCAAGGACGAGGAGAGGAGCAAACTTCCCTCCTATCGTTGCTTGGAAGTTTTCAACTATGTTGGGGTCTTTGAGCTTCTCAAGATTGAACTTAATTCTTATGTTGCCCTGTTTCTTCATCCTCTGGAGGCGGAGTTTGAAGGTCATCATTACAAGCTCATGATCGCTTCCAATGTCGGCTCCTGGAAAGCTCCTGGTCTTTGCGATGTTAACACTTGACTGGAAGCGTCTTTGAACCATGATGTAGTCGATCTGACTGTGGTATTTTTCTCCTGGGCTGTGCCATGTCCAGCGTCTAGATGGTTTGTGTGGACCGAACGTGTTCACCACCCTCAGGTCGTTGTAACTGGCGAATTCTAGGAGCCTTAAACCTCTTTCGTTGGTCTCAGGGTTGCAGTATTGGCCACATATCCCTTTCCAGTTATTGTGTTCATCCTCTCCAATCTTCGCATTCCAGTCGCCCTGCACTATAATGATGTCTTTCTTTGGCGTCTGATCTACGATTTCCTGCAGTTGATCATAGAAATCTTCGACAGCCTCGTCATCATAGTCAGTTGTTGGGGCATAAGCTTGGATGACGGTGATGTTAAAAGGTGAAGCCTTAAGCCGAATAGTAATGAGTCTGCTAGAGACTGGTCGGCATCCCATGATGGCATTCACAGTGTCTTTGTGAATGAGGAATCCAACTCCATGTTCATGTTTGTCTTCACTGCCACTGAAGTAGAGTTTGTGGCCTTCTGGGGTAGACGTTTCTCCGAGGTTTTTCCATCGTACTTCACAGAGCCCAAGGACGTTCCATCGGTATCTCTTCATTTCATACGTTAGTTCTGCAACTTTTCCTGCTGCTCTCAGCGATCTCACATTCCAGGTGCCGATAGTAACATTTTTTCTTGTACGTAGGGATTTTGGTCCATCAGTCACATACTTTTCACCTCCGCCCTGATGGCCAGCGACGGAAGGCGCGGTCCTTGTTCCGGGCGACGACCGGGCCGGTATGGATTGAGTTGCGGTTGTAATCTTCATTTAGTGTGTCTTGGGCAATGTCGCATGGCGGAGCCCATCCCTCTCCATGCCAGACCACAGCCGACGTCCTCCATCTAGGTGGTTCGCCTTGGTCTTGAACACATAGCCGTTGAGTTCCTTGCGGAACTTCGTCCGCCTTGGCCGGTAACCTGCATCGTGGAGGTTATTCGCCCAGTGATGCAGTGTTAACATCACCCCCTCACATGGTTTGGCACGCCTGCTGAGGCGAGGTCCCGGGGTGTGGCGCTTGGAGCCAGCACGTGAGAGATTTAGAGGATGGACGAGGACCAGTGATGCCCGTCCACCCTACCAGGTAGAGTGCAGCAGCCAGACATCAAAGGTACTACCTCTATCCAGAGCCCCCTACACCCCTATATATATATATATATATGAATATACATTTATATGTATATATATATTTATATGGTTTCATTGGACTTGTCATAAAGCTAATCCTTCCTACTCAAAACACAAATCTTGGACTCTTAAAGACAGATGAAGTGATACGTAAAAAATTTAATGTACATGTTCAAAACAAATTCAGTGCTCTGGAAGACGTTGGTGACAGTGAGGAGCAATGGACAAAGTTGAGAAATTCGATAAATGAAGCTTGTGAAGAAATCCGTAAGGCAGATAGAAAAGCAAAAAAGACCTGGATGACTAATGAAATTTTGGGCTTGATGGAGGAAAGGAGGAAGGCAAAGAGAAACGAGGAGATATACAGGAAGACAAACAAAGAAATCAGGAATAGGCGCAATGAAGCTAAGGAAGCTTGGCTGAAAACAAAATGCAAAGAAATAGAAGACTGACACAAAACGGATCCTCAGGGTATGTATAGACGAATTGAAGAAATTGTCCACAGGAAAAATGCATGCACATCAACTGGTTGCTTAAAATCGAAAGAAGGCACGCTTATCATGGAAAAAGACAAAATATTAGACAGATGGGGGGAGTACATTAAATACCTTTTTGATGATGACAGAAACGTAGAACACATTATAAGAAAGAACTTTGAAGGACCAACCATAATGAAAGATGAAGTTGGAGCAGCACTGAAAAAGATGAAACCAGGAAAAGCCTCAGGACCAGACAACGTGACTACAGAGATGATTGAAGCCCTGGAGGAAT
>JAPXFY010000017.1:17071056-17083556 GCA_030674185.1 Monoplex corrugatus | reverse complement strand
ATCTATTGAGTCTTCCTGTCCTGAGTATCTCACCATCTGTTACATCTCTACACGCCATCTCGAGCTTTGCGGTCCTCATCTGATACCCGTCTCTATAGTATCCCCATAGTCCGCACTAAAAGGTTTGGGCAGCGTTCTTTTTCCTATCAAGCTTCAACCATCTGGAATCAGTTACCTCGCTCTCTTAGATACTCACCCTCTCTGTCCACATTCAAACGCTCCCTCAAAACTTACCTGTTTCCCAAAACTGGTAATCTCTGCCCCTTCCCCCCATGTAATGTAATGGTGACATTATAGTGTCTTAGTGTCAATGTGTCATTGTATTTGCATGTCATGCTGTGTGTGTGTTTGTGTGTGTGTGTGTGTGTGTTTGTGTGTGTGTGGGTGCTTCTGTGGGTGTGTGTGCTTGTGATTCTGGTTATATGTTTTGCCATTGTAAACGCCTAGGGCATTAATTTGATTAGGCGTACTAAATGTTCATAATAATAATAATAATAATAATATAATTATGTATATATATAATATATATATATATAGAGAGAGAGAGAGAGAGAGAGAAAGAAAGAAGAGAGAGAGAGAGAGAGAGAGAGAAGAGGAGAGAGAGAGAGGAGAGAGAGAGGAGAGAGAGAGAGAGAGAGAGAGAGAGAGAGAGAGAGAGAGAGAGAGAGAGAGATTGTAATCACTGAAACAAAAACAGACTGGAAAGGAAGAGAAAACAAAGACTGTAGAGAACACAGTATTACTGGGATTGCATTATATGTTTTGACAAATTATAGCAGTCCGCCACGTAGGTTTTACTAAATCCATTAGTCATTATTACCTATAGATCTAACACCTACACGTATGTATGCACCATTGTTTTTGTTGTTCACACTTACTTTGTCGTAGCGCTGTCGCCGTAACCCGGCCTCATCAGCGACTGACTGTGTTACTGCTGAGAGGGAAGCGAGGCAGCCGTGAGCGAAACTCGTATCCGTTTGTTGTATCCAAACTCGAGTTTGGAATTCATGAGTTTCGCTCTTGGTTGTCGATGTTAACAGCCTCGCTCACCTGTCTTGAAAGGGCCGTGTTGTGTGTCGACGTCACAGCCATGGTGTACTGTGGTGGAGTGACGTCATTTCTGTGGTGTCTGGATGTGTGTCTCCATAACACAGAATCTTTGTGTCTGTTATTGTGATCTTTCATGTGGCCACGCCCCGGCTGTACGCACTTCTCCCAGTCTCTCCTGGATATACACACTCACACGCACTTCAACTAATCTTATATTCTACATTCTCTCTACGACACTGTCCTTTCGAATTTCCACCACTACATACCATACACCTCTTTTTGTCATCGCACTCACTCTTCTTGAAGGGGTTTGACTTTTGCACTAAGCTCTTCACACTCCTACCAGACCGTTCCACCACTTTAAACTTAAACCCTGATATACCTATCACACTCTCATACCTCTTCTTTAATTCTGATTTGGGAGTAGCCGGCATAAATAAAACACTAGAGTCACCTCCCCTCTTGAACCAGTTACCTTTCTTCTCTCTCCTATTCTTCTGTCTCTCTTTCTTCTTCCATGCCTTGGGCCTGTACAGGGGTTGCTCGCCACTAGTGTCCATAGCTATAAGCTTCTTGTACGCGTGGATTGCTGAACTTGTCACCTCAGCTCTGAAACACTGATTGTAGCCAGAGTGTTGGAGGTGGAGCATATAATCCTCCACGTAACTCTTGGTCACCTCCCAGATGAGTTCAGGGCTACAACGGAGAAGGATTCGTAGCACCTCCTGTGTAAGGACAGTTCTCTTTGCAGACCCAGGGAGGGACGAACGCGCACTGACCACCGATCTAGTGGCAACGTCTTTGTAATAGAAGACATGTAGCACCCTGTTCCATTTCTCACCGTCTTCATCTTCTGTACACTCCACCCACATCTTCACGTCGAGAAGTGGAAGCTTTTTGTCGTCATGCAACGAGGGACAGTCTACCTCAAGCTGGATAGACTCATGGATATTGTTCCCTATGCTCCTCACTAGCTCTATGGCATGCATATCTCTCTCTAGGTTACTAAAACCCTCACTCCTCACCACTTTGCCATCCTGGAACTTCAACTTCCCATCAGGAGTTTCCATAATCAAGTTAATGTCATCCACATAGCGTCTGTACATTAACACCTTTAACCCTTCCTCACTCACTCTCCGCATCAACTCGCCATTCCACCACGTCATGAAAACTCTCGCCAACTCGCCAGTAAGCTGAAGCCCTATAGGACCTCCCTTCCTCTGCCTCTTGACATCCTCACCAAATTGGTACACGTGATGCTTCATGATAAATTTTATCCCTATCTTCAGGGCCTCTGCCAGCATCCTCTTCTCAGTACTGTCATCAGGGGTGAGCTTAGGGGGGTACCATGGAGCATGGCGGTCTCCGACGTCCTTCTTAATGGCACAACCAGTGATTTTGGGTCTGGGCCCCTTCTTGTGTCTTCTCTTTGGGCAGTAGTCAGTTAAACCCAACCAGTCTATTTCTTCTTGGGTCATGTTGACAGCCAAGTAGAGGCTGAGCTCTCTGGTATCTACACCTTTGACCTCGACATCGCTTTCATAAAAAGACTTGGCAACAATGTCGGTAGTAAAGCCCACATCAAGACTGGGGTACAAGACTGCCCACTCCACCATGTGGTGTAGGATGCTACGTGCTGGTGCCCTCACCAGTACTGGCAACACTGATGCCGTAGAGAGGATGAAAAATAACCTCCTAGTAGAAGACAGTGACTATGCCCCTCTCTATGCCTTGAGAAAAGATCACAAGGTTGTTACTGATCCTGACGAGGGCCCCCCTGTGAGACCTGTATGTGGTGCTACGGCCGCCTACAATAGGAAGTTGTCACACTTCTTATGTAAGATACTTAAGCCTGTTGGATCGGATAGCCAGTATGCTTGTGAGAGCACAGAGGACCTATTAGCAGCTGTTAGGAATATGAATAGTGCCAATGATGGTCGTGGTACGAGGGAGGACATAATAGTAGGGTCACTTGACGTCAAAGCCCTGTACCCCAGTCTTGATGTGGGCTTTACTACCGACATTGTTGCCAAGTCTTTTTATGAACGCGATGTCGAGGTCAAAGGTGTAGATACCAGAGAGCTCAGCCTCTACTTGGCTGTCAACATGACCCAAGAAGAAATAGACCGGTTGGGTTTAACTGACTACGACAGCGCTACGACAAAGTAAGTGTGAACAACAAAAACAATGGTGCATACATACGTGTAGGTGATATAGGTAATAATGACTAATGCATTATATGTTGAGTACGGTTTTTTTTATTCTATGTTTGGCACAAAACTTTTTTCCCCACGGATTTTATAGTTAGAAATCAGTCATGGATTCTCTCTTAATAATGTCATATGAATTTCAAATATTTCTATAATGTTTAATTTTATTTTCATTTCATGTAAGTGATTTCTTCTGTCTTATTTTATTGGTTCATCATGTACTTTTGTGTTTGATCTCCCTTTGTTTCATTTACTAATTTTAATGTATATCATTGATTAATTCGGTATTTTGTGATATTCTTTTTCATTTTTATTAATCTCATTTCATCTTTTTATTTCATCTTTTATTAGTTCCCCAAGAATAGTCCTAGCCATGTTTTCCCAACGATCTGAGGTTGCCAGCACGCTGAGTCGAGAAACGTGGACGAATATGCCAGCATGGCAGAAGAGGACTCACTATCCAGAAATTGATGTTTATCCACACACACACCCTGCCTTGTTATCACATCCTAATGGATGACACAGGTAAAGCCACCATTATCATATGAAATGTTTTCAATTTTGACACCCAAGTGGTATAACCTTTTTCATGCATGGGCAGTAATATTTCATATGCTTTTTTTTTTACAATACCTTCTCTCTGATATTTTTTATGAATCTGTACCAATAATCAACACATCTTTTGACAGCAGTCATACACAGAGAAAAAATTAATCTCCAAACTCTCCATGTACCATATCGTTTGCCTTTTTATTTCTTACATGCAAAAAAATCTCTTACACTCATAAAGATGTACTTGTTTAAGTTGGTACAGTGCCTGATAAACCCATATTTCAGCAGAATAGAATAGAATAGTATAGTGAAAGGACTACTCGTGCATCAAAAATTAAAAAAAATATGTCTGTCGATTTACATTTTATTTTTCTCAATGCACTCAAAATCTCATTAGTACTTTTTTACCTCTAATTTTTTTTTTTACTCCCTCCATTGTTGTCATGAAACTGGTTGACAAAATGAGGTCTAAATATTTATAGGAGTTTACCATTTCCAGATTATTACCATTAAAGACCCACTTTTCTTTTGCGTCCAGAAAGCCATCTTCCCTAAAAACTATTATATTGTCTAAAGTTGCTGTAAATATTAATGCCTGTCTTACGTTGAAGAGTGCATAGTTGAAGCTGAAGACCGACTGCAGTGGAAGCCAAAAGAGTGAGATCATCCGCAAAAAGTATGAGAAACAGTTCTATTTCGTATGGAGAGAACTAACATGTTTTCCATTTAGAATCAATTCATTTGCAAGTTCATTGACAGGCAAGGAAAAGTGAATGAGGCTCACAATGCAACGCTGCTTAAGGCTTTGGAGATATTTAAAGAAATTTGAATTACCACTTTTACTGTGACCAAAAATCATAAAACAAAAAAAGAAAAAAAAAAGGAAAAGAAAACACACAAACAAACAAACAAACAAACAAACAAACAAACAAACAAACAAACAACAAAGAAAGAAGCAAGGAAAACTACGCATACTTGAACAGTAGAATACATTGCCTGGCTTGTCTTAAAACATCGCCTAGCTCATCTTAAAACATTGCCTGGCTCATCTTCAAACATCCTTCCCTGCATACCGGCACAAAATGATAAAGACCAAAGAATGTTACGGTTCACAATGTCATATGCTTTCTTAAAATCTATGAAAGCAACACAGAGTTGCATATTAAAACATAAAAACTTTTCAATGATTGCACGCAAAGTGAATATAATGTACTGTATATTGACCCTTCCTGAGTCCTGCTTGTGCTTCATTCATTGTTTTATTTTTTATCTGCCCATAACGTTAATCTGTTGTTAATGATATGTGTAAAAACTTTGCTAAGAATGCTCATAAGAGATATATGTCTAGTTATCGGGGCTATTTGTGTCCCCCTTCTTATGTAAAGGAACAATCACAGCTTTTGTCCATTTCAGTATCGAATATTTTTGTTGATATGGCATTATTGCTTGCTTAGCACAATTCGTCATTTTCGATAAAATACCATCTAATCCTGCATACTTTCTAGTTTTCAAATGTTTAATTGCTTTCTTGATTTCTGCTTTACCAGTTTAATTTCCAGTATATCATCGTAGATCTCATCGTCCATTTCAAAATTAGTGAGATCATACTCATGATTGAATCCTTAGTTAAAAACAGACCCAAAATGGTTTATTCAATCTACTACTGTAATAGTATTTTCTATGATATTCTGCAAATTGAGTTTACAAATCTGAATCCAGAATTCGTCGAGATTATTTACTGCACATACCAGAGCATGTAAGTCCGTATCCTTTTGCTACGTTCGTTTTCCCACAACAAAATCTGATATTCCTTCTTAACGTCTGAATATTCAGCAGACTCTTCTTTTGGCTTCCTGCCCTTTCTGGAATATCTTTTTACATCCCTTTTTTTTTTTGCACAACTTTTCACATTAAACCATTTGGGTTTTTGTTTTCTCTTCCCTCCTCGAGTAATTGGCTTTTTTCACAGACTGGGCAGCTACAAGTAACGATTCGGTGAAGACATCTAGTGATTCCTCTACATTTATTATACTGATTAAGCCCATGGCTTTTAAAAGGTTATTAAGAAAAATTTCACATCAAATTGCCTAAGAATAAAAAAGAGCAACATGCTTTTCTGACCAAATTATTTTTCAATCTTGACATGGTTTTGACAAGTAGCAGACTGCGTACGTACTTCACTTTGGATTCGGAAATCTAATTCAACTGCCATATGATGGGATTCAATTCTGTCTGTTACAAAACATTTTTCAACATGCCTAAACATTTCCCTGCTTGTAAGGAAATAGTCTGTAACACTATGACCATGTTAAGACATCAAGGTAAAGTTAGGTGAACTCTTTAATTCAGAACATCCATTTAAGATATTTATATTACAGCATAAGCACATTTCAAGTAGTGTCTTCCTATAATCATTTACTATTACATCCTGTTAACATCTACTGTTTCCAAGGGTAGCTGACCTATCAAAAACATTGATAGTGTCGTTTACGTCAGAAAAGTGTTTGCTAATTTGCAAGTTCCCTGTTATGGCATTAAAATCCCCACAGCAGATATATCAACATTGTCATCTATAGCAAGTAAATTCCTAATCCGTCTTTCTACTTCCAGCATGTGGCAGTCAGTTTTTGCCTGATCGTAGAAGGGAGTTCCAAAAGGTGGGATATATATATATATTATTATATAGATAGATAGATAGATAGATAGAGAGAGAGAGAGAGAGAGAGAGAGAGAGAGAGAGAGAGAGAGAGAGAGAGAGAGAGAGAGAGAGAGAGAGAGAGAGAAATACGATATATATTTGTTACCACCGATTAAATCCCTTGATAGTCTCAGAGTTAAAATATTTGTACATTCACTCATAATTAGAGTTACGTACCTCCTCAAATTCTTTTTAACTGATGCAATCAGTCCATATACATATACATATAGATATAGATATGTGTATATAAATATATATGTATACACACACAAATACATATACATATATACATATATATATATACATATATATATATATGTACACACACACAAATACATACATATATATATATATATATATATATATATTATATATATATATATATATATATATATATATATATATATATATATGTATGACTTTGGAAAAGTGGAAAATAGGTCTTTACAAGAACGATTTTCGATCATGATTATGATTATGCTGGTGATATTCACGGAAGCTTAGTTTAGACAGTCACCCACCACAACACGCTTTGCGGGACGCGAGACACTCTTGAGGACAACTTCGGGTGATGCCATCACCATGGTGTACAGAGGATGGTCTGGATACCACATGTTAAGGCCGGACTGGACCGTTCTCCGCAAGCCTGGCCGGCCGTCTGTCGCTGTCCTGAGACCAGGCATGCTGCTCAGCCCCTGTGTCCTGCTGCTCAGCCCCTGTGTTCTGCTGCTCTGCCCCAGTGTGCTGCTGTTCTGCCCCTGTGTCCTGCTGCTCTGCCCCTTCGAATCGCTTTCATGCACCTTCGCCCTGATTCTCAGTTTACGAGTACAGCATGGCTGGTGTTTATTCATTTTTCTCCTTTGGTGAGTATGGTGTACATGTATGTATTGTCATGCTTTTCATATGATATTCTTCAGTGTGAATTTAGTGTATGTATATGTATGTATTATTCATCTTGAAAAATATTATAATACATAGATGAATATGGCATGTGTATTAAAATACAAGTATAAATATAAATAAAGAAATAAATATATATATATATATGTAGATATATGTAATATATATATATATATATATGTGTGTGTGTGTGTGTGTGTGTGTGTGTATACATTTTAAAATAAACTAAGCTATGCTCTTTGGATAACTATGATCTATATATTATCATTTTCAAAATATGTCATGCTCCATAGATGAATATGGTGTACGCATTATTTGGATCTATAGTTTCGTTTAAAATCCTGTTTAACTACATTATTTGTAAACCGTGAATATCACCACAAAATCACAACGAAAAAAGATTACAGCGACAATACAAATTCATGAACACAGAAAAGCAGCAGCAAAACTACTAATAACACAAGAACAACATAGAACAAAATATGCCAATATAGTGACAATGTGATACATATGTATGGATGAGTACAAAATATGCTGAGATATAAATAGCCAAAAATTGAAAAGATAAAATAACTGCATGAATAAATAAAAAAAACTAAATAACAAATGAATAAACAAATAAATATACACGTAGATAAAAAAAGTTAGTTAATTAGTTGGTTATAGATAGACAGATAGACAGATAGATAGATAGATAGATAGACAGACAGATAGATAGATAGACAGACAGACAGATAGATAGATAGATAGATAGATAGATAGATAGATAGATAGATAGATAGATAGATAGATAGATAGACAGAGAGAGAAATAGATACTAGAGAGATAAATATAAATGAATAAATAGATAAATAAATAAATGAATGAATAGATAGATAGATAGATAGATAAATAAATAAATAAATAAATAAATAAATAAAATAAATAAATAAATAAAAGCGACAATAAGGGACACTTCTGGCAAGATAGCAAGGCTTTATCGGTAGTTGGGTCATGACGGTGGATAGGAGAAGGGAGGTAACAAGGCAGTTTAGTGGCGTCAAGGGACTGACCTTTGTGTTTCCTACACTACGTGACACGTAAGTCGTCGCATGTCGGTGCCTGAGATCGAGAGTGAGAGTCACTCATCAGAAGTCACCAGCTATGGCAAGAACTCTCAGCTTGTGAGCACAGGGTTCCGAGCTCAGAGCTCGTACAAGAGAGATTCCTCGCACTCAAACAATCCCATATGCGCTCTATCTAAATCTAAATCTGATCGTCAGTATCTTTGATCCTGAGCAAAAAATTCTATGCTGCGCTAGCAAGGTCTTGAAATGGAGATGGATGGGACGGGATGAGGGTGGGGGTGGGGGTTGGGGGGGTGAGGGAGGAGAAGGGGAGGATGAGGGAACGGGGAGAACGAGATCTATGAAAGCACCAAAATGACACCACCAGAATGATTGGAGCGTAAACCTTTTGATTCCCGCACCTTATCCACTAACTGCAAAAACTGAACCCTTAGACTTCCTCACCCTATCCACCAGCTTCCTGTAAGAAACTGGTGGATAGGGTGAGGGAGTCAAAGGGTTAAGTTTTTGCTTTGCTAGCAAGGTAGACAATACAGGATGCTGGTAGACAGGGTGCGGGAGTGAAAGGGTTAAGAGGGTCAACGAACAGGTCAATTTTTATGTTGCAGGCTTGGATTGAACTCGAGACATCAGATTTAGAGTCCTTGGCTCTGTTGAGAGGAACCAGAAAAAAGAAAATCAACACGAAAATAGAATCAGAACGCATATTTGATACAACCAGACCACAGAGGCACAAATTTTCGGCCAAATGGCCTTTGTCAAGCGTAAACGTAAGATCACAAACGAATAAACACCAAATTAGGAGAAAAAAAGAAACAAACTAAAAACTTCCCTGCTTGCTTCGTCCTTTTCTCCCACTGGACGAAGCAAGAGGGAAGTCTTAGTCTTTTTCTCCTAATTTTTGTATTTGGTGTTTATTCGTTTGCGATCTTACGTTTACGTTTAATAAAGGCCAGTTGGCACAAAAGTTTTGCGCCTGTCTTGTCTGATTGTATCAAATACGCGTTCTGATTCTATTTTCATGTGTGTTTTTTTCTTTTCTGGTTCCTGTTTGCTTGAACGCACGCAGTTGCAGTTGTTTTGGATTTCTGTTGGCAAAGCCAGTCGGTCTGTAAAAAAAAGCTTGTGAATGTCCAAAGACAGGCAGACACTTTACAGAAGGATGGTGCCTCTTGTGCATGGAAAAGAAATCCCTTTTCAATGTTCCCTCTCATCTGTCTGCAACTGTGGTAAGTACGGCACATCAGATAGATGAATACATATACAGACAAACAGACAGACAAACAAACAGAAAGATGGACTAACTGTAGGCAGATAGACGGACAGACAGATAGAGAGACCGAGAGATAGATAGGTAGGTAGCTAGATAGATAGATAGATAGATAGAGAGATAGATAGATAGATAGACAGAGAGACCGATAGATAGATAGATAGACAGACAGACAGACAGACAGACAGATAGAGAGACAGAAAGACAGATTAGATAGATAGATTAGATAGTTAGACAGATAGATAGACAGACACACACACACACACACCACACACACGCACACACACACATGGAGAGAGAAAGAGAGAGAGAGAGAGAGAGAGAGAGAGAGAGAGTCCGATATACATAGATAACCTGTTAAGTATGTATGTATGTATGTATGTATGTGTGTATATGTATATATTATGTATGTTATATGTATGTATGGTTATATGTATGTATGTTGTATGTATGTATGTATGTAACTACATATAAATGGATAACAATATGTATATCATTGATATAATATATTATATATATATAATATTATATATAATAATACATATAATTAATTGTATGTAAGCTTAATAGGCAAGTGACCGTTGATCCATGTTTTTGGTCACCAGCTCATTATCTGGCATGCTTGGCGAAGAAATACAGCTGCTGCCTTTCAGTCTGTCTGCATAGAGTTGGGCAGTATTCATAGATATTGCACAACTTCGATTTGTTTGTTCGTTTTTGGGTTATGTAGGAACTGTTTTAATTTCAGGGAGACTACTGTGAGCTCATGGTGCATCATGTTTCTGTACGCAGTTGTTTCCCGTTGACCGTTGAAACGCTATAATGATCCAACAATAGCGTTTCCAAATTTGTCAGGAAGTCGGCTTTCCTAACATCAAGATCTGAACAGAGGTTACTCTTTATAAGAGGCGTTTTCTTTTTCTTTTTCTTTTACAGTGTTTAATGTAAAAATCACTTCAATTTGATTCATAAAACTTAAGGAACTTTACTTTGATGTAAAATATCTCATTCTTATCAGTTTATAGATAGTTGGTAGCACATTCCTTGTATGAAAGCACAAAGGGTCTAGATCTACATATTTTTTTTTTTTACAATTTTTCCTTTTCTCTTCTTTTATTTTCTATTTTTTGTAATTTTTACTATTTAGTGATATAATTTTAAAATTAAAAATAAGTATCTATGGGAAAGCTGTTTGCAAATTTTAAAATTAGATCTTAAGAAAGTTTTAAATGTTGTGTAAGGAAATGAGGAAAGGGGAATCAGAGCACTTGGTCACAACAGGAAAGGTGAAGGGAAAGAGAGCACCAGGTAGACCCAGGGAGAAAATATTGGACGGACTTGCAGGGTGGCAGGGGACGGAGAGGGTGGGTGTGCTTGCCGCAACAAGGGATAGATACATATAGAGGGCCATGATCGCCACCGCCATGTGACAAGGCACTTGATGGTGATGATAATGATGAATTTGAAAATCAAAAGAAAAGTGTCTATGGGGAAAGTTGTTTGCAAATCTTTAAATTAGACTTTGATAAAGTTTTAAATGTTGTGTAATTCGTATGTCTGTTTCATTATATGTAAGTCTGTCGAATTTTAAAATTACGACCGAAGTCATCCGTATTAATCCATTAATGATTTCTAGGTTTACCTACCTCGTATCTGGCATGCATGGTGAAGAAAAGCGATAGCTTGACAGCTTGACTGACGGTGGGCTCTGAGTCTGACTGGAGAAAACTTTGTGCGTGCCGCCTCCAGTCTACGCTTTTGTCAGTGGGTATATGATCTTGTTCAGGGTTAGGGAAGGTAAGGCTATGAACGAGAGGAGATGGGCACTGCTGTCATAATGCTGAGGCCTGAGAAATGCTGAGGCCTGGACCATTCCCCTACAACCTAGGATTTGGGACAGTCTTTAATGTTCTCTTTTACCCCCCCCCCCTCCTTCTTCCCCTTACTTGTCAGCTTCATGGTCACAATATCCCCTCTCCCCATAAGTATACTAAGAGTATACTAATTGTAATTATTATAGTATCCCCATTTTCTGGAAACTCTGTGCTAGAAATTTCTTCCTTTTCTGTCTCTCTCTTTCTTTGTTTCTGCCTCATTCTTTCGCATTCTAAAACCTTGTCCTAAACCTTTCTGGCTCTTTGCTGGTCCATTCATCCTGTATGTGTTTACTAAAGCTTGACATACTTTCTCTTGGGACTGATAACTGGGTACGTGTATTAACTGCATTCTTGGCTCTTATGAATTGTGGTGTGCAGTGGCAATTTTAGGTAACTGAGGCACCTAAAGCGAGTACACACATATAATATACATACATATATATATTATATATATATATATATAATATATATAATATATATATATATATATATATAATGATAATGATGATGTTGATGATGATGCTACTACTACTATTACGACCACTACGACTACTTCTACTACTACTATTACTACTTCTACTACGACTACTACTATTTACGACAATAACAATAATGACAGCGGTTTGATTCGAACCCTGAACAAACACATCAGCAAAAGATAATTAATGTGATGGTATTGAATGATGATGATGATGATGGTGGTGGTCGTGGTGGAGGTGTTGATGGTGGTGGTTTTGTTGTTGTTGAAGTCATCGTTTGTTGTTGCTGTTGTTGTTTTGTTGTTGCTATTGTTGCTGCTGTTGTTATCATTACTGTATTGATTGTTGCTAACATCATCTTTGATGGGGAATTTGTTTTTGCAGGTTGTCAGCTTTC